>CM076575.1:1181880626-1182322701 GCA_034641835.2 Pinus albicaulis
GGTCATTTTTTTAACATGTTGTTGTGAAGTTTATTGACCAGTACCATCAAATTGAAATATTTTACTTTGGTAATCCTAGGGCATGGCATGTAATTGATTTGGTAAGACCAAAGGGGCATATCTGGCTGCCATGGCTAATATTATAGGTTGGCTAGGAGGTAAATTTGTTGTGCTTGGTGATGAGGTTGAAGTACTTGTAGATGAGGTTGGGATACTAGAATATATACTTGGAAATGAGGTTGAAGTAATAGAAAATGTAGCAGAAGTGCTAGAATATGAACTTGAAGTGTTTGGAGATGGAAATAGAACTCTAGGCTAAAGAGGAAGCTTGTGGATGAATGATTCAGTGGAATGAAGTGTAGTGGATATAATAGATGAGGTGGTACTAAATAAAGATGAATGTATAGACTCTTAAGGAATGGTATAAGTCTTAGGGGTATAATCAAATAAAGCAGCGAATTCAACAGAATGTTGAAAATAAGCTTCATCAATATCCTTAATCAAAGTTGCAGTTGAAGCATCAAGTTTATCAAAAGGTTCTAGAGCTTGTTGATTTGAATCAAGTGAAATATTCTCCTTCTTTGTTTCAATAAATTGAATGAAATTAGGATCAATTACATTATCATAGATTGAATTTTCAGATTTAGTTCTAAACAAAGAGTGTTCAAATGATAAATCGAATTCAATATCTTGTATACTTGATAATTTTTTGGGGAGTGAATTTTCATTGATTAATTGACTTGTACTTCCTAGACTCTCTACTTTTTTTGTTTTTCTTAAAATTCTATCAAGATCATCAACAATTATATCAAGCTGAGGATCAAGATGTGCCCTAGTATAGTATGTTCTTTTGGAAGCTAGAACTTTAATTTTCAAAAAAATCTCTAACAATCCTAAAACAACCTTAAGGTGAAAAGATGAGGAAAAGCATTTGCTTTAAGGTTTATTTAAAACTAAGGATTGATTTCCCTAGTATGGTCGTGAGTATGTTAACACTCCAATAATTCCTAGGGTTTTTACTCTTTCTGTTTAAAGAAATATTAGAGGTAACTATCAACCTACTTTTGAGATCAAGATCTAGCCTTCCTAATACTCAGAGATGGCTCTCTCTTTATGATTTAACTTTGTTGTTTTTAGTTAATTTTAGGCTAGTTATGTAATATTGATTGGTTTTGGTTTTGTTTTGGTTTGGTGGTGGAATTATTGATTCAGATGGATAGATGCAGGTTTTTTTTCCATTGGGCTATGGAGTCAATGTATCAAGCAACAAGGTAGAATCAAGTTCTAAAGGAAGTGTTCACAGGACAAGGTAGCTCAGTAAATTCAGATATTTTAGGCTATATGGTGAAGTGGTTTCAATCGGGATCAAGAAGTAGTTAAGGATTCCTCAAACCGGATAATGAAGGAAATGAAAGAGGTCAATTGGAGGCCTTCATTCTCTAAAACTTATTTTTCTTGTGGATATTCAATGGGAGGCAATTTTAGTTTTTTTTTCAATGCAACAATGTCTACATTATTTTTCTTGATGAGCTCTTCTACAAATTTGATGTTATTGGGATCATATCCTATCTCTATGACCAAATATTCAAGTGATTTGATTCTGTTGTCCTTGTCTTGTGAGGAAGCCTTCTCTAGCTTTAACTCTCCTTTCATGTTCTCTAGAGAATTTTGCAGCTTTTGAACACTCATAGCTTTGCTGGTCATGGTAGAATATAGCATTTATCCAGCTTTCTTATGAAATTCAATTTGGTCTATAGGATGAAAATATTTGGCTTGAACTTGAAATTTTGTTTTCCTATCATCTGCTGATAACTTTGGATGTTGTACTATGGGCTACAAGAAGGTCATTTGTATCTTTCCGGTCTTGTAATCAAATTCAGAAAGTAACCTGTTTTGGTCACTAGGTGTCTGCTTCCAATATTGAGCATAAGTTACTTCTTTCAATGCCTCATTCCTAAGTTTGATTTCCTTATAATTTTCAATGATATCATGTTCTTTATCTGTTGGTTTACTTGATGAAGAGACCTTAAGACTATGTTACTTTTGAATAATTTGAGTATTACAGGTTGAAGGTTGGTGAGTTTCCTCTGAAATTGCTGGAGGTGCATTTTCTTTAACCACTATATCTATATCAATAATTTCAATAGTCTCAACTTGTTCATTTACAAGATTTAGTTTGGGATTATTCCTATAAATTAATTCAAATTTGGTTTCTGTAGTGGTTTGAGCTGAATATGATCCTTCTTCTCTTTCTCTCTTGGAGTTCCTGTCTTGTGGGGCTGGAGTTTTTAGGACAGAACTAGTCTCAACTGGTTTCTCCACCTCTTTCAAAGTATTCTCCAACCACTCTGTCTGGTTGGAGTATTTTTCAATCTCAGGTTTGGACTCATGGACAAAAGGAGTTAATTTAAATTTGATTCTTAACTTTTTGATAACTCCTATAGGATCATCATAACATTTGAAACTATCACTGAACTTGAATTCCTGTAAGTACTTTTCTGCTTGTTGACCAACACCTCTACTATTGCAAATGAAAGGACCCATCTGGTTTTTGATCTTAAACTGTGTTTTCTTCTTTTCTAATAGAAAATTAATCGCACCTAAGTTTAGGATCTACCTGATATATTCAAGTGAAAATAACCTCATTGGGAGGTATTTGGGCAGCTTATATGGAGTGAGTTGACATCCATACACCCTAATCTCAGTGTGGTTATGGTATAAATACCAATCTCCTGTTCTGATGTCTTCATAAAACTACAAGACCTTCTTTATCTCATCATTGACTCTTGGTTCACTACTACTACTTAGCATATTGACAATTGGATAAATAAATGAATCAATGAAGTTGTTGTAGGTAAACTCTGTGGAATAGTTCTTGATTAAGGAATTCTAGAAGATAATTTATTGTGGATTACCCTCAGTGTCCAGTTTTTGGAGGTTTGTTGCAAACCTTTCAGATTGGAATTATATGAAGATATGAAACAAAATTCATGAATACTTAAATACTCCTTCTTCAGGTAATTTAACTAATTTCTCATGAATGGCATCTGATAAATATTGAGAAAAGTTAAATGTGAAGGAGGGAGGTTGTCCAAGGTAGAAAATGGACAAAAAACCTAAGATTGATGCATCTACATACTCATCTCTAAAATAGCCTAGAATACAAGACAACATTGTGACAATCTGTCTTGTTCTTTCTGAAAAAATTGAGGCTGAATAGGGAGGGTTGCTCTTTTGGTTTCAATTGATGAAGGCAAGAAGGTTTGGAAGATTTTAAACCTCTTTGGAAATTCAAGTTTCAGATGCAATTTAGTAAGGATTTAAATTGACAAAGGGGCTTCATCAGTCTTAGGTTGAATTTGAATCATTTGCTTTATTGATTCAACAATAATGGTGAACAATATTTCCTTGCTGTGGGTTACTAGAGCTATTTCATTGGGCAGATAATTAACTTGACAGAGTCTGATGATTTCAGGAAATCAGAATGTTTGTGGGAAGACATATTTGGGAAAATTTGATTCTCAAAGGTGGATATCATCAGCCTGGTCCATGAATTTATCATGGCTCCAACAGTGGAGCTCAAGTAGGTTGAAATTAGTGATAGGGTCACTAATTTTGAAGTCTTTGTCTACAAGGGGGTATTTTCAACATCAACAATAGGAGGTTGTAGGGGATTAACTGTTACAATGCCTTGGGAAACCATAGATTTGTTTATTTTAATCAATTTATTACTCTTTTTCTTAAGAAACGGCTCTGGAAGCTTTAATAATACCTATGAAAACAGAGTTCTAGTATGCAGAAGGGGATTTCTGGAAGTGAAATAGGCTTCAATGGTCTTTATAAATATTTAAAGTGAATCTGCATAGGTTCTGGTTGCGAAAGGCTTGGATTCTGGTGTGAAATATCTTGAAAACAGATCGGCATAGCTTTTTGTTTGCAAATTTGAACAGAAATGGTGAAGAAGGATTTTAGGGTGGTCTTATTGCATTTAACCAACAATAATTAATCATATGGGCACGGGGTCAAATTAAAATGAGGGTGGTAACATTGCAACGAGAAGAAAACATCTCAGTGGTTTTCGCATCAAAAAAATATGGTAAATGGTTTTGGATTGGAGGATGCGATATAATCTGGGGCTGCCACGTAGCAGAAGGGCAGGGTTGCGAAACCAATTATTTCGCAACGCTCTAGTGGTGTTAAATTTTGGGTAGATGGGGGTGCGAAAATAGTTATTGGCCATTGGATCATAGGAATCTTGATCAGGCAGATGAATGAATTGGAGGGATGCATTGGGAATTTGATATGTGAGACCCGGGTTTTAAGTCATGCGATGGGGATCGTAATATATGTGAAAAGGTTTAATATATAAAGAGACCGGGGTATATTTAAAATGGAAGGGTTTAATACTTAAGTAGGGAGTGATATGACAAGGTTATATTAAAGTGGGACTGAGATAATTAGTGGGGGGATTAATATGTGCAATGGGTTAGGAATATAAAATAGTTGGGGTTAATGAAATATGTAGAATAGGGAAATATGTCTGCGGGATTTTTAAAATACATTGAGAAACATTATTTAACAGAATTTCGAGGAGGGATTTAGCAGCGGGGCCCAATACATTATTTAAAACTTAGGATAACTGTATTTAAGTGTGTTTTTAAATGAAAAAGGGAATTAGTAAAGGGGATTTTACTTTTCAAAGGAAAATGTGTTTCTAACTAGGGAAAGGGGTATTTTACAAGGGAAAATGCCTTTTAAGCATGGAAATGGAGTTTTAATCAAGGTGAAAGTGATTTTGGGGGACATTAGTGATATCAAATGACCAATTTATGTTTTCCATGACTTGTACACTCTTCTACATACCCATATTTTTACCCTAACATTTTTTCTTCATTTATTGGGTGCATTTGAGCTTGTTGACCCTTTTTATTTTTCTTTTATAAGAAAACTATATAATTCTAACCTTATCACTTCTAATGGCTCAGTTTAAATTGATGAGCTCATTTTATTTCTATACCTAATAACTGATCTTCCAAGATTAAATAGTTTGGCTAGATATTTATTCTCTAACTATCAGCATGAAATTTAAAGCATGAATGAATCAAGATTAAATTGTTTGATCCTCATGGATTCTGTCATTTTGGACAAGCTGCACACAATTTTTATTTTGCAAAGTAAAGTAAAAAGTAGTGGCAGTTGAATTTGTAGCACTTTCAGGATCTATTTTTATCTCTTTTTGGCAGGTTTCATACTTTATATTCTTTTTTTGATCTTTTTCTTTTAGTCCTTTAATTTTTCTTTTAGGACTTACCCTCTTTACATTTTTTTTTAATATGGGAAAACAATTTACAGAAATAAAAGTATGTACAATATTACAAGACTAAAACAAATTCAATTCAAAATTATGAATCCTATTATTATAGGACCCTAACATCATTAACAATGTAAAATTCTGACTTGCATTCACTATCCTCTTCATTTCTCTTTCATATATAAGAGACAAACTTCTCTTCTTCTTATGTTCTCTAACTATGTACTCAATTCCATCCTTAAATAAGTGATACTTATTCTCATGGCGATGAAATATTATTTTCCTATCATAAAGATAAGGACTTCCCAAAACAATACTTGATATCTCAAGAGGCGCCACATAAAGTTCAACCTCATCAAGAAAGTTTGAATTGATGACGAACCTTAGTATGCACTTCCTTGTAACCCGCAAGTTTACATTTTGCATATCCACCCTAAAGTATAAGGTCTTGGATGTCTAGCAGTTTCAAGGTTTAGCTGCTTAACTAAGTCTTCAGAAATAAAATTAGCTTGAGACCCACTATCAAAAAGTGTTTCTCTCTTGGTATGTTTATAGAAGACTCTAATAAGGAAAAATTCAATTCTTGTATCTTCATCTTAAGTGACATTGGAACAATTTGAAGAACTAGTGCTTTCTATGTTCTTACCTTTCAAACCTGTGGTTGTAATATTTGTTTCATCTCCTGAATGTGAACCTAAGTCATGTTCAATTATAGCAATAGTTTTCTCCTTTTCTTTGGCTTTTAGTTTGTTTTTCTTCAACTTTGGATGAAGCTACCAACAGTGGTCTTCATCGTGGCCATTCTTCAAACAGTGTTTACATGTGATTTTCTCTTTCTCTCTTTTGACAGAGCTATTTCTCTTTCCTCTTCCATAAAAATTTCCATTTTATTTAACCTCACTATCACTTTTCTCATCTATATTATGTTTCCTTCTTACTTCTAAATTTGTGGTTTGAACACAAACCTCATCTAAGTTTTCGGGATTGAACATGAGAATAGTGTGCCTAAGGTAACTGTGCAAACCCACAATATACTTTAACAAAGTTTCTTGAGAATAAAATTTAATACCCAAAACAAGAGCTCTTCTCCTATACTCATGAGTATAATCTTGCACACTTTTCCCTTTCAGTTGTCTAAAATTTTTCAAGTCCATAATGGCTTTTTGCATGGAAGCTAGAGGATAAAATTTCCTTTTAATGGAAGCAATAAAACTTTACCAAAACACAGAGATCTTACCGTAGTTTTTAATCTCTTCTTGAGTCCTTTCTTCCCACCATACATGTGTTCATCCTTCCATCCTCAAGGAATCCAATTGAATATTTATGTCATCTTCATGAAGATTCTAAATTCTACAATACACCTCCAATTGGCGTATCCAATTTTCCAATTTCTCTACATTTACCTCCCCCTTATACATTGGAAGCTCAAATTTGACATCAAGTTTGAGTAAGGGATTTTTTCCTCTTGTGGTTTTTGAAAGAGTATTGGTAGTTTTGGTTGTGGAAGTGGAAGATGATGTTGATGGAGAAGATGAGGATGGTGATGAAGATGGTAGAGATGAAGGAGGGTTTCCTCCACTACCATTTGAATCCTTCTCTTCATCCTTCTTTCCTTATGAGGTTCCCTCTCCATTTGGAGACTTAGAATTTTCTCCAACCATCTTGGTGTCCCTCTCTTCAAAGAGAATCCTAACCCTTTCAGTTAGTTCATAGAAAGCCTTCTTGTAAGCTTCCTCTTCTGAAAGACTTTCAGTCTCTCCAAAACCTGACATGATGGCTATGTATTCAAGCTTAGCTTCAAGTGCAGCTTGTGCCTCTTCAATATTAGCTTCATGTGCAACTTGTACCTCCTCAATCTCAGCTTCTTGAGATAAAACTTGAGGTGCTTCAAGTGTAGCTGGGAGTGAATCTTTGGGTGGTGATGGTGCCTTTGTGGCTCTCCTTACTCTAGTCCTAATATCAGGACTTGAAACCAACAATTTCCCTTCACCTCTATGCAACTTTAACCTTGTAAGCATCACAAATTTGCAACCATTAAAACCCTAATTGCACAAAATTCAAGCAACTATCAAGAAATTATCCTTTCAACTTGGCTCTGATACCAACTTGATCTGAATTTGAATGTTAGTTTTTTTGTGCTAATTTCATCTTCAGATTTATAAATAATTTGTTGATTACTTTCTTTATGTGCATAGGTTTCCTTGTTTTTGTGAGTGTTAAACAAGTAAAGAAATTGAGTTTTATGTTAAATTCATGAGCAGAAAAACATTAAAACGTAATTTTGAATAGAAGCAATAACATGTACAGAAAAACATAATAATTGATCCATTAACAAAGTGTTTTGATGAGGGAGTTCACCCCTCCTAGGCTACATCTCCTTGGTTCATCTTCCATGGCTTCGACCTCTATATTAGATCAAATGTGAAAAAAATGATGTTTACATTCACCTACCACTGTTGGAACCTGCTTCAATGTGTCCAGAATTTCAAAATCATTTAGAAATTACTCTTCTTGCTCTCAATTTGGTTGAATTTTGCAAAATATATGGCCAAAAAAGTTTGGCCTAGGAATTCTCCACTAAAACTGGAGATGACTCCAGTTAAGGCTGCCAAATTTGGGGCGACACCAAAATTGGGGGAACCACTGAAATTGCCACAAACTTAATCTCAAGTTTAATTAAATTAAGTGGAGTTTAAACCACTATATTAGCGCTAAACGTGCTTTAAAAAAATGCACATTTAAACCTTTGATTAGCTCATAAATATTGATTATGGGTTTAATTAAACTTCTTTAAGACTTTAATCTGCATTTATCAATCAGCACTCCGTCGTGGTCAAGTGGAAGGTCATGTGGGGAGTTTCCCCCCTCCAAACCCCCACTGGATGAACCTATGAAATTCAAATACAACTGGTGCACATATACTATTAAGAATCAAATCCTGGGTTATTGGGAAGTGTAGAGAGTAGTGTAGGGGAGGTCGCAGGGTCAAGCCCTGACCTCCGCCTAGCCCTGTGTATAAATTTTTGCACCAATATATATTAATCCAAAAGCTTTGGAATATATCATTTGAAATTCGGACTATGGTATGACATATATTTTGACCATTGTAATATAAAATATTTTTCCACTATATATGTGTGTGTGTGTGTGTGTGTGTGTGTCCCAATGTTTGATAATTAAAATGAAGAATTTGGATAGGGTCCACCAGAGGGGGCACGTGGCGGACCCTATATTTACCACGTGTTAACCTCTGGTTTGACTGTCCAACCATATTAAAAAAAATCAAATTCGACCTTAGGAGACACACATTAAAAAAATTCACCTTCAAACCTTTCCGATGAATCATGTAGTGACACTTTTCACAGTGTCATTAAGAAAATTGTAATATTCCAAAAATATATTTAAATTTTTTTACTAGGCTTCCATGTCACCAAATTGTCCTATTCTGCAAATTTTTTAGCTGTTTAAGAAGACTAACAGTAGGATCTATCTTCTTCATCTAGACTTTGTTTTCGACAAAACAAATTGCATTGGATTCCTGGTGACGAACTCTTCGTTTTTGTTTAGTTTCCATTAGATTTCAAGCACTTTCATTTTTGAACTTTTACATTGAGCACCTGATCATCTAGGATCTGAGGTCATTCACCACACCTTCATTTAGGCTAGAGTCTAGGTCTCATTTGTTTCGCCACCATAAGAGTCAAATATGTCATAAAAGAAAGCAAAAAAAATCTCATTTTCACCATAAAATTCATTTGCATAGGGAGTTAGAAAAGATAGGGAAAAAATTAAATATCTCCTTTATTCTCACCATCATACTCCACATCTGCCATGGGCTGAAGAAAAATAAGCAAATATATGCCAAAACTACCTGTCTTGCCAAGTGTTGCGCTTTTGGTGTTTTTCATCTTTTTCTTGTTTCAGCTGATAAAACCCTAATCAAACCATCTAAAACCTTTATATAACATTCATACACCATACCATTAACATATCCTATCACTCACAACCCTAGTTTCCATAAATTTCATTAAAACCCTAATTTTCACTACATTTTGGCAGAAAAACTAGTTAAACCCTGTGTTTTGAACTTTTGGGAACCTCTCACATGCCCATTCCAAAAAATTCCACTTTCATCCTATAGCCAACTCATCACCCTACCTCCCCAAATTTTTATGTATTTTTCCCTAAATCGCTTCCTCTTCGTTTCTATCCCCTAAACCACTATACCACTATCCCTTATTTTCCTAATTCTCCACCTTCCCTGTGTTGGGGTTCCCATGTTTTGGCCAGATTGGCAAGACCAAAAGATGAGACAACATCAGAACCGCTTTGGGGTCCTAGGATCTAGCCCTCCTGGACCTGGAGAGGGATCTCTCCAATAAAACAAAGAATGATATATCTTTGAAAGCTCAAAATGAGATGTTAGGCTAGTTATGAAGCACAAATGGGGGGTTTTAAAGTGATTTGGTTGGTTGGTTGCTGGGTTGGTCATGAGATCATAGACTAAGAAAGTGATGGAAGGAAAATAACAAAATAGTAGGATGCTTCAGCAAAGAGGGTAGGTCAAGAAAGTGCCATCCATTGGGCTATGGAGTCATGAAAGGAGAATTACTTGCAACAACTAGCCAAGGCTTTCAGAGGGAAAGTCATCTACACTAAAGGATCTTTTTAGATAGATGATGGGATGGAACATTAAGGATTTAAAGTAAAAGAAGGAAAGCAACCAAATTTCTGTCTATAGATCAGGTTAGAGGTCATTTAACTCCAGACCTTCTTGGACATACTCAAAGGCAGCTCTCAAAGGAGGGACAAAGGGGCAGCTTATAGATCGGACCAAAGGTCATTTAACTCCAGGTCAGCTTTAGCATGCTCCAAGGGAAAACAGAGATAAGTTTAACAAAGAGATCTTAGAAAGGCCAGTTGGTCACACAAGGATCCTAGTGGACAGGGCTAACTCTAATCCCTAGTGTTCCCAAATCTTCTAGCTCAAACCCAACAAGAACATCTAAGGACAGATTCATTTAATTCATACATCAGCTAGCAGGCAATGACATCCACTACACTGGTTAAATTAACTGAAATCAACCCTTAGATAACACATTAAGGAGAAACCATTGAAGGCAAGGAGAGCAGAGACATAGGGTACCTAACAAGGGTAAATCCTATGCCATGTTTTTGATGCAAGCCAGCAGAAAATGAAACAACATGAAATGTAGTGAACAGAGTAAGAAAAAAATCACCAATAGTAATAGACCAGGATCCTGTGAAATATGCTTGATTAATGATGCAATACCAGTCACATACATCTGAGCTCAATCGCTGAATACAATCCAAACTTCTCCTCCCAGCCTACTACATAACAACTACTATACTACTCCCCCCCAAGACTATTCTAACAATCCAAATGAAACCCTCTAACAGCAATAGCAACAGCTGAACAACAACCTTACAATATCGTTCTTGGGGATTCTTGTAGGGGAGGAGAAAAATAGAGGTAGATGAACATTGAATGGATCTCATTAAGATAGAGGGGAGGTAGCTCGAATGCCCATACTGCTTAATGGCTCAGAAGCACTGTGTGTACTCTGTAGGCTGTTCTGGGAGACTCTACATTTCCTTCTAGAATAAGTGAACTGGACGGAAGGATCTGCAGGCCACTCCATACTTCATAACTGCAACTTGACAGTCTTTTAAGAAGCTCCTTTCAATGTCCTTAACTTTCCTGGGCTCTAGGGGGCACGGAGGGCGTTGTAGGAATGGTGTACTGTCTGGAGAAAACATTTTGCTGACATTTCGCTTCGCTTTCCATTTACTGTTTGAAGAAAATTGACTTTCTTTTATAAATGTTGTTGAAATAAAACTGAACTGAAATTACGCCTTTGTGAAGGGAAAACTATATTTTGCATGGGAAAATGGGAAGGGGAGTAGGTGGGACCCACATAAATCGCAATCGGAGTGGACGAGCAGAGGGGCGCGATTGAAAACACCATACAAAAGTTCCGATGCGAAGGAGAAAAGGCCTTTTTAAAAATAAAACAAATGAATTTTTGGCTTTTACAAAGGAAAAAGGGGTTTTATAAGGAATGGGCGGAAAGACCGTATGGTGGGACTGGGGGTACGAATCGCAATCGCAAATCGGAATTAGGAGATGGGCGGGATTGAATGATACATAGAAAACTTCTGATGCGATTGGGGAAAGCCCTTTGTAAAACTGAAAATCATACGAATTTCCAATTTACAAAGGATAAGGCTTTAAATTATGTGAAAAGGCGGAAGTATGGTACGGTGGGCCCAAGTCAATCGCAATCGCAATCAGAGATCGGGAGTGGGGAATAATTGCAACGCGGGAGAAATAACTTGTGATGCGATCAATCGGAGGGGGAGTGCGATCAGAGGATCGGAACAATCGGGGATTGGAGCGATCGGAGATCGGAGGAAAGAACTTGCGATGCGATCAATCGGAGGGGGAGTGCAATCGAAGGATCGGAACAATCGGGAATCGGAGCAATCGGAGATCGGAGGGAAGGACGTGCGATTGAGTGATCAGAGGAGGTTACGATCGGGCAGATCGGAGAGGTGGTGCGATCAATCGCAATCGCAGTGTATTGTGGTGCGATCAATCACGTCGCAAATACTTGCGATTGGAGTGATCGAAACGTTCAAAATAAAACATGCGATTTGGAAAAGTTTGCGATTGCGATTTAAAAGCAGCGGGGTTATATGATATAAAACTTTATAATAAAGTTTTATTACAATGCATGGCGAGGGTGGAAAGGGGAAGTGGTTTAAAGGGCGGTACCTTATAATATAACGTTTTATTATAAAGTTCTATGGGGTATGGTCGGGGAAGTGGTTTTATAGCTTAAATCACATATTTTTGTTTTAAAATGATTTACAATGCGATTTATAATTGGAAAATGGGAAAAAAGGGGTTTTAAAAGGGAATATTAAAACTTTAAACATAAATTTAAAAGGGAAACATGGGAAATAGGGGATATAAGGGTTTTTACTTCACTTAGGCATAGAATTCAATCCAGAAGTCAGTTTTGAGAGTGTGGCATAGCGTTGGAAAGATCTTTTTAGGCTCTTTCTGATGGATCCACTTGGAGGATGATTTGGCACTAAACATGCTACAGAAAACTTCTGTGAAGGCAGGGACCCATTTTGCGGAGATAACAGCTTTTGAATAGTGACTGAAGGCAATGACTAAATTGAAACTAACAGAAGGCACAAGGAGGCTTCAAGGATGATGTGTTTTCAGAGGAAATGCATTCCTTGAAGGCTCAGAAACATTTTAGCCCCCTATTTTCTTGTCAAAAATTTATAGGGGGGCTAACACCCTGTCTACTACATCAAGTTAGGGCTTTCCTTGTTGAAATAAATCATGGAGGGTGATAATAAGGTACATAAGGGAGGTAACCATTCACCATTCCAGGTTTGAGCCAACTCATACCCATGGCATCATTTTTAGAGCTTCGTGATCAAGTCAGGGTTTACATTGCACAGAGGGACAGTTTGGCTTCAAAATTTGTTTATGAAGTAATGGAGATGAATTTTACAAACATGAAAGATTTTTTTGTCACTAATATTCCAAAGAAAAAAAAACTCCTTCAGTTTATGCATAGGTGTTATGGTTTGAGATAAATTCAAAAAATATAATTTCTCTAGGTCATTTTCCGTACTTTTGAATAGGTTGTCTTCAATTCAATGTTTCAGGGGTTTGGAGCAGGTTTGTATAGTGTTGGATGACTCCATCTTGTGTCATACATCCTAATATTTCCATACATACCACTAGCATCCAAAAAATCCTTTAGGAAGTCCTCCAACATCCTTCTCAAAGTAGGTGCTACACTTCTACTCAAAGTGCGCTACGCTTCTACAAATTTTGAGTAATCAGCTTAAAACTTGGATTTTGAGATAAAGGGAAAAATTATTTTGGAAACCTGGAGGAGGTTATTTTTCATAACATGCCAAAGAACAAAAAATTCTCTCATTTTTTTCAAAAAACATTATTCTTAGAGAGATATTTATCCATCTTTAAGCCCTATTTTTGCAGATTTTTGGAAATTCCCTTGTTATGTTTCTTTGAGCCCTTGTTATGCTTTTTCCTCCCTTGTTAAGCTTTTGTAGGTGTTTTTACGCTTATGTAGGTGTTGTTACACTTCTATAGGAGAAGCAGTTTCTAGTTGTTGGCTTGGAAAACCTCTAAACCAGCTCGAGATTGGCACATGATTACTTTGTGCAACCCTCATATAAGGTAAGATATCATCTCTTATGCCCTCTTATGGTTAAATTTGTGGGTGTTTAAACATTTTCATCCTCATTATGTTTTCTCCATATTGCCACTTGTTAATATATTAAAAAAAAAAATTAATTTTACAAACCCTAACCTACCCCACCTACCTAAACCCTAACCTAGCATCTAAACCCTAACCCACACATTTCATACACCTTATCCCCACACTCCTATCATCCACACCATTCCTAACATGTCAAATAAAAGCAAACCCTATATTCTAGCTTTTTCAATATGAAAAACATTGAGAATTTCTTATGTTTGCTAGATTTTTCCACCTTACACTCATCCATTTTTCCTCATTCCAATTTCAATATGGAGCTAAGATGCTACTCTATGCACTGAATGTTTCTTAGAATTTTTTCTTAGCTCCATGGCCCTCATTTCATCTTCTTAACCTACACCACTTCTACACTAGCTATTCTCACAATAAAAATTGGGAATTTCCTATGTTTTTATCATTTTTCCACCTTATTCACACTCATTTTCCCTCATTCAACCCACAAATTGAAGCTAACACACAAGGCAACCTACTCAATTTTTTCTCGAATTTCTCTCAGCTTCAAGATCCTTCATCTCACCCTCTTAACTCACACTTTCCTACACTCTATTTTTCCATATTTCCATACATTCACTCATAAAATTAACACACTACGGTTTTGATTATTCGAGTGACAAAAAAAATGGAAAGTGAAAAGCAGAGCTTCAAGGGAGGGTTCCACCTTAGGCTAGAACCCTTCACAATGCATGAAATAAATTCCTCGCCATTGGCCCGAATATGCTTTGAGAGAGCTCATTATTTGAGATTTTGTGAAAGGCTCATGGAAGAGGGTTGTTATCTTCAATTGACCAGCCTATTTGCAACAAGCTACAGCATGGGAAAAGTCACTATCGCAGGTATGGAGATAAGCCTATCATCAGACTAATTTCTTTAGCAACAAGTATCCCTTCTCATGGAGAGTATTGGTTCAAAGGCATGGAGTTAGACATTGGAAACTACAAAAAATTTCTTAATCATCATACTAGAGAGGAGCCAGACTACCTATTTCCTTTCAGACACCTCAGAAAAAATTATGCTCCTTTGATGATTCATAATGAAGTACTTCAGATGTGAAGGAATATTCTCCAGGTTATATAGGTATCACATCAGGATTTTGATGCATTTCACCTTTGTCAAAACACTTGATTTGTCATTTTATTTATACAGGAATTTGATTAAGATGATTGAGAAGGTTCAGAGTACAAGAGAATATTATCACACTAGTATTTTTCATCATGGTCTAATCAATCTCATTGTGTTTCATCACTTGTCCTCCACAAACATGACATGGGAAAAATTCTTGGAGAGATTGTCAGTAGCTCCTACCATTAGCCCTTATGTCTTGCCTAGTACATCATCAACACAGCCAATGGAGGTTGTCTCTTCTAGCATGCATACTCAGCCTTCATATGCTCCTATGTTTGTTTAGTTTACTCACACCTATGAGAAGGGGAAGAGACAAGTATTTTCAGCTAAGTTTGCCAATAATATTCTTACACTTGACACCATTGTGGGACAATGTGAGATAGAGGAACAACCTCTTTTGCATCAGCATGGTGAATCAGCGCCATTGGACGTTGAGGTAGCAGAGCAGGTGGAGTTCAGATCAACTGAAGAGATCATTAAAGAGAAATATAATTAAGTAGCATAATTGAAAGAGATCTTCTCCATTGCCAAATCTCAAATCACTTTCCTTCAACAAGAAAATTTTCAACTGAAATTGAATCAACTCCTATAAATAAAACCCAAGTCAGACATATAGGAAAATAGAGGTAAATGTAAGGAGGTTGTTGTTGTTAATCAAATGTAGAAAATGGAGGTTGAAACACAAAAAAGAATACAAAAAACAAGAGGACTCAAAAGGGCACTGGAGCAAGAAACACAATCAACTCATCCACCTGAAGAGTTGACATTTGATGAGCTTATTTCCATGGAGATTAATGAAGATAGAGATCTTTGGGTTTCAATATTTAATGAGAATTTGTAGAATCTCTTAAAGAGGGCTAAGAGGGACAATAAGCTGAAAATACACATGGAAAACCATTATCGCACCAGGAACACCATTTCTCAAATAAGGTTGAAACAATTGAAGAAAAGGCTAAAAGAAGCACAAATGAGGCTCAAAGAGAAGGATAGCATGGAATTATTAGCTAAATTTTCTTTGTTTATTTATCCCATATCTCATAGGTGACATAGAACCAATTTTGAGAAGTTTTGATCAATTTTGGTATTTTTTGTGATTTTTGCACAATTCTGGAAATTCCTCATTGCAGAAGGGTAATGAACTTTTGCTACTCTTATTTTTTGGGCATCCAAATGATGATTTATTTACATGGATGGATGTATTTTGATGAGTACATCACATATCAGGAACCCCCGTGGCATGAAAAGTTGTAATTTTGGAGAAAAAGCTCAAAAACCACTCATTTTTCATGTTTCTGCCACCTTTTTGGACCCTCTGTTATGATTTTTGAGTAACCTTGGGGGAATGGATTTTTGAAGGACTTCCCATTATCCATTTTATAAAATTCATGATGTTATAGAAACTAGACACACAGGGCTAGTTTACCATTCTTTTAGAAGTGGATTTTGACTCCTAAAAGTGCCTAAAAAATGCCTCCAAAGTTCTGTTACGCTTTTGAAAATGTTTGTTACCTTTCTATCAAAAATGTCACAAATCAGCATTGGATTCCTCGAGACACTTGTCAAGCTCAGAAATGGTCACAAATTCGAGGTATTTATTTACTATGAGTTGGAATTAGAGTTACCGAGTTTGTTTTTTCCTCCTATCATGAAGGAATATGTAATTAATGTAAGGGACAAACACTCCTAGTTCATAGCTAAAATTCAGGGAATGGTTTCTAACCTCCCTAGAATCTAGGAAATGACTCATATTATGTATTTATGATCCATTTTGGATGGGATTTTGACCTGATGAGGTGTCATAGTCCATATTTTCTATAAGTAGACTCTCTTTAGTCTTTTTTAGGGTTGGATAGTCTCATATTTTAGTGGAGCTCTTGTAATCAACAATTTGGAATGAAATCAGAGACATATTTGCATGAATTGTGTTGAGATACTTATGGTATGCTTTGAAGCATCTGTTTTTATTATGTATGTTTATCATTTCATGCTTAATACCATGTATTATTATTCATATGTGTTTACATTGTAAGTTTATAAGTAGAAATCATGTTTATGCATGCTTTTTTTTAGACAAGGTTTATAATACTATGTTTATTTGCTTCTAAATTGAATGAATTCACCTCACTGTTCATTCAAAATCTCTTCCATTTCATCCTATAATCAATGAATTATTAAAATAATATCAAAATACCTATCTTTCATCACATATTCCTTGTAGATTCATCTTGGAGTACAGACCTAAAAACATTATACACAGTCTATTCACTGACTTTTCTATCTAGCACTAAAAACATAAAAAAAATTATATTTATTGATCTTAAATACCTAGCCTAAGTTCATTAGATACTCAGCCATTCCTTTAACTATAAAAGTGACAAGGAGAGAACCCTCTCTGTTCCTGGTAGGGCTAGTTACCTAACCTAAAGTTTGGTATGTGTTTACCTTTATCCAATCCTATTGTCAACCTTAGGAAGTTGGGGAGAGTGATAAAATTCTTGGCATCGTTTCCAAGGAGAGAAGGTTAAATATTTACTGGGAAAGAATAAAAAATATTAGCTCTGATTACTGATGGTGAACAGTGGTCAAGCACAAGAAAGGTTGTGCATCTTTCACCTGGCGATTCTAGTGTCGAAGAATCCAGAGGTTCAGATTTTTTATGGTGATTCCATTTTTCAAAGACTAGTAGCTTGAATAATTTCTTGGTGAGTTCATTGTTTTCAAGATGGATTCAAATAAAATAAGGAATTCTATATATGATCCTATGCATCGAGATCATCTTCCAGGCTTTCCAAATCCTATGCCTCAGGTATATGGCAAAAATACTTTCCAAAATTCAGAGATGGAAAAGGTGATGATGCTACACTTCATTTAATAAGATTTCATATGCATGTGCGTAAGTTGAATATTAATTTCATCAAGATTGTTTAATGAAGATTTTCATGATTACATTAGAAGAAAAAGCATGGTTTTGGTATGAAATCTTTCCTCCTGCTTGTATTTTTTCTCTCAAGGATTTTAACTCAATATTTTTTGAGAAGTATAGATAAACCTATCCTTCTTTCATTTTGATTGAGGATTTTTATGATCATTTTGAGTATTTTATTCAAGAGCTAGAAAGTTCTTATGGAAATGAACAGGTTATGTATGATGAACTTTTGGATTTTTTGAATGAAAACCCTTTTCACCGCCATCATAAGAACGTGGATTCTACCCTGTATGACAACAAACTTGAGCAGAATTCTTCAAAGGATGATATTTATCTTCAATATTTCGAATTTGATGATAATTTGAAGCAATATTTTCAATCTTCAAGGGATAATTATATATATGAAGATGTTATTTCCAGCTAACCTTTATCCCTATCCTCTTATGATTTTTTAATTCAAGAAGAAATATGTGCAGATCAAAATTTTGAGTTTTCTTGTAAAGAAACTCTAAAGAGTTGTGATTTGTCCGTTGAGGTCAAAGATAGTGTAAAACAAGTTTGTTGTCTTGAGTTTGGTGAACATGTTCAGCAGCTTTCAAATGATCAAGATATAGAATTGTTTCATAGCCAAGGCAATTCTCTTTCTGATATACATGAAAAGCCACGTGTTGATATTTGTGTCAATGTTGATTTGGTTACCTCAATTGAAGATCTTCAAGAACATACAAATATTGTCTCTGATCTAGATGATATGTAAGATCACATTGCTACATTTTTATTTAATAAGGATCAACCAAATAAAGAAGAAAAATCAGCCATTATATTTGAAAGCATTTCCCTTCTTTTTTCTTATCCAAAAGAGGTAATGTTTCATGATTTTCAAGACCACTTAGGCATTCTTTTGGAATCATGAAAAAATATGGAGTTTTTTTTCTTCACCAACACAGAGATTGGGTTCATTTTTCAGTTGGGGTTGTCATTATCACAATGCTTTTATTTTGAGGAAAGTAGGAGGAGCAAGAAAGTAGATAATCATTTTCTTTCATGGTTGCACTAGATCTTTGATTTCACTTGATAAAGTGATTTATGGATCAGTTAGAGTAGGTAAGGTGTGATGAATAAGCTCAACATTTTTAGCATCTTTTTCAGTGTCAATTTCCAATAGATTTTGCAGTTTATGATGTACAGTTTAGTTTTTAGTTTTATTTGAGTCAGTTAGAGGATTGTAGCTCTAGTGACTACATTTCCCAATGGATGAGGCTACTTCTTCTACGGTGTTCTTGACACCTCATGAAGGAGCTACCATCCCCAAATAAGGAAAATGTTATTTACCAAATGTTCAATTATAAAATCTACTCTTTTAGGTTTACTTAGTAGTGGTCCTATGTCAAAATTTCATGTTTCAAGTCGGTTTTCAAATAAAATTTTGTTCACTGAATATGTCTAGGTCTGAAATGCTACTCCCTTCAATCCATTCATGGTAATCATTATTTCATAGTTCATGTGATCCATCAATCATCTATGGGCTGAGGTCATTCACCACACCTTCATTTAGGTCAGAGTCTAGGCCTCATTTGTTTTGCCACCATAAGAGTCAATTATGTCATAAAAGAAAGCGAACGAAATCTCATTTTCGCAATACAAGCCATTTGCATAGGGAGGTAGAAAATATAGGGAAATAATTAAAGAGCTCCTTTATTCTCACCATCATACTCCACAGCTACCAAGGGTTGAAGAAAAATAAGAAAATTTGTGCCAACACTACATGTGTTGTGAAGGCACTATGCTTTTGGTGTTTGAGCTCCAAATCAGTTCTTGGTTCAAAACCACTACAGAAAGGTTCATACACTACCAAAAAAGTAAGTGTACACCCTCCATACCTCTTGTTAGCACTATAAATGCTAATAGTATGGCTACCATTGTATTATTTTTTTTATTTTTTGCTTGTTCCCTAGCCTATGTCAAAGTTCTAATAATCTTCAATAAAAGCCAAAAAGAGTCTCAAAACCAAAAGTATTTACAATTTTTATAGGTGTTATTGTGTCCTAGGTTCATATAAAAAATTTAAAACTATTGTTTTAACTTAGGTTAGTGTCAAAAGTTATTGGTCATTTTTGTAATAAAACAATAGCTTCTCTTTCTGGAATAATAGCTACTCTTTTGAAAAGGAAGCTATTTCTTCTCCTTTGAAATTAATTGAAGATCATTATCCTTTGAAATTAATTGAAGATCTTCTATGTTATGATATGTTATTCTTTTTAAAATGGTAATTATTTTTTACTTAGAAGAAATATTATAAGGGAATGGTCATATTATTGGTGAAGCTAACCTATACCTACCTATTAAGGCTTAAGCGAAAACTAAGGTACAAGGTATCAATTTATTAATGATGCAGAGGAGTGATATATCATTATGGGGTGACTTGGCGCTCATATTTGAATCATTTAAAATCGTGTCATTAAACCACACCTTGATTAAAGACGCAGACTCTAGAGGATTGAGTTCGTTGTTTTCATGACCAATTTATTGGTTTAGCTGCTAGCTAATAGAGTTACATTCTCCAGCAACCATTTTATCATCCCAAAGCAAGAAACGAGGGTTGTGTGTAGGTTTTTTACCTCCAGATTGAACAATTGTGCATAAAGAAGGATATTAGATGTTAAGCAGAATGGGTAAAGGTGGAAAGTTTAACCGCTCTAAGCTAGAAAATACGAGGTTTTTTGATGCTAGAGCAAAGCCCCAATTTCAAACAGTAGGTTGGTACAAGTTTCTACAAAAATTCTCAAGGTAAAATGTAGTTGTTGCAAAGGCCTTTGCTAATATTTTTGAGGGGGAAAAATTCAAGCTTGGAAGAAAAACTTTCAAAATCACTGAGACCATTATAGACAAGGCTAATCAGACTTCAACTACTAGAGAACATTGGTTCAAAAATAAAATGCAAGCAGATGTAAGTGCCTTCCTCAAACCTAAGCATGTAAATATCAATTGGACTCCAACTGTGCATATTTCCTATTTTAGACTAGAATGGCAGCATGTTGTAACTACTATGCAATGCTATATTACTTGCAAAGGAAGATTCTCAACTGTCCATCTGTATCAAGTGAGATTTATCTCTCACATCTCAGGTGCTAGACCTTTAAATTTTCCTTTATTTCTCTACAAATCCTTGCTTAAAATTTCTTTAAAGTTACAGAAGATCCCTAAATATTCCATGCATAACCTCTACCATAGAGGTTTAATCAAGATGTTAGTGCTCTATCACCTTAAGAAAAATAGAACTACCAAGGGAAAATTCCTAACATATGATGGATTTGGTAGCATCAATTCCAAGAGGAGGGTAGGGAGACCTAAGAAGCAAAATGTCCAAGAAAAAAACGGCGCAACACCTATGCCAAATAGTTCACATCCAGCTCAAACTATTCCATCAACGAGTAGAAAAACTATAAGTTCTGCTAAAAGAGCCAGAACTCAACCTGTCACTCCCATACCAATGGTATAGCCAGTAGAAAAGGTTTATACAAGGAAAAATTCAAAGGAACCCCAAAATTTAGCATCATTCATCAGAGAACATTCCATTATATTCAAGCAATGGAAAAATCAACCTAATGAAGTTAAGTCTATAGGTGAGGAAAACATAGCCTCTATCTCAAGACATAAAAGCATAAGAAAATTGATCCTAGTAGAAGAAACTTCAAAGGAAGTCAACCCTAAAGCACCAATGCAACATTCTCTTCCTAAAGTTATAGAAGAGTAGGAAGAAAACAGGGCCACCCCTTCAATAGAGGAACTAACATTAGCTCAATTTTTTTCTTCTCTCAAGACATCCAAGACATCTACCAGAATAAAGGACAAAAATATCATTCACTCATATTCATATTTCGAAGAAGACAACGGTGAAGAATATTTCTCAGAGACAGAGTATCAAGTAGGTCAGTCTAGCAGTATGATGCAAAGAAAAAGAGGGGTTTCCTATATTCCCAACCCATACCTCAAAAGGGCTCACACTAGGCCTAAAAACAATCTTAGACTGAACAAAATAATCATTTCTAATCCTAGATTGAGAGATGAAATCATTAATGTTGATGAAAGCCCAGGAAAGGAAGCCAAGAAGACCAGATCTCAAAAATAGAAGCATGCAGGAAAAAAAAACTAAAACGCTCATAAAGGCAGAGTCCCTCAAAATATTTGCTTCTATACTTGATTTTATTTAGACATTTCAGGAAATTCAAAGAAGGAGAGACACACATTTTTGGCTTAATCAACAAACGCAACTATTTGTAGGATTTCTAATAATAGCTATCGACTATTTCTGAAAGGCAACTATTATTTCCTAAATTTTTGTATAAAGGAAGTGGAGGAAGTTTTTGCTCAAATATCGAAGGATGATACTGAGGGATAATTACATGCATGCAATATCAATAGAAGAAGTTGCGGCCAGGTGTCAATTAATCAAGTTCCCTTCGATATTTTAGTATTATGTTTTTCACTTTTGGGGGAAGAGAGCCAGATGTCATCTTCAGCTGTTAGTTGCACTTTTTGAGGAAGTGGTTATACCATAAAATAGGAGTAGTTTTCCACATCACTCCATCCACTTCTAAATATATGCCATCATGATTTTTATTTTTATTATGTTTCACTACTATGAATTATGGTTAAGGATAAGCTTCACCTTATGTATATGAATGTAATAAGTCCTCTAGAACAAATTCACACTTTTTGTGGAAATATCAACATAATATCTCTTGTATATATATGATGAAACTCAATGGAGAAAAGGTTCTTGGTTTGTGAATATTATACTCATGTGATCAGTGTATTGTTTTCAGTTAATGATATTGAAGAAGACTTTTGAGGACTTATTACCATCTTGATATGTGTATTGTTGATCTTTCTTATGTGTTTCCATACCTAAATATCTTCAATTCCAATTTGTAATTTCAAATGCTTTTATATGTTTTTATGAGCCTCTTGATATTTTCATGTATCTTATAAACTTTTATCAGTATTACTTAGTGAGCTTTATTGATGAGATGTGCATAATGACTATTTAAAGAGAATTCCTTATGACAGTTACTTTTCATGATATTCAATAAGAATATTGTAAGTCTTGAGATAGCCTTCTCTTAATTATATATTTTGAAACTAGTTCTTGTGTTATTTTTCATCAAAGCAATGGATTTTTGCCTGGCAGACCCATTTTCCCTTCTATTATTCCACACTTTCTTCTTTCCATAAGCTACAAACTTATCTTTTGCTACCATATCAGGTCTAAATACCCTCATTGGTGTGACAGTGAATTTGATTGAAATCCCTTGTTAGTGATTGAGAGCTTAAACCACCTACCAATTATATAATCCAAGTCATCAAATTTCCCTAGAGCTTAGGATGTGACTGGTCAAGCACTTGAAGCTATCCAAGTGTTGATTCCAGCGCTAACATCTTTTGGTGCGTCTGCATGGAGACAAAGGCCTTGAAATGAAGTATTCTCCAGAGTCTCTTGTTTTAAATTCCTGATGATCGATTCTTGATTGTGAACAAGAATTGATGACTTGAAGAAGAGTGAAAATTGGTTCACCTAGCGACTACACAAAGAGGAAAAGGGGTTTCAAGACCTCCTACTACAAGGAGAAATGAAACATCACCTACTGTGACTCCAGTTTTTGACCCAGAGAAGATCATTAAAGATGCAAAAGAGAAACATAAATTAGTTGAAGCTACATCTCAATCAGTGAATAAGGTACATAAAATGTAAATTCCAAACAAAAATGTACCCTCATCTAATTTAGAATCAAAATAAGTTTTAGTTTCAAAAGATTCTTCTCAAATATCTCAAGTTGAAACCAATTTTCTAGAAAATAAAGTAGATGATGTTAACCTAAGCTCAGTTGAAACTATCTCTCAATCATCATTTAGTAAATCAGAAATAAGTACTATTCCTGTTAAAGAAGAAAAAACATAGGTTTTAAATGTCAGTGCAGAAAATAAGGAATCAGAAGACTTTGTCTTGACAAAAAGGGAACTAGAGCAAGTATTTAAAATTTCACCTTTTCTAGGTAGGGTTGTTTTAACTAAAGAAGATTTTAAAACCATTCTAAATTTTATTCAAACTCATCCTGAATATCAATCCTCTTATACCCCTCAACATGAGTATTTTCATGTGTCTCTAAATCCATCTGTTGGTCCATCTTCTTCTCATCAACTAGAACAGAATGTTCCTGAAGGCCTACTTTCAACTTATATGACTTTTTAGCTCAGAAAGACAAAGTTTAACTTACTTCATCCCCTCAATAGACTACATTTTAATCTAATTCTTATATGAAACAAAGACCTCATATGTTCATCTATTTGAAAATCCATTGTTTTCAATCCCAAAACTTGAAGAACCAACCCAATAATTCCAATCTTTTGTTGTCCCAAATCAGAGTCAAATTCCACATATTGTAATTCCTAGTTCCCAAACAACTACATCAACCAGTCATCCATCAATTATACATCGGCAAGCCATGGTTCAACCTTCCCTTACAAGGATGTAGCATATAGTTGTTGCAATATACGCACCACTTGCTCTTCCTCAACCTTTGCATCCTCTTTCTCAAGGGGATTATCTAAAATATCTGCCAAAAAACACACAGGATAGGGAGAAGGAGACTCTGTTGAGGAACATTTGGTTGCTTATTATAGTTATGCTGATAACCAAAACATTGAACATGAATATTTCTGGTCAAGAATCTTTGTTCATAGCTTGGATGGAGAAGCTCATAAATGGTTTATAAGTCTTCCACCAAACTCAATAACGGGAATAGATGAATTGGAGGAAGTATTTGTGAAACAATGGGGTGATAGAAAATATTACGTGTACTACCTTACAGAGTTTGGAACTCTAAAAAAGAAGACTGATGAGTCATTAGCAAATTTTACAAAGAGGTTTAATAAAATTTATCAAAAAACTCCTGAATAAATTAATCCTCCTGAAACGATAGCTATGAAAACTTTTGCCAATGCTTTAGATTCTAAGTTTGTTTTATGATTAAGAGCTAAGAAATAACAAACATTGATGGATTTTCAAGATTTCAATTGGAGTGAATTCTAATATTATGGCATCAAATAAATTGAAAATGGAAGAGGAGAAAGCAACAAAGGAAAAAAATAAAATGAAAGAAGAAAAACCTTCTTCCTCCAAAAATTTTACAGCAGAAGAAAATATTGATCAAATGTCCAATTTGATTAAAGTATTTGCTTCTAAAATGACAAAACTAGAGTTAGAGAACAAACCAACTGCTAGAGCCAATCAAAATGAAGCAAATAGAAATCAGGCTCCCTTCAGAAGACCTTTTCAGCCTCAAAAAATCTTACAGCACCCAAGGAGGAATGCTGATGATCAAAATGTTAAGCCTCCATTGAATAATTTTGTTGAAGAAGATAAGCAAGAACACGAGGAAGAAAATAAAGACACAAATCTTGTAAGAGAAACATTACAACCAACTTGTTTGACTTTGCAAGAGTATGAAGACTAGTCAAGGATAAATCTCTTTTCAGATGATGAGAATGCTTAAATTCATGTGATGAACGAGAAAAAATAGCAAGAAACTCAAACCAGAAATTATCCTTTGAGGTCCAAAGGTCTTTTCCAACAACCTCAACAAATATCCCATTCTGAAAAACAAGTTGCTAAACAAAAGGTGAAAGTCAGTGATGTCCCTCCACCTCATAATTCTACCCCAATCATCAAAATTTCCGCAGAAAATAAAGAATTATCTCCTCTTTATTTCAGTTTCAAATCATATCTGAATAAAATCAAGATCCCTGTCCTACTTCTTGAATTGTTGTAAAATCCAGCATACAAAGAGTCATTTAAAATCTTGTTACAGCCACCTCTTGCTCCTGATTTAGTGAATATTGAGGATGAACATCCTACTATTTACTTAGGCGGCCATGTCTAAGACCAAAATGATGATAATTCACCACCTTTCTATCTTTCACTCAATATACATGACAAATTCCTGCATAATTGTTTATTAGAATCTGGGGATTCTCACAGTCTAATGCCAAAGAAAGTGATGGATGAATTAGGATCAGAAATCACTAAGAAATACCATGACATATACACCTTTTATTCCAAAAAATTCAAGTGTTTAGGAGTGATTAAAGACTTGGTTGTTTCTCTTACCCAGATTCCTATGAAACGTTTAGTGATGGACAGAGTAGTTGCATACATACCTTCTAGATTTGGGATGCTTCTTTCCAGATCCTAGTCTAAAAAATTGGGAGGCACTCTTCAAATGGATATATCATATGCCACAATCCCATAGTTTGGAGGGGAATTCAGGAGGTTGTATAGGGAAACCCAAATGGCCTATATTATAAGTGATCAACATAATCCCTCAAATCACCCTACATATGCATAGGAGAAGGATTTAGGGTCATCCATATTACACCTTGTTGTTGATGACACCAATTTCCAGCCTGAAATCATTGAAAAAAAAAAAAATCCAGATACAAATGATCAGTGTTTATAAGGAGGACATATATGGAAATCATATTTTGATAGAGCTTCATCAAGATAAGGATCAAGAGCTGGTGTATTTCTCATTTCTCCTACTCAGAAAATGGTAAATTTATCATATAAACTACAATTTTCTACCACTAATAACACTGCTGAATATGAGGCACTTGTTTTGGGTATGAAGGCAGCGAAATATTTGGGAGTTTAACAGCTAGATGCTTTTGGTGATTCATAATTGGTGATAAGGCAGGTGAGAAAAAACTATCAAGTGAAAAATTCCAAATTTAAAAATTATAGGAATGAAGTGTGGGACTTGATTGAGCATTATTTTTCAGCATTCAATGTAAATTTTGTCACTAGAGATGAAAATAAAATGGTTGATTCACTAGGTATAGCGACTAGTAATTTTAAATTTCCTCTCGATGTGAAGGTAACATATGATGTTCAAATAAAAAATAGACCTTCCATTCCTGACAATATCAAATACTAGCAAGTATTTGAAGATGACAAAGAAATTCAAAAAAAATTGGAATGTGTTGAAGAGTTTCTACATATCCAAATTGATAATGAGTAGGAAATTGTTGAAAATCAAAATAAAAAGTCTTTCAAAAAGACCATGGCTGGGAAATACATTATTGATCTAAAAACTAACTACATTCCTAAAGGCCTAGTTCCTTTAGAAAGATTGTTTGAAAATAATGATTTCTTTTTAAAGCTTGAAAGTAAAGTAGATGGAGAGAGTACAATTGACTGCAATATTGGTACAGAAGATCAACCTAAATTAGTTAAAGTTTCTAAATTTCTTTCTCTAGAAACAAGAACTAAATATGTCAAGCTATTGAAACAATATGTAGACATTTTTTCATCATCCTACAGTGATTTGAAGACCTATGATAGAGGTATAATGGAGCATAAAATTCCTCTGAAATCATAAGCTAAGCCTATAGTATAGAAGATAAGGCATATCAATCCCATGTTGATCCCTATTATTGAAAAAGAGATCAGAAAATTCAGGGAAGAAAAAATAATTTTCCCTTTAATATTTTCCAATTGGGTAGCTAATATAGTCCTGGTTCGAAAAAAGAATGGTGAAATTAGAATATGTGTTGACTTTCACAATTTGAACTGGTGTTCATTGAAGGATAACTACCCATTACCCAATATGGATTATATTTTGCAGAAATTTGTGGGCTCTAAGAGATCATCAATGATATATGGCTTTTTAGGTTATAATCAAATCTCAGTTGATAAACAAGACAAAGAGAAGACAACATTTACTACACCCTGGGGAACAATCATGTACAACAAGATGCCATTTGGTTTAATGAATGCAGGCAAAACATTTCAATGGGAAATGGATAGTGCCTTTGCAGGAGAAAAAGACAAATTTGTAGTCATTTACTTGGATGACATTAAAGTCTTTTCAAAAACTGATGAAGATCATTTGAAACATTTGAAACAAGTTTTTGAGAATCGCAGAAAATTTGGTTTGTCCTTGAACCCAAAGAAGTCATGCTTTGTTGTTCAAGAAGGGAAATTATTGGGACACATTTTGAAATAAAGTGGTATTTGTATTGATCTAGGGAGAGTTGAGGCTATTCAAAATATTGGTTTGCCAAGGAATACAAAATAATTGCAATCATTTTGGGGGAAAATTATTTTTCCCCTGCATTTTGTCCCAAATTTTGCAGAGCTGATCAAACACATAAATGTCTTGCTGAAGAAAGATGCAGAATTAAAGTGGCGAGATGAAGAAAAAAATTAATTTTCAGCAATCAAGTCTGCCTTGACTGAAGCTCCAGTTTTAATCAACCCTTATTTTGAAAAAGATTTTCTTATTTTTTCTTATTCTTCAGAAGAAATAATTGCAATTGTTTTGTTACAAAAGAACAAAGAAGGTTTAGAACATCCTATTTCATTTTTCAATCATTCTTTAAGAGATGTTGAATTAAAGTACAACTTGACTGGAAAAAAAAAAATCATATGCACTAGTTAAGGCTCTAAAGTCTTTTCGATTTTATGTGTTACATTTAAAAATTGTTTCTTTTGGGCCAAATATTACTGTCAAAGATGTATTGTTGCAGCCAGACACAATGGCAGGAGGGGAAGATGGTTAACCAAGATTTTGGAATTTGATATCGAGATAAAACCTACTAAATTGATAAAAGGAAAAGTCTTAGATCGATTGATGGCTAAATCTAATTGCAAAGCTCTAGATCTAAATTATGGAGGTAGCTGAGGAAAAATATGGAGAAGGTATATCTGATTTTCCTGAAATATTTCATTAAAATTGGTATAAGGATATAGTTTATTTTTTGTTAAATTTCAATTGTCCCCCTGAAATGGAGAAGTAAAAAATAAGGGATTTTAAATTGAAAGATGTTAATTATTGCATATTAGAAGACCATCTTTATTGTATTAAAGACCCTGTGGGAGTCTTATTAAGATGTGTAGCTGAAGTTGAGTCACAGAAGATTATGTTAGAGATACATGTAGGGGTGTGTGGCGTACATTTGTATTGGAAAGCTACTGCAAACAAAATCTTAAGAGATAGAAATTATTGGCCAACTCTTTTCTCTAATGTTTTTTCCAAAGCTGGGACTTGTGTTGAAGGTCAAAATTTTTCTGGTAAGAAGAAGCTACTTCCATTACCTCTTATTCCTATCTCAACATATGTTCCTTTCCAGCAGTGGGGGTTATAATTCATCAAAAAAATTCATCCGCCTTCATTAGGACAACATATATGTATTCTTACAGCTACATATTACCTTACTAAGTGGATCAAAGTTGTTCCAACCAGGAATGCCACTGACATGGTAATAATCAAATTTCTGTTGGAAAATATGATGTCTAGATTTTGTTTTCCTCGGAAATTGGTGACTGAAAATGCAATGGATTTTAATTCTACTAATATGAATAGATTATGTCAGAAATATGGTATTTATTTGACTCATTCTACACCCTATTACCCTCAAGGTAATGGGTCAGCTAAGTCATCCAATAAAATCTTGGTAAGAATCATAAGAAGATGTTTCCTGAAAATAAGAGAAATTGGGACACTCAGCTAGTTCATGCTCTTTGGGCAGACAGGGTAAGTGGCAAAAGATAAATTGAAATGCCTCCCTTTCAAATTGTTTATGGTACTTATGTTATAATGCCATTGCAATTAGCTCTTCCTGTTATGAAGTTTCTGCAAGATGAAATTGATGATGAAAATCCAATTCAAAGGATAATGTTGCAGCTGATGGAATCTCATTAAATCAGAGAATCACTGATGGAAAAGTACAGAAATATCAGACCAAAGTCAAATCTGTTTTTGACAAAATATCAAATCAGCAGTTATTCTAGGAAAATGATTTTATGTTGCATTGGGATTTCAGAAGGGAATACCATGGAAAAAATGGTAAGTTTGATAATTTATGGTTTGGTTCATTCTGAATTTCTCAAGTTTTAGAAAACAACACATCTATGCTCAATCATCTAGATGATGATCAGCTGACTGGAGGTACAATTAAATGTCATTTTCTTAAAAATTTCCATGTATGATAAGTTAGCTATTCATTCCATTGTAAATATCTGGGGTGATGTGTCAATAAAAATCCATGCCCAATGGTACTTGTGTCTGTAAATATAGTCAATTTTGAGTCCATTCAATGAAAGGTCAGTTATAGTCACAAGTTCCAGAATTTTTCTGAGTTTTGAAAGTTTTAAGGCACTAAGTCTACAGTCCTTGAAGCCTTAGAGGGAGGACTTCATCCCCAATAGGAACCACTATTAGCACTATAAATTTTAATAGTTTGGCTACCATTGTATTACTATTTTTAAATTTTTTCTTGTTCCCTAGCCTATGTCATAGTTCTAATAATATTCAATAAAATCCAAAAAGAGTCTCAAAACCAAAAATATTTTCAAGTTTTATAGTTGTATTTTGTCTCAGGTTCATATAAAGAAGTTAAAACAATCAGTTTAACTTAGTTTATTGTTGAAAGTTACTGGTCATTTTTGTAATAAAACAATATTTGCTCTTTCTGTAATAATAGCTACTAACTTGAAAAGGCAGTTATTTCTTCGACAGCTTGGCTTCATTGGTGACACAGACATAAAAGGAAGTTATTTATCTAAATCTTGGTTTCATGGTTGACATAGAGATAAGAGTAGTTATTTCCCCGAAACTGCATAAGGAGCTGCAAGGAGCATTTTTAGAGAAAAGATCATTCTCCTTTGAAATTAATTGAAGATCTTCTATATTATGATATGTTATTCTTTTTAAAAGGGTAATTATTTTTTACTTAGAAGAAATATTATAAGGGAATGGTATTGGTGGAGCTAACCTATAGCTACCTATTAAGGCTGAAGCAAAAATTAAGGTACAAGGTATCAATTTATTAATGATGCAGATGAGCGATATATGTTATGGGGTGACTTGGCACTCGTATTTGAATCCTTTCAAATTGTGTCATTAAACCACACCGTGATTAAAGGCACATACTCCAGAGGATTAGGTTCGTTGTTTTCATGATTGAGTTCTCCATGAAGATCACAACTAACAGAGTTACATTTTTCAGCAACCAGTTTATTATACCAAAGCAAGAAATTAGGGTTGCGTGTAGGGTTTTTACCTCCATATTGAACATATGTGTGTAAAGAAGGAACTTAGGTGTTAACATAATGGTTAAAGGTGGAAATTTTAACCGCTCTGAGCCATAAAATACCAATTTTCTTGATGCTAGAGCAAAGCCCCAATTTCAAACATCAGGTTGGTACATTTTCTAAAAAAATTCTCAAGGGAAAATGTAGTTGTTGCACAGCCCTTTGCTGAGAGTTTTGATAGGGAAAAAGTCAAGCTTGGAAGAAAATTTCCAAAATCACTGCGACCATTATAGCCAGGGCTAGTCAGATTTCAGCTATTGGAGAACGTTGGTTCAAAAAGAAAATGTTGCAAGAAGATGTAAGTGCCCTCCTCAAAACTGAGCATTTAAATATCAATTAGACTCCAACTATGCATATTTCCTGTTTTAGGCTAGAATGGAAGCATGTTGTAACTATTTTGCAACACTATATTACTTGTGAGGGAAGATTCTCAACTATCCATCAGTATCAAATGAGATTTCTCTCTCACATCTCAAGTGCCAGACCTTTAAATTTTCCTTTGTTTCTCTACAAATACTTGCTTAAAATGTCTTTAAAGTTGTAGAGATCCCTAATTATTCCATGCATAAACTACAACATAGAGGTTTAATCAATATGTTGGTGGTTTTTCACCTTAAGAAAAAGAGAACTACCTAGGAAAAATTTCTAACCTATGAGGGATTTGGTAGCATCAATTATAGGAGGAGGGTAGGGAGACCTAAGAAGAAAAATTTCCAAGAACAAACTGGCACAACACCTATGCCAAATAGTTCACGGCCAGCTCAATCTATTCCCTCAACAAGTAGACAAACTAGAAGTTCTGCTAAAAGAGCCAGAACTGAACCTGTCACTCCCATACCAATAGTACAGCCACCATAAAAGGTTTATACAAGGAAAATTTCAATGGAACCCCAAACTATAGCACCATCCATCAGAGAAAATTCCATTAGATTCAAGAAAGGGAAAACTTACCCTAATAAAGAAGTTAAGCCTGCAAGTGAGGAAAACATAGCCTCTTCCTCAGGACATAAAGGCATAAGAAAATTGATCCTAGCAGAAGAAAATTCAGAGGAAGTCAACCCTAAAGCACCAGTTCAACATTATGTTCTTGAAGTTGTAGAAGAGCAAGAAGAAAATAGGCCACCCCTTCAATAGATTAACCAACATTAGCTCAATTGTTTTCTTCTCTCAAGGCATCCAAGGCATCTACCAGAAGAAAGGACAATACTATCATTCACTCCTATTCATCTTTCGAAGAAGATAGCACTGAAGAATATTTCTCAGAGACTGAGTATGAGGTAGGTTAGTCTAGCAGTATGATGCAAAGAAAAAGAGTGGTTCATATATTCCCAACCCATACCTCAAAAGGCCTCACACTAGGCCTAAAAACAAGCTTAGATTGAACAAAAAACTCATTGCTAATCCTAGACTGAGAGATGAAATCATTAATGTTGATGAAAGCCCAGGAAAGGAATCCAAGAAGACTAGATCTCAGAAACAGAAGCATGAAGGAAAAATAATAACTAAAAGGCTCACTAAGGCAGAGTCCCTCAAAATATTTGCTTCTATTCTTGATTTTATTTAAACATTTCAGGAAAGTCAAAGAAGGAGAGGCACACATTTTGGGCTTAATCAACAAACATAGCTATTTATAAGATTTCTAATAATAGCTACCTATTTCTGAAAGGCAGCTATTATTTCCTATATTTTTGTATAAAGGAAGTGGAGGCAGTTTTTGTTCAAATCTCGAAGGATGATACTTAGGGATAATTACATGCATGCAATATCAATAGAAGAAGTTGTCGTTAGGTGTCAATTAATCAAGTTCCCTTCCAGATTTTAGATTTTTTTTTTGCAATTTTTGGGGAAGAGAGCCACATGTCATCTTCGGTTGTTAGTTGCATTTTTGAAGAAGTGGTTATACCAAAAAACTAGAGAAGTTTGTCAGCAGTTTGCCACATCACTCCAGCCACTTAAAAATATATGACATAATGTTGTTTATTTTTACTATGCTGCACTACTTTGTATTATGGTTAAGGATAAGATTCACCTTATATATAGGAATGTAATAACTCCTCTAGAACAGATTCACACTTTTTGTGGAAATATCAACATAATATCTCTTGTATATATATTATGAAACTCAATGGAGAAAAGTTTCGCAGTTTGTGAATCTTATACTCATGTGATCAGTGTATTGTTTTCAGTTAATGATATTGAAGAATTATTTTGAGGACTTATTACCATTCTGATATGGGTATTGTTGATCTTTCTTATGTTTTTCCATACCTAAATCTCTTCAGTTCCAATTTGTAATTTCAAATGTTGTTATATGTTTTTATGAGCCTCTTGATATGTTCATGTATCTTATCAACTTTTATCAATCTTACTTAGTGAGCTTTCTTGATGAGCTGTGCATAATGACTGTTTAAAGAGCATTCCTTATGATAGTAACTTTTCATGATATTCAATAAGAATATTGTAAGTCTTGATATAGTCTTCTCTTATTGATATCTTGTTAAATTATTTCCTGTGTTATTTTTCATCAAAGCAGTGGATTTCTACCTTGTAGACCCAATGTCCCTTCTATTATTCCACACTTTATTCTTTCCATAAGCTACAAACTTATCTTTTGCTACCATATCAGGTCTAAATACTCTCATTGGTGTGACAGTGAATTTCACTAAAATCCCTTGCAGTGATTGAGAGCTTAAACCACCTACAAATTATATAATCCAAATCATTTAATTTCCCTAAATCTTATGATGTGATTGTTCAAGCACTTGAAGTGGTCCAGATGTTGTTTCCAGTGCTAACACCTCTCTGAAGTCAAAATTCATCAGAAAATGAGTGGTTTCCTTCATTAGGTTACCTCCACTACGTGTTGTTCTTTTGGTTTTTTCATATTTTGTTTGTTTAGGCTGATAAAAACCTAAGAAAAAAATATACAACCTTCATATAACCTGCATACATGATACCATAAAAATATCCTATCACTCACAACCCTCTTTTCATTAATTTAATTAAAACCCTATTTTTCACTGTATTTTGGCAGAAAAACTAGTGAAACCCTATGTTTTGACCTTTTGGGCACCTTTCACATGCCCATTCCCAAAAATTCCACTTGAATCCTCACCCTACCTCCCCAAATTTTTATGGATTTTTCCCTAACTTCATTCCACTTCATTTCTATCCCTAAAACCACTCTACCACTATCCCCTACTTTCCTAATTTTCCACCTTCCCTATCCACTACATAAAGCTATGGATTTCCTTGTTGAAAAAAATCATGGAGGGTGAGAAGAAGGTCTATAAGGGAGTTCACCATTCCAGTTTTGAGCCAACTGAAACTCATGGCATCATTTTTAGATATTGGTGCTCAAGCCAGGGTTTACATTGCACACAGCGACAGTTTGGCTTCAAAATCAGTTTCTGAAGTAATGAAGATGAATTTTACAAAAGTGAAAGCGGTTTTTTTCAATAATAGGCCAAAGAACAAAAAACTCCTTCATTTTTTCACACAGGTGTTATGGTTTGAGATAAATTCCAAAACTATATTTTCTCCCGGTCATTTTCTACACTTTTGAACAAGTTGTCTTCCAGTCAATTTTTCAAGGGTTTGGAGTAGGTTTTTGTAGTTATTGATGAATCCATCTTGTATCAAACATCTTAATATTTCCAAACATACCACTTTCATCCCAAAACTCCTTTGGGAAGGCCTCCAAACTCCTTCTCAAAGTAGGTGCTACGCTTCTGCTCAGAGTGTGCCACGCTTCTGCAAATTTTGAGTGATCAACTTCAAAATTGGATTTTGAGCTAATGGGGAAAATTATTTTGGAAAATTGGAAGAGGTTATTATTCATAACATGCAAAGAACAAAAACGTCTCTCAGTTTTTCAAAAAAAATTATGGTTAGAAATATATTGATCCATATTTAAGCCCTATTTTTGCATATTTTTGGCAATTCCCTTGTTATGTTTCTGTGAGCCCTTGTTATGCTTTTTCCTCCCTTATTACGCTTCTGTAGGTGTTGCTACACTTCTATAGGAGAAGAAGTTTCCAGTTTTTGGCTAGGAAAACCTCTAAAATAGCTCAATATTGGCACCATTACTTTGAGTAACCCTCATACAAGGTAAGATATCATCTTGTATGTCCTCTTGTGGTTAAATTTGTGGGTGTTTAAACATTTTCATTCTCATTATTTTTTCTCCATATTGTCACTTGTCAATATATATAAAAAATAATAATTTGACAAACCCTAACCTACCCCACCTACCTAAACCCTGACCTAGCATATAAACCCTAACCCACACATTTCATACACCTTATCCCCACACTCCTATCCTCTACACCATTCATAACATGTTAAATACAAGCAAACCCTAGATTCTAGCTTTTTCACAGTGAAAAACATTGAGAATTTCCTATATTTTCTAGATTTTACCACCTTACACTCATCCATTTTTCCTCATTCCACTTTCAATATGGAGCTAAGATGCTACTCTATGCACTGAATTTTTCTTAGAATTTTTTCTTAGCTCCATGGCCCTCATTTCATCTTCCCTACACCACTTCTACGCTAGCTATTCTCACAATCAAAATTGGGAATTTCCTGTGTTTATATCATTTTTACACCTTCCTCACACTGATTTTCCCTCATTCCAACAACAAATTGAAGCTAACACACAAGAAAACCTACTCAATTTTTTCTATAATTTCTCTCAGATTTAATATCCTTCATCTCACCCTCTAAACTCACACTTTCCTACACTATGTTTTTCCATATTTACATACATTCACTCGTCTCATTAACACCCTAGGGTTTTCATCATTTCAGTGAAAAACACAATGGAAAGTGATAAGAACAAATTCAATGGATGGTGCCACCTCAAGCTATAACCCTTCACAATGCATGAAATAAATGCCTCTCCATTGGCCAGAAGATGCTTTAAGAGAGCTCAGTGTTTTAGATTTTGTGAAAGGCTCATGGAATAGGGGCATCATATTAAATTTACCATCCTATTTGGAACAAGTTAAAACATGAGAAAACTCACTATTTTAGGTATGGAGATAAGCCTATCATCAAACCTAATTTATTCAGCAACATGTAACCCTTATCATGGAGAGCAGTGTTGCAAAGGCATGGAGTTAGACATTGAAAACTACAAACAATTTCTTAAGCCTCATGCTAGAGAGGAGCCAGACTACCTATTTCCTTTCAGACACCTCATAAAAAATTATGCTCCTTTGATGATGTTCCTAATGAAGTACTTCACATGTGAAGGAATATTCTCTAGGTTGTATAGGTATCACATCAGGATTTTGATGATTTGACCTCTATAAAAACACTTGATTTTCCATATCATTAGTACAAGAGTTTGATTAAGATGACTGATAAGTTTTAGAGTAGAAGAGAAGATCATCACACTATTATTTTTCATCATGGTCTAATCAAGCTCATTGTGTTGCATCACATGTCCTCCATCAACATGACTTGGGAAAATTTCTTGGAGATATTGTTAGTAGCACCTACCATTAGCCCTACTATCTTTCTTAGTACATCATCAGCATAGCCAATGGAGGTTGGTGTTGAGCTCCAAGAATGTTCTTTCTTCCACCACATTCCACTCCATTTCTTTTGTCCATTATTAATCACATGCTCAAATGATCAATGAAATTAGTTAAAATTGCTTTAAGAATGAATATCATGACTAAATTGCTATATTTTTATGATTTTGTCATTGTAGTACTGTTTGAACTAGATCTAGCTACAGAATGCAGACATTCTGTAGCTAGTTTCCAATTCTGCAGTTGTCTTTATGTCTATGCAGGTTCCAGGTGTCATCTTGGAGAAAAACACATATGGGCATATTCCACATCATTCCCTCATCATTTGTTGCTCTCCACGAAGTTTGAACGGAATTCTGTAGGTAGTTATGTACGTGGGAACTCAAACTAGGAGAGAGACTCCTAATAGGACAAGGACAGTCCAGATGTCCTTACTTCTATTACGTGACCACCATTAGAGTCCTAGTTTGGTTTTTATTTGGAAAGACAATTATCCCTAGGTTATCTCAAGACAGTTATGTAATTTTGATTATAAATATGGCTCGGGAAACCGAGGGACAAGGTTAGATTTTGTGATTGATTGCTAGATTTCAGAAGTCTGAAAACACTTTTTTTTGAAGTAATTTCTCTCTGATGCAAGAAGTATCACTTTATTGAAAGCACTGAGTCAATATTGAAGTATATTTTGCGTGCTACTCTGGTGGTAGAGGGCCCCTGCCTCCTGAGCAGCCTTGTTTATACGATTTAGATAAGTATTTTAGTCTCGTTTTTCATTTCTAGCTTAAGTACGTTTCTGAAGTTTATGTTTCATGCTTTTTTACATTGATCATCACAGCTAGACTTACTCTTATAAACTCTTCCAAAATATCATCACGATGAATAAGGCATAGCTGTGGTGTTGTAGGTTTAATTTCTGCAACTGCTTTAATTTAATTATCACGGACTTACTCTTATAGCTCTTCCAAAATATCTTAATCACGATGAATAAGGCATAGTTTTGTGTGTTATTAGGTTTTGTTGCTTGTTTACACTAAGTGTCAGGCAGTTCTTGCTCTTGAAAAACTCTTCAAAAACATCGTGAATAAGAAACGGTTGTGGTGTCTTAGATTTCTAGTTGTATTTGTTTTGATCTTATGTTTATGTTCAAGCACGATGAATAATACAACCTTCTTATTTTTACAAACTCTTCCAAAATATCATTCCCTCTTTGAGCAGGGATGAACATGAGATTCCATAGACTAGTTGCATGTTAATTTATTTATAGCACTCCGGAGGTAGAATGCATTTAGTTCAGCTCTGTCATTTCATTTCAAGTTTGATAATGGATTTTTATTTTAACACTGTTCACTGTACTTCAAGTAGACTAGTAACACTCTAGTTTAGTCTTAGCTCACTGTATTAACATTCCAAGTTTAGTTGCTATCCATTGCATTTTAAATTGTATTAGTTGTTAAATTTAAATACCACGATCTTCATTGTTTACAAAACTTCTTTTGTTCCAAACTCATATTAATATATAATCATCTGGACAGAAGCTAGTATTAGTCTAAGGCCTGGAGTATTTTGCAACTTTTTTACCATTTCACAAATAAGCCTTTTCTCAAGGACTATTCTAAAAATAAACCGATAACTTTTGAGTAAGGCCTAATGGTGCTAAATTGAATTGCAGAACAGAATTAGAAGTTAGTTTAGAGTAAAAATATTATTGTGCTACAAATTTTCTTTTCCAAATATGTTCCAATGAACCTTTAATCATGGATGAGATGTTGTAACATTGTAAGTTGATTGTTTATTTAGGAGAAATTCATTCACACTTAACTTGTCCATTTCTCAAGCTCTTCCAACACATATTTAATGAATGAATTGGATAAGTTTAAGCTCATGTTGTGATTTATTTCCTTGCAATGAAGTCATTATCAAGCTTTGCATTTGTTTTTTTCCAGCCATAGTTTAGGCTTTGTTCTGTTTTAGTCTTTGCATTTGTTATTTGCCATCCATAGTTTAGGCCAATAGCCTCTTTTCACCAGCATTTAGTTCTTTCCCTTTTCAAACATAAAACCATAAAACCAAAAACATCAGAAAACACTAAACACAACGTAGTGAGAAAAAAATACCTAGGCACATATAGTGCACCACACTTCAGCAGTTTACCAACCCTGGTTGACAATTAATGAACTTAATTTAGGAACACTAGGTTGAGCACAAACATTTTGGCGCCGTTGCCAGGGAAGTGTAACTAGGTAGCCTTGTTTCTTAACTCCCAAAAACAATGATATGCGTAGAGAGAGAGACTCAAGGGGTAGATTCATAAGAAGCAGAAGTAGAAGTTTGATTCCTAGAACACCACTTGTTTCATCAAGACCTAGAGCCAACACACCTCCAACTCATACCCAAATTAAATCCTTTAGTGATCCTAGACTTCCAGAAGACTTAAGATTAGATATTCCATTAGAAAGACCTTCCACTTAATCCACTAAACCTGTCTTAAAAGAAGATTCAAGGACCACTGCTAGAGACAAAAACTTTTCCACTTCCACAGAAGAATCGACTATGGCAGAAGAAGGGGGAGGAGGAGTCTTTAATGGAGAACACACATTATTTGGAGGGGGTAGAGGTAGAGGTAGAGGAGAAGGAGGTAGAGGAAGAGGTAGAAGAGAAATGGGAAGCTCTTTTGGGTTTCCTATAGTAGATGAAGAAACCAATACAGGTATGAAAAAAATTTCACCCTCTGTCCTTCCAAACTTCTATGGACTTAAAAATGAAGATCCTGAAACCTTCCTATTTGAATTTGAAGTCCTATGTAGAACTTATGACTACTTACAAGATGCTCAAAAACTTAAACTATTTCCTTCAACATTGAAAGGAGCAGCATTGAAGTGGTTTATGAGTTTGATCAATAGTTCTATTAGGACATGGGAAGATATGAAACAAGAATTTCTAGAAAGGTATTTGGATTATTGTATGCCAGTCAATCATAAGGAGGAAGTGTTCAAGATGATACAAAAAGAGGATGAAAACTTGGAAGATTTGTTGGAGGGATTTCATTACAACATCAAAAGAGAAAAAATGGAAAACTTAGACCAAGACACCTTAAAAGCTCTCTTGTTGAAAAAAATTAGGGATGAATGGTTAGATATCCTTAACATGATGGGAAAAGGGGATATATCTTAGCTCACATTACCTGAAATAGCTGAATTATGTATCAACCTTTCAAGAGGGAAATCTAAAACTGTGAAAGGACCAAGAGACCCTGCTCTTGCAAGGGCAAGTAAGTCTGCTTCTGGGACAGTAAGTAGGGCAGAGATAGGGCATATGCTTGATGAATTCAAATCTGACATCTTAGGGAGTCTTAGTGAACAAATAGACACCCTTAAGTTACAAAACAAGCAAAAAGCTGAATCTGATGCCTTAGCAATTTTTTGTCCCAAATGTAGAAAGAAGCATGCCTTGAGAGAATGTCCTTTGGATGAAAAAGTTGTAGAGACCTGTGTAATTTGCTCAGAAAAACATGAAACCAAGAGATGTCCTTCACTTCCTGGTTTTAAAGCTGTCTTTCAAGAGGAAACTCCTACAAATTCCACAGAATCTCTCAATTTTGTCTCTAGAAGGCCTTGGCAAGGACCTCAAACACAAGGATTCCATGATCAATTTTATAATCAACCTCCACTAAATTAGAATTCTTGGCAGCAACCTTGGCCCCAATTTCAAAATCAATCTCAAGCTTTGTCACAAGGAGCAGAAAATCCCTATGGAAGATACTCCCAGTACTATCAATATCCACCATCCTATCCACCATACCCACATTTTTCTCCTCAAAATCCTCAACAAAATCCTCAACAGAATCCTCACAACCCACACCATCAAAATCAACCACTCCCATTACCATTTCCTCAGAAATAAAATCAGTTGCATGCTCAACCCATACCAAACCCCGACAATAAAAATCCTCAGAATACATACATGATAGAAGGCCAACAGTTTCCAACTTATTTAATTACTTCTCTAGACCTTAGTGATGTTCAACTTAGGTCTGGAAGAATACTTGAAAAGAGGAAACCTTCTGTGATCATACAAGAACAAGATAACTCTGAGGAAGATTCTCTACGGGAAAATAAAAGTCTTGAAGAAGACACATCTTTTCAGGACCCAAACATTGAAAAATCAAAACAAAAAGAATCAATAATTTCAACTCCTGTATTAGAGCAGCCATCAACATCCACTCCTACACCTCCCTTTCCAGAAAGATTACAAATTGATAGAGGTGTAGAAAAACAAATTATGGTGTCTAATTATGATTTCCTAGATGAACTAAAAAATGTTTGCATTAAGATTCCATTATTACAAGCCATCAAGGAAATTCCAATTTTAGCCAAAACAATAAAGGAGTTGAGCATGAAGAAAACAAGAAAAAGAATAAGAGAAACAAAGAAAATTCAACTGGCAGGGAAAATAGCAGACATTATGATGGGCAAGATTTCTATTCCAAAGTATCTTGACCCAGGAAATCCAGTTGTCAAAATTCACATCAATGGAATTGAAATCCAAAACACACTCATTGATTTAGGAGCAGCAATCAATATCATGAGTAGACAAATAATGGATAAACTGAAACTTCCTAATCTTCTCTTTACACCCACATTATTACAATTAGCAGACAGATCTGTGATCAAACCTGATGGGGTAATAGAATACATTCCGGTGTCCCTAGATTCTTGGGAGTACCTTGTGGATTTCATCATCCTAACTCCTAAGAATAATCTAGGAGGGCATCCAATTATATTAGGAAGACCTTGGTTAGCTACAATTGATGCTTTCATTAGTTGTAGATCCGGTGATATGTACATCTCTGATGGTATTTCAACTAATAAATTCACTTTGTATCCTCTAGCAAGGACAATTACAGATTTAGATGATACTCAATGGATAGAGGATGAAGAAGACGTACAACCTCTCTTCACAATTTCAAAAATTAGTGAAGATAGTCAAATTCTGAATCCTTTAGAAAACTTTGAATCCTCTTCGGAACATAAACATGAACAATTTCAAGAAGAATCCAACATTGAGTTTTTGTCATCAAGGCAGATGTCTATCTATTCCATGGATAAATTTGGCAGCTCTACAATTGAGATATTTCCAGGAAAAACTTTAAACATAAACAAGAACCTAGAAAAATCTCAACAAGAAGAGCTAGTCAAAATTTTACAGAGACATTTTTCTGCATATGCATGGGAGTACATTGATATGAAAGGGATAAGCCCCAAGACTTGCACTCATCACATCTACATAGAGGAAAATTGTAAACCAATCAGACAACCTCAAAGACGGATGAATCCAAATCTTAGGGAGATTGTTAAAGAAGAATTGCAGAAATTGTTGAATGTTAACTTTATCTATCCTATTTCAGATAGTCAGTGGGTTTCTCCTTTGGTAATTGTGCCAAAGAAAAATGGTAAATGGAGGGTATGTATTGACTACCGAGAATTAAACAAAGCTACTCTTAAATATCATTTTCCCCTACCTTTCATAGATCAGGTGTTAGATACCTTAGCTAGCAAAAAGTACTTTTCATTTCTAGATGGGTTTAGTGGTTATAATCAAATTCAAGTAGCACTTGAGGACCAAGACAAAACCACATTTACCTGTCCTTGGGGTACCTATGCTTACCGAGTATTGCCATTTGGATTATGCAATGCACCTGCAACATTTCAAAGGGCAATACTAGGAATATTTTCAGATCTAATACATGATTGTGTAGAGGTATATATGGATGATTTCATAGTTTATGGAAACACATTTGAAGAAGCCTTAGTAAACTTGGAAAAATTCTTAAAGAGATGTAAAGAAGCAAATCTTTCACTTAGTCATGAGAAGTGTTTTATGATGTTTACTGAAGGAATTGTTTTAGGACATCACATTTCAGGGGATGGGATTAGAGTTGATGAGTCAAAAGTTGAAGTCATATCTAACTTATCTATTCCAAGTTGTCAAAAAGATGTTAGGAGTTTTCTAGGATTTACAGGATATTATCGGAGGTTTATAGAAAACTTCACCAAGATAGCATCTCCACTCTTCAAATTTCTTACCAAAGACTGTGAATTCAAGTGGAATTTTGATTGCCAGTTAGCCTTTGAGACCCTAAAAACCAAAATTTTTGAAGCACCTATTTTAAGGGGACCTAACAGGAAGTTATATTTTCACATCTCAACAGATGCTTTTGATACAGCTCTAGGAGCAGTATTGGGACAAAAAGACCCGATTCCTTATGCCATCTACTATACCAGTAAAAATTTGACTCCTGCAGAGTTAAACTATACTGTAACTGAAAAAGAGTTTTTAGCTGTTGTTCATGCCATAAACAAATTCAGACACTATATAACATGCTATGAAACTTTTGTTCACACTGATCATTCTGCAATTAGATACTTAATGAACAAATCAATTACTAATGGCAAAGTCATAAGATGGTTATTGCTTTTACGAAAATTCAACATTACCATTCTAGATAGGCCTGGAAAACAAAACACAGTAGCTGATTTCCTATCTAGACTCCAAAACATCAAAGATGACACTCCAGTTGAAGATCAATTTCCTGATGAATATATTTTTGCAATTTCTACCCAAACTCCTTGGTTTGCTGACATTGCTAATTATTTAGTTTCAGGAAAATTTCCTTCAATAATGAATGCAAGAGATAAAAGAAAAATCATTCACGACAGTGAAAAATATTCATGGGTTGCTAATGATTTGTACAAGAATGGTCCAGATTTTATCATTAGGAGATGTGTTTGGGAAGATGAGATGCCTGAGATTCTCAAAGCATGTCATGATGAACCTTGTGGCTGACACTTTGCTGATAAGAGGACAGACTATAAGATCCTTCATTTAGGATATTATTTTCCTTCCTTGTTTAAAGATGCTAAAGAGTATGTCAAAAGGTGTGACAGTTGCCAAAGGGTAGGGAAACCTTCTCCTTCAGGTGAAATGCCATTACAACCTCAGGTACATATTGAACCTTTTGAAAAATGGGCTTTGGATTTTGTAGGACCTATTAGTCCTCCATCAAGACAAAAGAGATATAAATTAGTTTTCACTGATTATGTTACCAAATGGGTAGAGGCCAAGCCATTACTTTTTGCTACTGAAGCATCTATAGTTAATTTTCTTTTTGAGGATATTTTTACTCGTTTTGGTGTCCCAAGGGAAATTGTTACAGATCAAGAAGCTCAATTCACATCAAGGCTAGTGGAACAAATGATGGAGAGGTACAAAATCAGACACAGAAAATCTACTCCCTATCATCCACAAGCAAATGGTCAAGTGGAATCTACTAATAAGGTTATTGAAGGGATCCTAACAAAGACTATCCATTTACATAGAAAAGATTGGGTAGATAGGCTTCTTGAAGCCTTGTGGGCCTATAGAACTACATGGAGAAGCACAAAAATTCATACTCCTTATGAACTTGTTTATGGAAAGAAAGTTTTGTTTCCCATAGAGTTCTAGATTCAAACTTTCAAAATGGCAGTTCAGCTAGGACTTGATCTATCAGAGGCACAAAAGCACAGATTGGAGCAGATTAATGAATTGGCTGAGATCATACAAGATGCAGTTCAGAAAACAAGTCTATTCCAACAGCAAAGGACTAGATGGCATGACAAGTACATCAAGGAAAAGAAGTTCAAGGAAGGTGACTGGGCTCTCTTGTTTGATTCAAAGTTCAAAGTTTTTTAAGGTAAATTCCAAACACATTGGCTTGGGCCATATGAAATTATAAGAATTTTTGACAATGGAGCAATAAAAATCAGGACAATATATGAAGAAGAGGTCACTTTTCTTGTGAATGGTCATATATTGAGGTTGTATCATAGGCCACTCTCAAGAGAAGAATTTGTCAAGAAATTCTAGGAAAGCAGTGATATAAAGTTAATGAAGAAGAATTTTTCTTCTTCATCAACTTAAGTGAATTTTCTGAAATCACTTTATTGAAAGAAAAAAATAAATAAATAAAAATAAAAAATAAAGTATAAACATGAAAACCAATCACTGATTGGCATGTTTATACAGAAAAGGTGGAGTGAAAATCAAAATCTTTCTGACACTCTAGCTTTTCAAATCTGTTCTTTCTGCAAGTAGTTATTACAAAATCATAAGTGCAGATTCATTTCACTTATGGTCTATCTCATTTTCCATTTCATTCATTCATCCATACTCCATTTCATTCATTCATCCACACTTCATTCACTTCACTCCATGCTCCACCTCATTTTCATTCCAGATTTTTAAAGTTTGATGTTTTTCTGCAATTGAATAATACATATCATGAATTGTAGGCCACTTCTCATACTTCACTCCATTTCATAAGATGTGATCCATTACACTCCATTACTCACTTCATTCATATCCCATTACACCATATTTTATTATCCATCCTCACTCATTCCATACAACATTCCACTCATGCTCAAAACCATTCCATTTCATGTTTCAAGTTCTCTACAGGTACATTCTGCAATCAATTAGACATTCTGCAGCCAGTCAGATATTCTGCAGCCAGACAAACATTCTGTAGCCAGAGAGCCTGAAAGCACTGTCTAGTAATCATTTGATCTGCAACAAAATGATCCTGCATATCCAAGAACAAGCAAAATCAAGAAGGTTATGAAGACTCAAAAATTAATGATTTTCACGAGAGAACAAAGCATATGAAGATCACAAGAAAATAAAAGCAAAGGCAAAGGTATGAAATGATTATAATGACATATCATGAAAATTTTTAGCATATGTTAGTTATATATTATTCAAAAAAAGTTGTTTTAATTAATTTTGTTGATCATGCCTAACAAACCTCCCGCAAAAACTTTGGATAAAACTCCTTCTATTCCACCATTTCAAAACCCATATCCGATCATCATTTCAAAATATAAACGGTTAAAGTGCTGAAGTGATTGGATTAGCACGTCACTAAGAATTTAATGATGATTTTTGAATTCGTTACAAAATATCTCCACGATCTTTCCTTCTGTGATATCTTTCAACTCATATACATCATCCTCACCTCATTATATTCATTCCGTAACCACTCCATATCACTCTTTCCCGTAGCCAAATTTTAACCATTTCGGTCTGTGAGATAGAGGCATCTCTGTAACAACCATTGTCACTATGAACAGATGAAACATTTGTGGAGAAAAAACAACTTGTTAACGACCATTTTCACCGTGAGCAGAAGACTAGTGAATTGAAGATTCAAGAAGAGTTATGGGCCTCATCGTGAGAATTGAACCAGTTGGCACTAAGTACTTGGAAGGCTATCCCCAAATCAGAGAAATCTCACAACAAGCAGGATGGTTGCAATTCCTTGAAAAATTCAGTGGCTTCCACAAAGAGGTTACTAAAACTTTTGCAAGATCCTTTAATGGAGCCGAGGTTGAAGTTGGAGATATTAAATTCACTGTCACATAGGATTTTATTGCAGAAGCAATAGAATTTCCTAGACAAGGAGAAAGGTGATTTAAGAATAGAGAATTTCATCACGAAGCATGGAAGCAGATACTCAAGTCACGAGGTATGGATGTCACCGTTTTTAAAAAGGGTATCCCTAGCTCTGCATTAAAGAACAAATGGAGGAACATGTTGCTTATCCTGCAAAAATTCATCACTTGTGAAGGTAGATATGGTACTTTCTATGTTTACCATATTCGATTGATAATGCATTTTCTAGAAGAAGAACTCAACTTGCCCTTTTTCTTGCTTCATAGTTTAAAGAAAATGGCTTCAAGTGTTCAAAAGATAATTCAATTTCAGGAGACAACCTTATACCACCATGGTTTAGTCAAGATTTTAATTGAACATCATTTAGCAAAAATGGGAGATACTTGGGATGACTTCTTGGTGAGAAATCACTTTGAGGAACCAAAGGAACCTCCACCTGAAGATAAACCTACAAAAAGAAGCAGAGAATGGAAATCCTCCAAAACTGAAACTGGTAAAACAATACAAGAAAGCAGTGAAGAAATGATTTCTGAAAAAATAGTTCAGATTAAGAAGAAGCTTAATAAAGAGAGGATCATAAGAATATTTTCCAAAGAGAAAGGAGAAGGACCATCTCAACCGAGGAGGAGCCACAGACTGAGGGGGATACTAAAGAAAATAAAAGTTAAACAAACTGGAGTCATAAACATAGAAGACAAAGAAACACCTACTGAGCAGGATTCTGATGAAGAAGCTCCTGAAATAGACCCTGCACAACAAGAAATTTACAACTATGTTGAGTCATTGGAGAGAAAAGATTCAGAAAGTAGAGATAGAACCCCTAGTCCACCAGAGTCTGAAATAGATATGTTAAGAAGAGATAAGTACAAGCTAGAAGTACTTAATAGGCATATCAGGACTGAAAATGATATTTTGAGGGAGCAAGTTAAACTAAAAACCAATATGAATTCAACCCTATCTCTACAAATGGACAAAGTGGAAAAGGCTAATGAAAAATTAAAAAGGAGAAACAAAAAGTTAATCAGGGCACTTACCAATTTAAGGTTCAAGTTAGTCATCAGGAAGCCTAGAAGGCCTTTAACTGCCAGGAAAAGCAGAAGAAGAGGGTTGGATGTTTTTGTAGAGGTCTCAGAGTTCATGGAATAGTTGCATGAGGACATGCAAGAATCTAGCAGTGGGGGTATGTTGAGCTCCAAGAATGTTCTTTCTTCCACCACATTCCACTCCATTTCTTTTGTCCATTATTAATCACAGGCTCAAATGATCAATGAAATTAGTTAAAATTGATTTAAGAATGAATATCATGACTAACTTCCTATATTTTTATGATTTTTTCATTGTAGTACTATTTGAAATAGATCTAGCTACAGAATGCAGACATTCTGTAGCTAGTTGCCGATTCTGCAGCTGTCTTTATGTCTACGCAGGTTCCAGGTGTCATCTTGGAGAAAAACACATATGGGCATATTCCACATCATTCCCTCATCATTTGTTTCTCTCCACGAAGTTTGAACGGAATTCTGTAGGCAGTTATGTACGTGGGAACTCAAACTAGGAGAGAGACTCCTAATAGGACAAGGATAGTCCAGATGTCCTTAATTCTATTACGTGACCACCATCAAAGTCCTAGTTTGGTTTTTATTTGGAAAGACAATTATCCCTAGGTTATCTCAAGACAGTTATGTAATTTTGATTATAAATATGGCTCAGGAAACTGAGGGACAAGGTTAGATTTTTTGAGTGATTGCTAGATTTCAGAAGTCCAAAAACACTCTGTTTTGAAGTAATTTCTCTCTAATGCAAGAAGTATCACTTTATTGAAAGCACTGAGTCAATCTTGAAGTAGATTTTGCGTGCTACTCTAGTGGTAGAGGGCCCCTACCTCCTGAGCAGCCTTGTTTATACGGTTTAGATAAGTATTTTAGTCTCATTTTTCATTTCTAGCTTAAGCACGTTTCTGAAGTTTATGTTTCATGCTTGTTTACATTGATCATCACAGTTAGACTTACTCTTATAAACTCTTCCAAAATATCATCACGATGAATAAGACATAGCTTTGGTGTTTTAGGTTTTAGTTGCATTTCCTTTCGTTAATTATCACAGCCAGACTTACTCTTATAAACTCTTCCAAAATATCATCACGATGAATAAGGCAGAGCTGTGGTATTGTAGGTTTTATTTGCTTGTTTACACTAAGTGTCACAGTCGTTCTTACTCTTAAAAACTCTTCCAAAACATCATTAACAACGAATAAGAAACAGTTGTGGTGTCTTAGATTCTAGTTGTATTTGTTTTCAGTCTTATGTTTATGTTCAACTGCATTGAATAATACAACCATACTTGTTTTACAAACTCTTCCAAAATATCATTCCTATTGAACGAGATGGACTGTAGAATTCCATAGACTAGTTGCATGTTAATTTATTTATAGCACTCCAGAGGTAGAATGCATTTAGTTCATCTCTGTCATTTCATTTCAAGTTTGATAATGGCTTTTTATTTTAACACTGTTTACTGTACTTCAAGTAGACTAGTAACACTCTAGTTTAGTCTTAGCTCACTGTATTAACATTCCAAGTTTAGTTGCTATCCATTGCATTTTAAATTGTATTAGTTGTTAAATTTAGATACCACGGTCTTCATTATTTACAAAAACTTATTTTGTTCCAACCTCATATTAATACATAATCATCTGGACAGAAGCTAGTATCAGTCTAAGGCCTGGAGTATTTTGCAACCTTTTTACCATTTCACAAATAAGCCTTTCCTCAAGGACTATTCTAAAAAGAAACCTATAACTTTTGAGTGAGGCCTAGTGGTGCTAAATTGAGTTGCAGAACAGAATTAGAAGTTAGTTTAGAGTAAAAAATCTTATTGTGCTACAAATGTTCTTTTCCAAATATGTTCCAATGAACCTTTAATCATGGATGAGATGTTGTAACATTGTAAGTTGATTGTTTATTTAGGAGAACTTCATTCACACTTAACTTGTCCATTTCTCAAGCTCTTCCAACACATCTTTAATGAATGAATTGGATAAGTTTAAGCTCATGTTGTGATTTATTTCCTTGCAATGAAGTCATTATCAAGCTTTGAATTTGTTGTTTGCCATTTATAGTTTAGGCTTTGTTATGTTTTAACACAACCAATAGCTTCTTTTCACCAGCATTTAGTTCTTTCCATTTTCAAACATAAAACCATAAAACCAAAAACATTAGAAAACACTAAACACAACATAGTGACAAACAAATACCTAGGCACATATAGTGCACCACACTTCAGCAGTTTACCAACCCTGGTTGACAATTAATGAACTCAACTTAGGAACACTAGGTTGAGCACAAAAATTTTGGCGCCGTTTCCGGGGAAGTGGAACTAGGTAGCCTTGTTTCTTAACTCCCAAAAACAATGATATGCGTAGAGAGAGAGACTCAAGGGGTAGATTCATAAGAAGCAGAAGTAGAAGTTTTATTCCTAGAACACCACTTGTTTCATCAAGACCTAGAGCCAGCACACCTCCAACTCAGACCCACATTCAATCCTTTACTGATCCTAGACTTCCAGAAGACTTAAGATTAGATATTCCATTAGAAAGACCTTCCACTTCATCCACTGAACCTGTCTTAAAAGAAGATTCAAGGACCACTGCTAGAGACACAAACTTTTCCACTTCTACAGAAGAATCAACTATGGCAGAAGAAGGGGGAGGAGGAGTATTTAATGGAGAACACACATTATTTGGAGGGGGTAGAGGTAGAGGTAGAGGAGAAGGAGGTAGAGGAAGAGGTAGAAGAGAAATGGGAAGCTCTTTTGGGTTTCCTATAGTAGATGAAGAAACCAATACAGCTGTTGTACATATCCCCTTTCCTTATTTAAGTTTCGGCCACCTCCTTCTCCAAAATCCATTTTTAATGTTCTTGGGAACAAAAGCCCCTGGGCCCCGTTCAATTCCATCATCTCCGACAGAAAAATCAGCTCTATAACGTTTAAAATGCATATTTTATTTATCGGGCCGAAGCCCCTTAAACCTTAGCTCCTCCCGCTTAAATTTTCATATGACTCAAACTACATGACCATGGGCCGGGAGAATAAGGGGCTTATCATTTATTTCCCGGGTGCCATAGCAACCGTCCGATCCGTGTTCAATCAACGGCACAGATCAAGGAGTGTGGACCCTGCATACGGCCCTGGCGCACAACAAAACCGGTGGTTTTCCCCGCACCATTTTCGTCGGCCGGCGGTATTTACCGCGGGGCCAGCGATTCCACAGGTGTGGTGCCGCGTGTCATCAGTACGGCGGGGAAACCACTCTCTTCCCGCGCGATAAAGACCGTTCCACGACCGGGTAGCGGAATTTGTTGGGGCCGTCGGATCTGTCAAACCCGATCTGACGGTGGACTTACTCGTGAGTTGCTCGCCCGCTATTTTGACCCCACCATATTGCATGTCATGCCACCGTGTCATTCACTCGCCACGTCGCCTCTTGTGTGTCCTCCGCTCGCCTATGTGTCTCTTCCCCCCGTGCGCTCATATTATACCCTCGCGCCAATATGTATATATGCGTGCGTCTTATATGTTTTATTCATAATTCACCGCTATTCTTCCTTTACGACCATACTGCGTCTTATTGCGCCCGTTCACAAAAACTTCCATTGTCTGCTCCCACCCCCCTGTATGTTCCCGCTTTTGACCTTTGTTTGCGTCATTTCATCCATCTCCGCCTCCATCACCTTCCACCTACACCGTAGTCAGGTTTCTCTAACATATTCAGGGTTTTTGCAGGTTTTCGAATCAAGAATAAGGGGGCATATCAATCTGTCGCCTCCGTTTCAGAAAATCAAGAACATATCAGAAGTCGATTTCCTGTGGGAGAAATTAAATGAAAAGAGCTGAAGCCGGTGTATGAAGTGACTGCTATTAAAAAGAACATAGACAGAGAGTCTCCGAACCCTCCAGAGAGTTTCGCCCCACATTTAAGATTCAGAATTCAAATTCAGAGCTCAAAGGCCAAGAGTACAGTACCAGAGTTGCAGGCCAGCTCAGGCCCCTCACGGCATCAGATTTTTCTTCAGCAGAGGCATCCCGATGTATATATTTTATTATTTTCGTTTTGTACATAAGGAGATTTTTATCTCCCAGCATTAATTTCTGTATACAGGTTGTTAGGTATATTCATTTATAGCTAGTCATTCACGAAGAAGGCGTGATGTTTCCCCGCCTTTCTTTTTCAATTTTTAGTAATAAGTGTGGATACCTACCTCTCCCTCCAGAAGTTTCTCTTCTCTCTATAAATATCAAAAAAGAAGACATTGTTAGGGTTCCAGATTTCTGTAAGCAAGCTGTGCAGCGAGAAGACTATTGTATTCATCTTGTGACATTTCTGTATGAAGTTTCAGAGCCCGTTGGGTCTCAGTGAGGAGGGGTTATGACTGTATTGAGGAATCTGGTCTTTGGTATGTTGCAGTATGTAATTTCTCTCATGTGTTAATATATCATCCTTTTTCATGCAAACTTTCTTCTTGTATCATTTTCTAGAATGCGAGTGGCTCACTAGTTTGCAGTAAGGATTCATCTTGAGTGGTGCCCTTTCTGGAATTAGTCAAGCGCTTTAAATAGGCCTAGAAGTGATATTTTGTTCCATTGTTCACTCATTTCATAATTTCTGCTATATTAATGGCTTAAGGATTCGTAAATTGATGCGCCCTTTTGTCAGTAATATCTTCTCATGTTTCCTTCTTGTCCACACTCCTTGATATCTGATTTCTGTAATATATTATTTGAATCGACCCTCTTTACAGTAAAACGGTCTCTTAGCTGTCTGATGCTATCATACTGAAGTTTTACCTGATGTCTGTACTTTATTCCTATCTGTGTATCAGCCACTGAAGGAGAATTGGGACCAATTCAATCTATTTTCAATTTCCTTGTTTAAAAAAGAGATAGTAAGTGAGTCCCTTGGACTGACAACCCAAACTATAAAGGACTCCTTGCTATATTAAGATGTCCTAGGCACTGGTCTATGGAAACTCTAGACTGTCTCTAGGAGGGTGACAAAATCATCCACAACATCTTTCTGGCGCCGTTGCCGGGGACCGAATTCAAGAATATCAGTTTCCCTGGGTTTTCGACATTTTATTTCACTCTCTAATCAGGTGAGCACAGAGAGGCGAAGAGTTGCAGATTTCTCACCTTGGCGACTCCACTGGTCCTTATTTGATAAATCTCATTAGTAGTCTTGGCTCCTCGTAGGCCACATTTGAGGTCAGATACAGCCCAACTGAAAACACCCCACGTGTCTGACCCAGAGAAAATTATTCATAAAAAAGTCTGGAAGGAGAGGAAGTCAGCCCGCGCTGAAAATCCTGAGTGTTCTGTTGAAGATTATCCGCCCTCTTCTTCTCAAGAAGTTAGAACAGAAAATCCCGAAGTTTATCTAGAAACCCCACGTAGGGAAAATACTTTATTTGGGGAAGAACCTTGTCCTATTTGCGAGGCTGAGGAAATTAAAGAAGTCACTGAAGTAGCTCCCGTCAACCGAGAACTATTCCCATCCACACCCCAGACCTCAGTTCAATATATTCCTATTGTCATTCACACTCCGCTTCCCCCTACCCCTCTCCCTTCTTTTGTTTCTCAGATCATTGTGCAACCCCCACCGCCTCCAATGGCCAATGTTCCTGCTTTTCTCCTGAACAAATATGCTCCTCTGGCCTTACCCCAAGTATTGAATGATATGCCACAGGATTATCTGAAGATTCTGCCAAGGTTCAATGGTGAAAATGATGTGGATGCTCAGAAACATCTCGAGACCTTCTGCTCTTTTGCAGAAAATTTGAATGTTGAACATCTGGATGTAGTTTTGAGATTATTTGTGCAGTCTTTAGAAGGCGAAGCTAGAAAATGGTTTAAAACACTGGGAAATCGTTCTGTGACAACTTGGGATCAGATGGAAAACGTTTTTCTCAGGAAGTGGGGAGAAAAGAAGGATTTTGGAATGTGCCTTACTGAGTTTAATACTATCAAGAAGAAATAGAATGAAGGGGTATCAGAATTCATCAAAAGATTCAACAAGCTGTATCTAAGCCTGCCTCCGGAAATGAAGCCAAATGAAGCTGCTGCCAAGATAATGTTCATAGCAGCCTTTGATTTTGATTTTGGATTCTCCTTAAGAGAAAGGAAGCCTGCCAATTTAGATGATGCACAAGCAGATGCTCTGGAACTAGAAGCGAACTTTGCCTCCACAGGAAAGTTAAAAGGGAAAATTGAACCAGACGCCAGGAGAAAAGGCAAAGAGGAGGTTTCTACCTCTAATCAAGAAAAGGATTCAGATAAAATGGATGAAATAAGTAAGATGATAAAGAAGATGGTAAAGATGGAACTGGAAGCCAAAAATGCAGCTCCTAAAAACTATTACAATGCCCCAAACAGAGGATATAATCCTCAGTATAGAAAGCCTCCATTTCAAATACTACCAAGAGAGACAAGGGAGCAGCAAGACCAGGTGCCTCACCCCTTGTACCTGGAAGGATCAGCAGATGACTCCACCGGAAACGAAGCCTATGAGTTAGAAGATTCGAATCTGGCCTTTTCAAATAATGATGATATGGAGTGCCCAGTGCAAGCAGAGGATGAAGAAGCTGAGATTGACCATTACTGCAAGCAATTCGCTGATTTCATGGAAGCCCAGTTCAACGTCAGATATGATCTCAGATCCTCAAGGAAGAGGACCAGAACTCAGGAGCAAGAAGAAGAAATACCTCAGAAAGAAGCATCTGCTCAGAAGGAGTCAGCAACCAAAAAGAATGTTGAAAAAGGTAAGAATTTTCTAAATACCCCCTTGCAGTCAAATGATCAAATTCCTTCTTCTTCCAAAACAGTCAGCCCTCCTCATGTTGAGCCAGTGTCCCAAGAAGTCGAGTCCTCAGTTGAGAATAAGGAGTCAAAAGAAGTAATGATAGAAAAGTCCACATCTGCTTTTAATTTGCAAAAAGAGCTCGAAAAGATTAAGATTCTTGTTCCTCTGACTGAGCTGTTGAAGCAGCCTGTATATCAGTCTCAGGTCACCTCTTTCATGCCTACTCCTGAACCACAATTTGTACCTGATAGTCTAAATCTTCAGGAAGAAAGACCCATGGTAGTCTTTGGCCCACACGTTGAGGAGATAGACCCATCAACTCCTCCCTTTTATGTGTCCCTAGTCATTCATGACCTGCTGCTTCACAATTGTATGTTGGATTCTGGAGCTTCCCATAATCTTATGCCTTTGTCTGTCATGGAGCAACTAGGGCTGCAAATTACAAGGCCTTATAAAGATTTATATTCATTTGATTCTAAAAGGGTTAAATGCTTGGGAATGATTAAAGATTTAGTGGTCAATCTAGCTCAAATCCCAGCAAAAAGCGTGGTCATGGACATTGTGGTCGCAGATATCCCAGCTCGCTTTGGCATGCTGTTGTCAAGGTCCTGGGGTACTAATATTGGGGGATCGATTAAACTAGACCTGACATATGCCACTTTCCCAGTCTTTGGTGGTCAGGAGAGGAGGCTGTATAGGGAGACCAGATTTGTTAAAATGGTGACCACTGCTGATTGCTCGGACAACTCTCCAGTTTATAATAAAGAGGGAGACTTCTCATGTTTTGTGTTAGAAGAAAGTCAAGACTATGCACATGAGTCCCCCTCTGGTCAGTTCCAAGCTGAGCAATACGAGGAAGGCCAGGAATCACAGGTATGGACTTTTCATTTTGATGGAGCAAATTCCAGGGAAGGTAACGGAGCTGGGGTGTTGCTAATTTCCCCCACAAGAAAATGGGTGCCGCTGTCTTTCAAATTAGAGTATGAAGCTACAAATAATGTAGCTGAGTATGAAGCTTTGTTATTGGGTCTACAGACAGCTAGAAACATGGGCATCTAACGTCTAAAGGTGTTTGGAGACTCTGAGCTAGTAGTGAGACAGATTAAGAATGAATGCCAAACTAAGCATCCTCGGCTCAGAGCATACAGAAATGAAGTATGGGACATGATAGAAAATTTCTTCCTAGCATTTAATATACAGTTCATGCCCCGGGAGCATAACAGAATAGCAGACTCTCTTGTTGTGGCTGCTAGTACGTTCCGACCTCCTCAGAACCCATTGCTAAGATATGAAGTAGAGGTATGTTATAGACCATCTATCCCAGACAATATAAAGCACTGGCAGGTCTTTGAAGACGATGAACAAATGAAGAGATTCATGGAGACAGTGGGAGAATTCACAGGTATAGAAATTGATGATGATGAGGAGGGAGAAGCTGAAAACATTGCTGAAGGTAAATGGGAAGAAAATATAGCAGGAAACAGAGTATTGCAATTAAAAGGAAATGTCATCCCTAGAGGACTAGTACCTCTAGAAAGACTATTCACTAAGAATGATGTCCCCATGCAGCCAAATAAAGCCGTAGAAGAAGATCAAATGAGAGATTTAAATCTGGGTACTGCTACTGATCCCAAGATTGTTAAATTATCTAAAAATGTCTCAGAAGAATATAAAGAAAAGTATTTGAAGTTATTTCAGTCTTATAAAGATGTTTTTGCCTGGTCCTATGAGGACCTAAAAACTTTTGATGTAAATATTATGCAACACAAAATTCCACTCAGGGAAGATGCAAAGCCATACAAGCAGAAGCTCAGGCAGATTAATCCCCTGCTTCTTCCCTCAATTGAGAAAGAAATCAAAAAATTGTTGAAGGCCAAAATAATTGTGCCCTTGAGGTACTCAGAATGGGTAGCGAACCTTGTTCCTGTCAGAAAGAAGAACGGAGAAATCAGGCTATGTGTAGACTTCAGAAATTTGAACAGAGCATCTCTCAAAGACAACTATCCACTGCCTAAAATGGATCATATCTTGCAGAAGGTGGTGGGAGCATCCAGAATGTCAATGATGGATGGTTTCTCAGGCTATAATCAGGTAGCTGTTTTTCCAGAAGATCAGAAGAAGACTGCATTCACCACTCCATGGGGCACATTTATGTATGCAAGGATGCCATTTGGACTGATCAATGCAGGTGCTACTTTTCAAAGGGCAATGGACATAGCCTTTGTCGGTGAACAGGACAAGTTTTTGGTAGTGTACCTCGATGACATCACGGTGTTTTCAAAGAATGATGATGAGCATATCGTGCATTTAAGAAGAACTTTTGAAAAATGCAGAAGGTACGGCCTTTCTCTTAACCCTCAAAAATCTCTGTTTTCTTTAGACGAAGGGAAACTCTTAGGACATATTGTGACTAAGGATGGTGTTAAAATTGATCCTAAGAGAGTTGAAGTAATAAATAGCATTTCTCTGCCAAGAAATAAGAAAGAAGTACAGGTGTTTTTGGGGCGAATAAACTTTTTAAGGAGATTCATTCCTAACTATGCTGAGATAGTTAGGCATATAACCAATATGTTGAAGAAAAACAATGAAGTTAAGTGGTCCCAGGAGTCTAGAGATGCATTTACAAGAATTAAACAAGCATTTGCCGAAGCTCTTGTGCTAGCAGGACCGGATTATAGTAAGCCATTTATGGTATTTTCCTTCGCTTCACCACACACAATCACTGGAGTGTTATTGCAGAAAAATGAAGAAGGATATGAACAGCCCATAGCATTCTTCAGTCAGGTGTTGTATGATGCTGAACTAAAGTATAATATACTGGAGAAACAGGCGTATGCCCTGGTAAAGTCCCTGAAAGCCTTCAGAGTTTATATTTTGCAATCTCATATTACTGCTTATGTTCCCACAGCAGCTGTAAAAGACATTCTGGTTCAAGGAGACAGCGAAGGCAGAAGAGGAAGATGGATTGCAAAAATCCAGGAGTATGACCTAGACATAAAGCCTACTAAATTGATCAAAGGACAGGGACTTGCCAAGATGTTATCTGAATCTAATCATCAAGCTCTGGGCATTAATTTATCCATGATGGCAAATGAAGAATCAGAAAAAGGAGAGGAGCAACATGGACTGGAAATGGCCACACAAAAGGTACATGTGAAGTATCTGACTAGCCCATGGTACAAGCAAATAGTTGAATACCTGCTGACACTTAGCTGTCCTCCAGGATGTGATAAGGCAACATACAGAGCTGTGAGGATGAGATCTCAGAAGTATGTCATTGCCAATGGACAGCTGTATTGGAGAGACCCTTTGGGTATCTTACTGCTATGCCTCACAGAAAATGAAGTGCAGAGTATAATGACAGAATTCCATGAAGGAATATGTGGAGGACACTACAGCTGGAGAGCTACTACCAAAAAAATCTTGAAGGCTGGTTTCTACTGGCCAAAATTATATTCAGATACCTTCACTTGGGTCAGAACATGTGACAAATGTCAAAGGTTTGCAGAAAGACAGAAGTTAGCATCCTTGCCCTTGATTCTTGTTCATGTAAATGAACCCTTCCAGAAATGGGGATTAGACTTTATAGGAGAAATACACCCCCCATCAAGTGGCCAACATAAATGGATACTGACAGCTACAGATTATTTTACTAAATGGGTGGAAGCCATACCTACAAGAAGGGCTACAGATGCTGTAATCATGAATTTTTTAGAAGACAATATCCTATCCAGGTTTGGCTGTCCTGCAAGAATTGTAACTGATAATGCTCAAGCTTTTAAGTCTGCCAGATTTGTAAATTTCTGCCAAAGATATAATATTATATTGACCCATTCTACAGCGTATTATCCCCAGGGGAACGGGCTAGCAGAATCATCCAATAAAACCCTGGTGAGGGCTCTCAAGAAAACAATAGCAGAAAATCAGAAGAACTGGGATTCTCAGTTAAAGTTTGCTCTGTGGGCAAATAGGATAACAAGCAAAAGAGCAACAGGCAAGTCTCCATATGAGCTGGTGTATGGGCGGGCTGCAGTATTTCCTGTGCAATTAGCACTGCCAGTGGCGCGTTTTATGCAGGAAAATCAAGAAGAACCCGACGAGACGATCAGGAGAATTTATCAGCTGGTAGAATTGGAGGAGATGAGGAACCAAGTAAACCAGAGACTAATAGAATACTAGGAAAAAATGAAAAAGGTCTTTGATCAGCACGCAAAGGATAGAAATTTCCAAATTGGAGACCTGGTCCTCAGATGGGATGTTCGTAGAGCAGAAAAGGGCAAGCATGCTAAATTCGATCCATTATGGTTCGGGCCGTTCAAAATAGTCAGGCTGGGAGGTAATAACACTTTCTATTTAGAAAATCTACAGGGCGAATTGTTGGACGCCCCCGTGAACGGCCAATTCCTCAAGTCGTATTTTCAATTCTGACCCAGGTTGGAAACGCTCCACTGTATATATTGTACATAAGCTGTTTTGGTTTTCTATTTTCTATCAGGAAAATGGGGGAATACTGATAGTTACCTGAAGAGCAAGCGTAGCAGAAATTGAACAGCGGAATGCAAATTTTGTATGGTCTGCGTGTTCTCGACATGCCCGAGGGCGAGCATGCCGTCCCCAACTGGAGCCAGTGTTGTACATATCCCCTTTCCTTATTTAAGTTTCGGCCACCTCCTTCTCCAAAATCCATTTTTAATGTTCTTGGGAACAAAAGCCCCTGGGCCCCGTTCAATTCCATCATCTCCGACAGAAAAATCAGCTCTATAACGTTTAAAATGCATATTTTATTTATCGGGCCGAAGCCCCTTAAACCTTAGCTCCTCCCGCTTAAATTTTCATATGACTCAAACTACATGACCATGGGCCGGGAGAATAAGGGGCTTATCATTTATTTCCCGGGTGCCATAGCAACCGTCCGATCCGTGTTCAATCAACGGCACAGATCAAGGAGTGTGGACCCTGCATACGGCCCTGGCGCACAACAAAACCGGTGGTTTTCCCCGCACCATTTTCGTTGGCTGGCGGTATTTACCGCGGGGCCAGCGATTCCACAGGTGTGGTGCCGCGTGTCATCAGTACGGCGGGGAAACCACTCTCCTCCCGCGCGATAAAGACCGTTCCACGACCGGGTAGCAGAATTTGTTGGGGCCGTCGGATCTGTCAAACCCGATCTGACGGTGGACTTACTCGTGAGTTGCTCGCCCGCTATTTTGACCCCACCATATTGCATGTCATGCCACCGTGTCATTCACTCGCCACGTCGCCTCTTGTGTGTCCTCCGCTCGCCTATGTGTCTCTTCCCCCCGTGCGCTCATATTATACCCTCGCGCCAATATGTATATATGCGTGCGTTTTATCTGTTACGACCATATTGTGTCTTATTACGGCCGTTCACAAAAACCTCCATTGTCTGCTCCCGCACCCCTGTATGTTCCCGCTTTTGGCCTTTGTTTGCGTCATTTCATCCATCTCCGCCTCCATCACCTTCCACCTACACCATAGTCAGGCTTCTCTAACATATTCAGGGTTTTTGCAGGTTTTCAAATCAAGCATAAGGGGGCATATCAATCTGTCGCCTCCATTTCAAAAAATCAAGAACATACCAGAAGACGATTTCCTGTGGGCGAAATTAAATAAAAAGAGCTGAAGCCGGTGTATGAAGTGACTGCCATTAAAGAAAACATAGACAGAGAGTCTCCGAACCCTCCAGAGAGCTTCGCCCCACATTTAAGATTCAGAATTCAAATTCAGAGCTCAAAGGCCAAGAGTACAGTACCAGAGTTGCAGGCCAGCTCAGGCCCCTCACGGCATCAGATTTTTCTTCAGTTGAGGCATCCCGATGTATATATTTTATTATTTTCGTTTTGTACATAAGGAGACTTTTATCTCCCGGCATTAATTTCTGTATACAGGTTGTTAGGTATATTCATTTATAGCTAGTCGTTCATGAAGAAGGCGTGAGGGTTCCCCGCCTTTCTTTTCCAATTTAGAGTAATAAGTGTGGATACCTACCTCTCCCTCCAGAAGTTTCTCTCCTCCCTATAAATATCAAAAAGAAGACATTGTTAGGGTTCTGGATTTCTGTAAGCAAGCTGTGCAGCGAGAAGACTATTGTATTCATCTTGTGACATTTCTGTATGAAGTTTCAGAGCCCGTTGGGTCTCAGTGAGGAGGGGTTATGATTGTATTGAGGATTCTGGTCTTTGGTATGTTGCAGTATGTAATTTCTCTCATGTGTTAATATATCATCCTTTTTCATGCAAACTTCCTTCTTGTATCATTTTCTAGAATGCGAGTGGCTCACTAGTTTGCGCAAGGATTCATCTTTAAGTGGTGCCCTTTCTGAATCGGGCCAAGCGCTTTAAATAGGCCTAGAAGTGATATTCTGCTCCACTGTTCACTCATTTCCTAATTTCGCTATATTAATGGCTTAAGGATTCAGAATTGATGCGCCCTTTTTGTCGTAAGAATATCTTCTCATGTTTCCTTCTTGTCCACACTCCTTGGATATCCGATTTCGTAATATATTATTTGAATCGGCCCTCTTTACGCAAAAACGGTCTCTTAGTCGGCTCGATGCTATCATATCAAGGTTTACTCCGATGTCTCGTATTTTATTCCTATCTCGTGTATCAAATTGTTACCGAAGGAGAATTGGGACCGCCCACCTATTTTCAATTTCCTTGTTTAAAAAAGAGATAGTAAGTGAGTCCCTTGGACTGACAACCCAAAATATAAAGGACTCCCTGCTATATTAAGATGTCCTAGGCACTGGTCTATGGCAACTCTAGACTGTCTCTAGGAGGGTGACAAAATCATCCACAACAACAGCTATGAAAAACATTTCACCCTCTGTCCTTCCAAACTTCTATGGAATTACAACTGAAGATCCTGAAACCTTCCTATTTTAATTTGAAGTCCTATGTAGAACTTATGACTACTTACAAGATGCTCAAAAACTTAAACTATTTCCTTCAACATTGAAAGAAGCAGCATTGAAGTGGTTTATGAGTTTGATCAATAGTTCTATTAGGACATGGGAAGACATGAAACAAGAATTTATAGAAAGGTATTTGGATTATTGTATGCCAGTCAATCATAAGGAGGAATTGTTCAAGATGATACAAAAAGAGGATGAAAACCTGGAAGATTTGTTGGAGAGATTTCATTTCAACATCAAAAGAGAAAAAATGGAAAACTTAGACCAAGACACCTTAAAAGCTCCCTTATTGAAGACAATTAGGGATGAATGGTTGGATATCCTTAACATGATGGGAAAAGGGGATATATCTCAGCTCACATTACCTGAAATATCTGAGTTATGTATCAACCTTTCAAGAGGGAAATCTAAAACTTTGAAAGGACCAAGAGACCCTGCTCTTGCAAGGGCAAGTAAGTCTGCTTCTGGGACAGTAAGTAGGGAAAAGATAGGGCATATGCTTGATGAATTCAAATCTGACATCTTAGGGAGTCTTAGTGAACAAATAGACACCCTTAAGTTACAAAACAAGCAAAAAGTTGAATCTGATGCTTTAGCAATCTTTTGTCCCAAATGTAGAAAGAAGCATGCCTTGAGAGAATGTCCTTTGGATGCAAAAGTTGTAGAGACCTGTGTAATTTGTTCAGAAAAACACAAGACCAAGAGTTGTCCTTCACTTCCTGGTCTTAAAGCTGTCTTTCAAGAAGATACTCCTACAAGTTCCACAGAATCTCTCAATTTTATCTCTAGAAGGCCTTGGCAAGGACCTCAAACACAAGGATTTCATGATCAAATGTATAATTAACCCCCACCAAACTGGAATTCTTAGCAGCAACCTTGCCCCCAATTTCAAAATCAATCTCAAGCTTGGGCACAAGGAGCACAAAATCCCTATGGAAATACTCCCAGTACTATCAATATCCACCATCCTACCCACCATACCCACATTTTTCTCCTCAAAATCCTCAACACAATCCTCAAAATCAACCACTCCCCTTACCATTTCCTCAGAAATCAAATCAGTTGCCTACTCAACCCATACCAAACCCAAACAATAAAGATCCTCAAAATACATACATGATAGAAGGCCAACAGTTTCCAACTTATTTAATTACTCCTCTAGACCTTAGTGATGTTCAACGTAGGTCCGGAAGAATACTTGAAAAGAGGAAACCTTCTGTGATCATACAAGAACAAGATAACTCTGAGGAAGATTCTCTACGGGAAAATAAAATTCTTGAAGAAGACACATCTTTTCAGGACCCAAACATTGAAAAATCAAAAAAAAAAGAACCAATAATTTCAACTCCTGTATTAGAGCAACCATCAACATCCACTCCTACACCTCCCTTTCCAGAAAGATTACAAATTGATATTCATGCAGACATTATGTATCTAGTTGCCAATTCTGCAGCTGTCTTTATGTCTACGCAGGTTCCAGGTGTCATCTTGGATAAAAACACATATGGGCGTATTCTACGTCATTCCCTCATCATTTGCTGCTCTCCACGAAGTTTGAATGGAATTCTGTAGGCAATTATGTATGTGGGAACTCAAACTAGGAGAGAGACTCCTAATAGGACAAGGATAGTCCAGATGTCCTTAATTCTATTACATGACCACCATCAGAGTCCTAGTTTGGTTTTTATTTGGAAAGAAAATTATCCCTAGGTTATCTCAAGACAGTTATGTAATTTTGATTATAAATATGGCTCGGGAAACCGAGGGACAAGGTTAGATTTTGTGATTGATTGCTAGATTTCAGAAGTCCAAAAACACTCTGTTTTGAAGTAATTTCTCTCTAATGCAAGAAGTATCACTTTATTGAAAGCAATGAGTCAATCTTGAAGTAGATTTTGCGTGCTTCTCTGGTGGTAGAGGGCCCCTGCCTCCTGAGCAGCCTTGTTTATACTTTTTAGATAAGTATTTTAGTCTCGTTTTTCATTTCTAGCTTAAGCATGTTTTTGAAGTTTATGTTTCATGCTTGTTTACATTGATCATCACAGCTAGACTTACTCTAATAAAATATTCCAAAATATCATCACGGTGAATAAGGCATGGATGTGGTGTTGTAGGTTTTAGTTTCATTTCCTTTCGTTAATTATCACAGCTAGACTTACTCTTATAAACCCTTCCAAAATATCATCACGATGAATAAGGCATAGCTGTGGTATTGTAGGTTTTAGTTGCTTGTTTACACTAAGTGTCACAACCGGTCTTACTCTTACAAACTCTTCCAAAACATCATTAACAACGAATAAGAAATAGCTGTGGTGTCTTAGATTCTAGTTGTATTTGTTTTCAGTCTTATGTTTATGTTCAACTGCATTGAATAATACAGCCATACTTTTTTTACAAACTCTTCCAAAATATCATTCCTATTGAACGAGATGGATTGTAGAATTCCATAGACTAGTTGAATGTTAATTTAGTTACAGCACTCCGGAGGTAGAATGCATTTATTTCAGCTATGTCATTTAATTTCAAGTTTGATAATGGATTTTTAGTTTAACATTGTTTACTGTACTTCAAGTAGACTAGTAACACTCTAGTTTAGTCTTAGCTCACTGTATTAACATTCCAAGTTTAGTTGCTATCCATTGCATTTTAAATTGTATTAGTTGTTAAATTTAGATACCACGGTCTTCATTATTTACAAAAACTTCTTTTGTTCCAACCTCATATTAATACATAATCATCTGGACAGAAGCTAGTATCATTCTAAGGCCTGGAGTATTTTGCAACCTTTTTACCATTTCACAAATAAGCCTTTTCTCAAGGACTATTTTAAAACGAAACCTATAACTTTTGAGTAAGGCCTAATGGTGCTAAATTGAGTTGTAGAATAGAATTAGAAGTTATTTTAGAGTAGAAATCTTATTGTGCTACAAATGTTCTTTTCCAAATATGTTCCAATGAACCTTTAATCATGGCTGAGATGTTGTAACATTGTAAGTTGATTGTTTATTTAGGAGAACTTCATTCACACTTAACTTGTCCATTTCTCAAGCTATTCCAACACATCTTTAATGAATGAATTGGATAAGTTTAAGCTCATGTTGTGATTTATTTCCTTGCAATGAAGTCATTATCAAGCTTTGCATTGCCTGTTTGCCATTTATAGTTTAGGCTTTGTTATGTTTTAACACAACCAATAGCTTCTTTTCACCAGCATTTAGTTCTTTCCCTTTTCAAACATAAAACTATAAAACCAAAAACATCATAAAAGACTAAACACAATGTAGTGACAAACAAATACCTAGGCACATATAGTGCACCACACTTCAGCAGTTTACCAACCCTGGTTGACAATTAATGAACTCAAATTAGGAACACTAGGTTGAGCACAGACATTTGGCTCTTATAGCATGCATACTCAGCCTTCATATGCTCCTAGGGTTGTTGAGTTTACATTCACAAGTATGATAAGGGCAAGAGACAAGTATTTGTGCCTAAGTTTGCCAAGAATATTCTTACACTATACACCGTTATGTGACAATGTGAGATAGAGGAGAAGCCTCTTTTGCATCAGAATAGTGAATCAATGCCATTGGAGGTTGAGGTATCAGAGAAGGTGGAGGTCAAATCAATTAAAGATATCTTCAAAGGGAAAGATAAGGAAATAGAAAAATTTAAAGAGATCTTCTCCATTGCCAAATCTCAAATCACTTTCCTTCAGCAAGAAAATTTTCAATTGAAAGTGAATCAAATCCTACAAAGCAAACCCAAGTCAGACATAGAGGCAAACATATTTAAAGGTAAGGAGGTTATTGTTTTTTATCAAATGCAGGACATGGAAGCTGAAACACAAACAAGAAGACCAAAAACAAGAGGCCTCAAAAGGGCGCGAGAGTGAGAAAGACAATCAACTCATCCAACTGAAGAGTTGACCTTTAATGAGCTCAGAGGGATTTGGTTGTCAAGAGTTAATGAGAATTTTTAGAAGCTCTTGAAGGGGGCTAAGAGGGAAAATAAGCTGAAAATACACATGGCAAACCACTATCGCACCAGGAACACCATTTCTAAAATAAGGCTGAAACAATTGAAGAAAAGGCTAAAGGAAGCACAAATTAAGCTCAAAGAGAAGGATAGCTTGGAATTATTGGTTGAATAATCTTTGGTTATTTAGCCCATCTCTCACAGGTTCCATAGAACCAATTTTGATAATTTTTTATCAATTTTGGTATTTTTTGTGATTTTTGCACAGTTTTGGAAATTCCTCATTACAGAAGGTTAACGAAATTTTGTTACTCTTATTTTGTGGGCATCCAAATGATGATTTATTTACACGGATGGATGTATTTTGATGATTAAATCACATATCAGGAATCTCCATGGCATGAAAAGCTATAATTTTGGAGAAAAAGCTCAAAAACCACTCATTTTTCATGTTTCTACCACCTTTTTGGACCCTTTGTTACGCTTTTGGAGTAACTTTGGGAAAATGGATTTTTGAAGATTCCCATGGTCCATTTTGAAAAATTAAAGATGTTTTTGAAACTAGACACACAGGGATAGTTGACTATTCTTTAATAACTAGATTTGGACTCCCAAAAGTGCCTCAAAAGCGCTTCCAAATTTTGGTTACGCTTCTACAAATTTTTGTTACCCTTCTGTCAGAAATGTCACAAATCAACATTAGATTCCTCAGGACACTTGTCAAGCTCAGAAATTGTCACAAATCCAAGATATTTATGTCCCGTGAGTTTGCATTAGATTTATTGAGTTGGTTTTTTCCACCTATCATGATGGAATATGTAATTAATGTAAGGGACAAACACTCCTAGTTCATAGCTAAAATTCAGGGAATGGTTTCTAACCCCCCTAGAATCTAGAAAATGGCTCATATTATGTATTTATGATCCAATTTAGATGGGATTTCAACCGAATGAGGTGTCATAGTCCATATTTTCTATAAGTAGACTCTCTTTAGTCTTTTTTTGGTTTGAATAGTCTCATATTGCATTGGAGCTCTTGTAATCAACAACTTGGAATGAAATCAAAGATAGATTTGCAAGAATTATGTTGAGATACTTGTGGTATGCTTTGAAGCATATTTTTTTCTTATGCTTGTTTATCATTTCATGCTTAATACCATGTATTCTTATTCATATATGTTTATCTTGTAATTTTATGAGCAGAAATCATGTTTATGCATGCTTTGTTTTAGACAAGGTTTAAAATACTATGTTTGTTTACTTCTAAATTGAATGAATTCACCTCAATGATCATTCAAAATCTCTTCCATTTAATCCTATACTCAATGCTTATTACAAAAAATTCAAAATACCTATATTTCCTAACATATTCCCTGCATATTCATCTTGGAGTTCAGACCTAAAAACCTTATACACAATCTACTCATTGAATTTTCTATCTAACACTCAAAACATCAAACAAATTCTATTTATTGAGCTTACATACCTAGCCTAAGATCGTTAGATACTCAGTCATTCCTTTGGATGTAAAAGTAACAATGATAGAGCCCTCTCTAGTCCTAGTAGGGCTAACTACCTGACCTAAAGTTTTGTCTATGGTTACCTTTCTCCAATCCTATTGTCAGCCTTAGGAAGTTGGGGAGAGTGATAACGTGGACAACCAAAACGAGACAGAGTATTTTTCTCTAAAAACTGAATAATAATAGTGTCAGTAGCTTTCCTCGCGGGGATAGATGCCATCCATTTATTGAAATGATCTATGGTAGTGAGTATCCATTTATGTTGAGTTGATGATGGAGGATGCATCTCGCCAATGAATTCAAGTCCCCATTGTTGCAATGGCGTTTTCACTTCAATTGGTTTTAAGGGAAAAGGCAATAGCTTCCTCTTTCCCTGAAAGATTTGACATTCATGACAGCTCATGATTGTTTTATAAACATCAGAACATAAGCTTGGCCAATATAAGCTCACCCTCAAGATCTTGTTAGTTGTAGTCTTCTAGTAAAGATGACCACCACAGTCACCATTATGAAAATATGTCATCACTTTTTATACTTCTCCTTCAACCAAATAATTCAGCAACACTCCACCCGGATCTTTCCAATACAATACACCATTAAGAATGCAGAACTTAATAGCTATTAACTTCAAATATCTAGCCTTACTACTTGGAAAGTCGGGAGGAAGATTCATGTATTGTAAAACATGAACTATATTAGCATACCAAGGTGATAAAGAGAAACTTTTAGATACCTTAGGTAATATTTCAGCCTCTTGCTCTTCAGATAATGCAGCAATAAAATTAATGTCCACAGCATGGAGATTTGAATCCGCCATAAGCTTTGTCAGACCTTGTCCTTTTATAAGATTTGTGGGATTGGTCTCCAAGTCATATTCCAACATAGAAGAGATCCATTTACCTTGCCTCCCTTCAAGATCATTCTGTGTAAGCACATCTTTGACAGCAACGTTTGGAACATATGCAATGACATGAGAGTGGAGAATGTAGACCCGAAAGTCCTTCAATGCTTTGAGTAACACCATGGCCTGTTTGTTAATAATGTTGTACTTCAAGGTCATGTCTCTTATGGTTCTACTGAAAAATGAAATGGGTTGTGTTGTGTTTTTATTTTTATTTTGCATAAGGGCAACAACAAGAGTATGCTATGAGGAAATTAAAAAAATGATTAATTCAAGTGTATAATCAGGAATAATAAGAATATGAGCATGGGATAAAGCCAATTTAACTTGATTGAATGATTTCTTTGCCTGTTCAGACCATTTCACTTCACTATCTCTCTTCATAACGTCATTAATTATCCTTAAGTATTCAACAAGATTGGGGACAAACCTTCCCAAAAAATCAAGTTTTCCATTGAATGATTGAATTTCCTTTTTGCTCCTAGGATAATCCAAGTTCTGAATTGCTTCAATCCTTGAATTATCTATCCTAATTCCATCTTTTGATATGATATGGCCCAGAAATTTATCTTCCTCCATAGCGAAAAAACTCTTCTTTGGGTTCAGTGATATGCCAAACTTTCTACATCTCTGAAAATATGTTTTCAAGTGTTGCAAGTGTTGCTCATATATACTAGAAAAAACAGTGATATCATCAAGATAAATGACCAAAAATACATCATTTTCATTGGAAAAAGTAATATCCATTGCTCGCTCAAATGTAGCCCCTGCGTTCTTCAATCCGAAATTATTTTTGGCATATATGAAGGTGTCCCAAGGTGTTGTGAAGGTTGTCTTTTCCTAATCATCTAGATGGACTAAAATATGATTATACCCATAGTATCCATCCAACAATGAAAGTCTGGAATATATAACTACCCTTTGCAGAATATGGTCCATCTTTGGTAGTGGGTAATTGTCCTTCAATGAAACTTTATTCATATTTATGAAATCAATGCACAAGTGAATCACTATTGTCTTCTTTCTTAGTGGCACTAGATTAGACATACAATTTGAAAATCAAAGAGGAACTATAATACCAGCAGTAAATAAACTATTTACTTCTTTTTGAATAGAGGGTAGCAACTTGGGATTCATTCTCCTTAACTTCTGGCAGAAAGGTTTCTAATCCGACTTCAAGGGAATGGTATTTTCAATGATGCTCTTATCATAGAATTTCAAATCAGAATATTCCCAAGAAAATACATCATAAAACTGAGACATAATCACTGTCTATTTACCTTTCATTTTTGCACTCAAATATTTTGAAATTTTGACCATCTTTCGCTTTTCCGAAGTGCCAAGAATGAGATCTTCTACTCCCACTTCAGTTGGTAACATGGTCGGTTTTCGGGCAACATCATCTTGATCAGAAATATCTTCCAAAGGTACCAAACCTCTTGGAATGGAGTTATATTTTAGCTGAAGCACTTGCATCTCTACTACATGGATTTCTTGGTCATCTTCCTAGCATTGGTTATCCTTTTGAGAATTCATAAACACCTCTTATGTCTGCAAGAAGTTGCTAATCTATTTATCATCTTGAAAGACCTGCTAATACTGAAAATTATATAGGAAAACATGGTGGTGTTTTACATTTATCTCATACTTATTTTTAGGATACAATGGAATTTTGAACATGCTGGCCAAAGTAGCAAGAGAACTAGCAATAACATTGTTGTCCCTTGGGATCAACGACAAAGTATAATCAGTGAATGTCTTGAGGATGTCTAGCACTGCATTTCGATAAGCTCTCATCCTTGTATGATTGTCCTGGTATTCCCCTTTGAATTTCTTTATTACTAGCTCGGAGTCGCCATATACAAAAATCTTCTTGGCACCTACCTTTTTGAGAATTTTCAGACTAGCTATCAAAGCGTCATACTCAGCTTCATTGTTTGAACATTCGAAAGCCAGCTTGTAGGAGGAAATTCGAATAATGTTATGAATTTTTAATGATTTATTTACAAGGATTTGAATCCACACTCCAATTCCAATCCCTTCATTTCCCAAAGCTCCAACGAATTCCATGGTCCACAAACTACTTTCCTCATCTAAAAACTGCAAATCGGATGGTTGAACTTTGCTTGCTACTTCAAAGATTTCTGTTGTACCAAATTTTTTTTTTTATTTCACTGTTTCATCAATTTTTTGAGGTGATGCACTTGGTCCCACACAACTTGGCATCTTTTCACAAATTTCTGAATTTTCCAATTCTAAAACAGAATTTGAAAATTCAGAATTTTATGCTTTTTCTTCAATCAAAACTTTGAAAGATGTTGAAAATTCATCATTAAAAAATATAAAGGACTCTATATATGTATGAACAGAATGAATAAGATGGTTATTTGGCTTTTCTCGACAGTTGATCATGTACTTCAACTTACTTTCCTGGTATAGTTTCCTAAGTTTCCCAAATACGAGAATGGTAGCATATGAAAAGTCAAGTTGTAAGGTACCTCTAAGCTTCAATCCCCATGACCGAGAGAGAAACATTCCATATCTGGGAGGGATATCAGCCACACCAACATCCATGATGACATTCTTGGCTGGGATTTTCTCTAATGACACCACTAGGTACTTTATGAGGCCAAGACATTTCACCCTCCCTGAATCAAATGAATAAAGATAATGATAAGGTATTTTGATATCCAGTCCTAATTTTTCCAATATGGCCTTAGGCATGAGGTTGTGAGAGGCTCCAGAATCAAGCATGGTGTTATGAAAGATAAAATCATGGATTTTGAGGCTTAGATAAAATGGAGGGACCTCACTATTTTCTAGATCGCCATCAATAGAAGGACCAAAAAATAATTTCAGGGTGATCATCACTCACATTAACCATGTTGTACATTTGATAAAATCTAAGAAAATTAGTTACTAGAACTTTGTACTGATAATTATTGACTATTTCAGTTAGAGGAATGGAGACTTTTAATTTGGCAATTTCATTTTCAAGGCTAAAAAGAGCAGAATGTTTTTCTACCTCTTTCAATGGTGCATATTTCTTTTCATGCTGATATTTGTGTGAATACTCATTCTTATATCCTCCACCTTGGACTTATTTTTCCTTTCTTTGACCATTGGAGGAAGATTCGTTGTCTTTAGCATGATTAGGAAAAACAGGTCATTTGTCTTTACTTTGATTTGGAGTAGTAGCTGCTTTATGATGAGCATCTACTTGAGCATTCTATTTTTTCTGATTGGAGGAACATTCATAATCCTCAATCCATATTGTCTCTGCACTTGAGAAAGGGCATTATGATATCCCCTCTGATAATCTTCCGTGTGCACTGATAACATGTCTGTTAAGAATTTGGAGGGCTAGTGATTAATACAAATTATCTTTTTGATAATTACTTGTGAGGTCACTTGAATTACTTATGTATTTTCTTTGTTATATTATTTAATATTTCATCAATTCAATTATCAGAATAAATGAGACATAAGAATTAGACTCTTAGAGCTATGGAAACGCCTCTCCCTCTTGGAGAGGAAAACCCACGAGAAATTCTTATCATAAATTTTCAGATGACAAGTACCATGACCAAGAATTAGACCCTTGACCTATCTATGCATCCAAGACCTTGACCTTTATTCTTTGATGTCCTTCAATGCGGATACTTCTTCTCTTCACCAAGTTTCATTTTTCTGCACTAGTACTTCATTTGAACCTTCAGTTGAATCTTCAGTTTCTTGAGATATATATAAGTTGTAGTTAGGAAAGTAAAAATCAGATTTACTTTCCTTCTTTCTTCCATTTTCGACTGCTTCTTCTCTTTGCAAACCACTGTTCCAATAGCTTCACTTTATATTATTCTGCAAATTACACTTGGACAGTGTAATATCCTTATTTTTACTTCTTTTATTATACAGTGACAGTAAACCTGCATATAAATATGAGAAAAATTATTAAGGGAGAGAATTTGATGAAATATAAGAGAAAGATGAAATTAATATGACGAGAGGGAAATTTATTACCTTTAGTCTCGTCGACAGAGTGAATATCCAAAACTCTGAGAATATGGGAATAATTGATTAATTGTTCCTGTACAATTTACGATTTTATTAATTTGAGGAAATTAATAAAATCCCAAATTTAACACAAATTATTCGTAACAGACATCTAAATATAAAGTCAACAAATTCACACAGATTGAATTTGTGTAATAATGCGACTAAAAATTTATATGAAAATAATTAATTATAAATCCCCAAATTTCAACAGCAATGTCAACTTTATAACAAGGAGAATGTTATGAATAACTTGAACGAGACAGAGTAACTCAAAATTCCTCATGAGGGAATGGGGGTTTCTGAGTTAAAAACGAAAATCGATTTTACTTCAAGTAAAACGATCATTCCATAATTATAGAAATTCTAGGATAATTGGTTTAAAATCATCACTAAAGAATATATATAATTATATCGAGATTTCACTTGAAAATAAAAATATAGTGACAGAGAAGACATGAATACCTTTAAACATCATTAAGGTATGAACAATTTTTTATACGAACTCTCTGTAATATTTACATGAAATTATTGAAAACCAAAGAGTGAAATTATCTTTAACAAGAATTTTGGATAATAATGTACAGAGATTGTCTTGATAATTAAGCGAAGGAAATTACAATATGTCTACTATGGAAGTGGGATAAGGTCGAGCTTAACGTTGGCTCCTCAGATTAAAATTGGAGAAAAGAAAAGTGAATTAACTAAGTTTCATAGTCTACGAAAAACCTAGAAAATTATTTAAAGAAAATTTTTCAATCTATAATAATTGTAAAACGCAGAGAAATTCAAAGGCACTGGTAAACTCCTACAAATGAAAGGCATTATGATGCCACAAGGAAGAATGAGGAAGAACGAGGAATGCAGAGAATAATATTCCCGAGAAAAAACCCAACGATATAGTTATATAACAAATACAAATAAGCTATGTGAGAAATTTAAATTATAAAACCAAATAGTAACCATCAGAGTAAACCTTCCAAATGTCTTAAACTAATTTAAAATGAAGAGGAATACAATAGCATGAATGTTGTATAACCATTACAGTCGTTGCCTTGGAAGGAATATTAAATCCATAATTATCAACGAAAGTTAGCATGAGGGTCAAATCCCTTACCTCTTCGGTTGGAGAATAAAGTTACCTCGTGAAATCTAGAAATGTGGAATGTTGAAAGGTTTAAGAAAAACAAAACCCTGCAAACAAATTGAAAATGTATTGGTTGTAGAGACCGAATTATAAAGGTCGAAGTAATTGAAATGGAAACCGAACAAAACAAAAAACAAATTACAGAGGTAAAATCTCTGTAACAATACAAAAGAAATTTATCTAAACGACTTTACCTAGTGAGAATGATAACCAGTTGAAAATAAAGTTGTGACTGTCATTTAGTAGATTGAAGGTGTAACAAGAGCCAACATAAATATGGAATAAACGGTAAAAATTACGCATGGATGGACTACGTGGTAAGCCATCGACGAGGGTTTCATGGAAAACCAAAGCCAAAGAGTTGAATTAGCCGAAACGAAAATGAAATTTTGGAGTACGGTTAGGTCTTCGAAAATTACCATAGTAGAAATATGAAACCATTTGGACCGTAAACGTGTCAAGATCCCAAAACGTAAGTGGATAGAAAATTATCCTGGGCCATGTGATTGCATTAATGAAAGGATTAAAATCATAAGTATTGACATATCGAAAGGATAAATGATTAAAAACCTCTGACCTGAAGATCTATGGATAGTAAATCCGAATCCCCAAATAGATTAATGCATATCGCTAAATTAAATTTGAATTGGTGTATTAATGAATTTCATATTGAATATGTAATATATGTTATTAAATCAATAAAATACCAAAATGAGGAATATAAAGTAAAAACATTAGGAAGGATCGATTCGTATTAAATATGGAAGGCTAAAATTATTAAAAATATATAGTATGAATTCCCTTTCTATATTCGTATTTTGTTAAGTCCGGAATAGTGTGTCATACATTCAAAATATACGATAAGTAAATTATAAAGAGGGAAATTTTAATGAATTCTCTATGATACAGTAAGACATTATTAAATCCTTTGAAAAGGTTTAGTTATACACACTTACTTGAACTAAAACATATATGTATCAATTGGAGGAAATTGATAATATAAATAGTGTTAACTCTTATGAATGTTAAGAGTGACATATAGTGTGTTAAGGGTATTAAATAGTGTGGAATTGGAAAAGTGGATGAATGGATATTAGAACACCATAAAGAAATTAAGGTATAATATAAAGTATGATGTTACCATATTATACTAGATTTATTATAAACTTGTAAAGACAGAAATAAATAGAAATTATAAATACAGTTATAGTAGAACAAGGTGTTGACGAGCTGTCCTCAAGGACAGTATGAATTCGTTAAGAAGGAAAAGGATCCTAAATCTTAGAAAAGTATTCTATACTTGAATTCATAATTTTTGAAGGAAACTATAACAACAGAATATACAATAAAAGAGTTTTATTGAATAGTGACTAAATACATTAACGTAATTGATGACAAATTAGTAATTGTGTTATAATTAGAAGAAAAAAATTTGGGGGTAAGTGGAGTTGTTACAGATGGTATCAAAGCCCATGTTTAAACACTGGCCATATATGTGTCCTCACATAGGAAATTAAAAGTCCAAAAATTGTTGATGTAAATTAATTTAAATTGAAAAAAAAAAATTCACTAATTTATTTTCTGTGTACAGTGATTTAGTGCAAAAAAGTACAAATGTCGTTATGAACAATGGAGGAGGTGTGTACGTAGATCTAGGGGGTGAGGGAAATCCACCAGATCAAAATGCTTATTTTTTAAAGCCAACTCAGAAGGATTTGAGGATGGTGAAGCAGTTGGACAGTAGTCCAGAAAGAAAAAGGAATTGCAAGGAGAATTCCAAAAAATTAAACCTCCCACTTATGATGGTGAAAAGGAGGAAGATGTAGAATCTTGGCTTATGAATATGGTAAAATACTTTCAAGCCTATGAATATGGAAGTAACCTGAAAGCCATATTTTTTATTTACCAACTATAGGGTAAAGCTACCTTGTGGTGGGAAGAAACCAAAATGGTACATGTACTAGATGAGAAAAATGTTACTTGGGAAGAGTTTCAAACTAAATTTAAATATAGATATTTGAGTGAGAGATATTATGATGACAAGGCCAAAGATTTTCACGAGCTGAGATTAGGACATATCACTATAGATGAGTTTGCTACCAAATTCACTAACATGCTTCATTATGTGCCTTATATCAAAGAATAAAGGCCAACGCACAATTATTTTTAAACTACCTACATACTATCTACAAGGAGATAATATAATTTGTTAATCCCAAGACCATGGATGAAGCGGTGCATAAAGCAAGACTATGTTATCAGCATTTCAAAGGCAGAAATGATCAGCTGAAATATTAGCAAAACAAAGTAAAATGGAAAGGTGACTCTAGTGGAAAAAGAGTAAAACCAGCATATTCAAAAAGCTTTGGGAAAAATCATCAAAGGAAGAAGTTTAACAAAACTGAAGAAAACCAACTAGCACAATCACAAACTGGATCTAAACAGATGGATGTAAATAGAAAGAAATAAGGGATTGTAGAAATGAAGGAACCATTAAAGTGTTGGGGTTGTGTAGAACCTCACATGTTATGTGACTATCCTAATCGAACAGTTCAAAATATTCAAGTGTTGAGAGAGGCAACTACTGTAAATTACGTTGCTAGAAACCTTCCAAGAAACAGTGCTGCAGTAGAGGATTGTCAAACTGAACAACAATCAATGATGATCGAAATCGGAGATATGATTGTTGAACGACATGTTTCTATTTTGATATATCCAGGAGCAAATTTAAGCTATATAATTCCTCAGATGGTGGAAAAGTGCAAATTAAAATCAGAAAAATTTCATCAAGCATGGTTAGTTCAGTTAGCTAATGGAACAAAACGAAAACTGACCCATAAACTACCAAAGATTGCTGTAAATTTAAATGAGTATGAAACTGAACTAAATTTAAATATTTTTCCCCTAGAATCATATGATGTGTTAGTGGGAATGGACTAGTTAAGAAAACAGAAAGCAATAGTTAATTTCTCAAATAAAACAGTTCACTGTATAGATGGTGAAGGAAAACCAGTGACAGTAAAAGGAAAACCAAGACCTATATCAATATGACAGATTTCAGCACTACAGTTTAAAAGGACAGCAAGGAAAGGTTGTCAAGTGTATGTTGTACAAGTGGAGGAATTGGGACAACAAACTAAAAAAGAAGTTGTAGAAAATTTGCCAGTAATTAGAGAATTCAAAGATGTGTTTCCAGATGAAATCCCCCATTTAACCCCTAAAATATAAATTGACTTTTAAATTGAATTGGTACCCGGAGCTACACCTGTCTCTAGAGCACCCTACCGAATGAGTACTCCTGAGTTGTTAGAATAAAAATTGAAACTACAAGAGTTGTTAGACAGAGGTTACGTCAGACCAAGTGTCTCTCCATGGGGAGCACCTATATTGTTTGCTAAAAATAAATATGGCACATTCAGGATGTGTATAGATTATAGACAAGTGAATAAATTGACTATAAAGAACATATATCCTCTATCTAGAATAGATGACTTATTTTATCAAGTGAGAGGAGCTACTATATTTTCAAAGATTGGTTTAAGAATAGGCTATCGTCAACTAAGAAATAAAGATGAATACATCAACAAGACATAATTCAGGACTAGATACGGGCATTATGAATTTGTATTTCTACCTTTTGGGTTGACTAATGCACCTGCTACATTCATGTGTCTAATGAATAGTATGTTACATAAGTATCTAGACAAAAAAAAATTAGTGTTCATTGATGACATTCTGGTATATTCCAAGAATGAAGTAAAACATAAAGAACATCTCATAATTGTCTTACAAACACTTAGAGAACATAAGTTATATGCCAAACTTAACAAATGTGAATTTTACAAAGATAAAATTCAGTATTTGGGTCATGGAATTTCAGAGGAGGGATTGGAAGTAGACCCAGAGAAGATACAAGATATCATGGATTGGCATGTGCCTAATGATGTTCCAGCCATAAGATCATTCATGGGTATTGTTGGATACTATAGAAGATTTTTAGAGGGATTTTCAGCCTTAGCCTATCCTATTACATCTATATAGAAAAAGGGAGTGAATTTTGAGTGGATAGCAAAATGTCAACATAATTTTGAATAGTCAAAACTTAAACTAAAAATTGCTCCTATTTTGAAGATTGATGGTCCAAAAAAAGAATTTGTAGTGTGTACAGATGCATGTGCGGAAGGATTAGGAGGGGTATTATTACAAGAAAACTCAGTCATAGTCTATGAATCAAGAAAATTAAAGAAACATGAACATAATTACACTGTATATGACTTAGAGTTAGCTGATGTAATACATGCTTTGAATATGTGGAGACATTATCTGTTAGGAAAGAAATTTGTATTGATGACGGATCACATTAGCTTGAAATACTTTTTCACACAACCTAATTTAAATGCTAGACAAGCTAGATGGTTGTCTTTCCTTAGACAGTTTGACATGGAAATCAAACATATTAAAGGAAAGGAAAATAAGATTGCAGATGCTTTGAGTAGGAATGCTCATCATATTTTGAATATTATTGGAAGTAGTTTGAAATTTGACATAGAAGGATTGAGACAAGAAGTGGTGAGTCAAGATCCAAACTATGAGAAACCACAAGAAGAATTGCAAAACATTGAAATACTGGGATATACTCAAAGTCATAAAGGGTTGATTTATTATAAAAACAGATTGTATATTCCAAATGTGAGCTCATTAAAACAGAAAATTTTATATGAGTATCATAAATGACCCTATGCAGGGCATCCTGGTTATCAAAAACTAATTTCAGCATTGAGAAAGAATATGTTTTGGACTGGCATGAAGAAATATGTGGTTGATTACCTAGCTAGATGTTATAATGTCAACAGGTAAAATTAGAGCATCAGCATCCAACAGGATTGTTGAATCCTTTACCTATTCCAGAATGGAATTGGGAAATAGTTTCCATAGATTTTATTACTGGATTGCCTAGAACTAAATATCAACATGATTCTATAATCGTGGTTGTAGACACATTGAATAAATTTGCACACATTTTACTAGTATAATCTACTTTTGTTACAACTCAAGTAGCTAATGTATTTATGAAAGAGATTGTAAAGTTACATGGTATTCCTAAAATGACTATATCATACAGAGATGCAAATTTTACTTCAGCTTTTTGGAAGACTTTGTTTGGAGGAATGGGTGCCAAATTGAACTTTAGTACCACCTACCATCCCCAAATAGATGGAAAAACTGAAAGGACAAATCAGATTCTAGAAGATATGTTACACATGTATGTTGTGGAAAGACCTACAAAATGGGAATATTTTCTACATCTAGTAGAATTTGCATATAATAATAGTTATCAAACCTCAATAAGATGAGTCATTTTGAAGCATTATATGACAGAAAGTGCCACACACCGCTTAGTTGGAGTCAACCAAAGGATAATTTAATTCTTGGATCGGATGCATTGCAAGAGATGGAAAGAATTGTGAAGATAATTCAGCAAAACATTCAAAAATCTCAAGACAGACAAAACAACTATGCAGACAAAAAGAGAATTCATAGAGAATTAAAAGTGGGAGACCATGTTCACTTGAGGATTAATCCTAAAAACAGTACTTTATATATGAGTATTTGTGATAAATTAGCACCATGCTACTGTGGACCATTTGAAGTTCTAGCAAGAGTGGCGTCAGTAGCTAATAAGTTGGCTCTACCTAGTCACATTAAGGTTTACAATGTTTTTCATGTTTCCTTATTGAAAAAGTATGTACATGATCCTACTCATGTAATTGATTGCAATGTGATACAGGTGGAACCAGAAGGGGAATTTCTTCCAAAGCCCCTTCATATATTGGTACAGGAAGAAATCGAGCTCCAAAATAGGATGGTAGCTAGGGTGAAAGTGCAATGGACACACTTTTCACCTGAAGAAGCTACTTGGGAGCGAGAAGAAGAAATGAAGGAAAGATATCCATCACTCTTTGCAAAGTGAATTGATATTTTGCAACACCGAGGACGATGTTTTGTTTTATAGGGGGAATATGTAATATCCCTATTTTTACTACTTTTATTAGACAATGATAGTAAACCTGCATATAAATATGAGAAAAACTCTTAATGGAAATAATTTGATGAAATAGAAGAGAAAGAGGAAATTAATATGACGAGAGGGAAAGTGATTACCTTTATTCTCGTCGATAGATTGAATATAAAAAACTCTAAGAATCTGGGAATAATTGATTAATTTTTCCTGTACAATTTATGATTTTATTAATTTGAGGAAATTAACAAAATCCCAAATTTAACACAAATTATTCGTAACAGACATCTAAATGTAAAGTCGACAAATTCACACAGATTGAATTTCTGTAATGTTGAGGATTGCAACAAGAAATAGTGAAGGAGGCATCCTGAAACATCAAAACAGTTGGAAAGTGATCACCAAAACTAGGTGGGGCCCACACAGGTGATTTTTGTCGCAAAGTCTATTTTTAGACTATGTCTATTTTTAGACATGTCGATCATATTCTATGAGTTGCTGGATGCTATTTGTGGATGGTTGGTTAGGTTGGAAAAATATATGGATTTCTATTTTTAGACATATTGGGCGGAATCTATTTTTAGATTGCCAGTCTAAAAATAGATATGTCGAATATTATTATCTCTTAATAATATTTGGACTATAAACATTATCTTATTCTCTTGGAGCACTTTAGTTAAGTGCACAGATGTGGCACAGGAGCTGCCAGAAGGAATTATGCTATTCCTGAGGGTTAATTGAAGCTATTGCATGGATACTTCAGTTAGAACTCATGTGACAAAGTTTGGTGGAGTTGATTGAGGAAGTTAATGGAGTTGTGTTCATTTTAACTAATCTAAACATAGTTGAGCTATTTGTATCTAGTTTAACTGATTGATACAATTAGTGAGAGTGGTGTGAATTAATTATTAATTAATTCACTAATTATAAACTCATTAATCAACTAAAGAATACATCAATTAACTTTAGTGCATGGACAGTTTCAGTGGAGACCAGTGAAAATATAGGTGAAAGGGCAAGTGTGACTATCAGTTGTGACTATAAGTGATGCATGGTTTTCATCCAACACTTAGTAGAGATGCCTATAAAGACTTCGTGAGCAAGGCTGGGGTGATTGATTCTCATCAAGAGGCATTCTTCAGCAGGGATTGCGCAGTAGAGGCAAGCCAAGGGCTGGCAAAGATCGGTGCATGGGATTTGCAAGATCAAGCCTGATTAGTGTGTAGCAAGTGGAGATTATACTGAGAGCTTGTGAGGAACTTTGTATGATGATTTTTACATGATCTCTATGACATATATAATATACAGATATTTTGGGGTTTTCAGCTTTAAGCTTTCCCATGAAATACTGTGTTCATATGTGTGAATTTTTATGGTTTTAATGTGTGCATGCAATTGATTTTATTTCCGCATGTAATGATCAATGGTAGAAGAGATTTTGTATTATGCATGAAGCTAAAATAGTGTGTGATCAGGAGAATCTCGATGGATAACATATCAGTTATTCAAATTTATACATGGTATCAGAGCCAAGTTATATAGATTTTCTACATGGTATCGGAGCGATATTGATCATTGGAGCAATTGAAAAGCATTGAAGCGGTTGAGTTTTAGGATAAACTCAGGAAAATAAAAATGGAGAAGAATGACACTATTCCGGTATACTTGACAAAGTTTTTCGACTATAGGGATGAGCTTCGGAGTGTAGGAGTTAGTGTGGATGAGGAAGGACAAGTCAAGAAGGTTGGGATTTGAGAAAAGAATCTCTACAGACTTGAAGTAGATGGGATGTCTACAGAGCATCCTACTGTTGGGAAGTGCAAGAAAGACATGCAATTGAAGCTTGAGAGGGAGCAGGATTTGCATGCAGGTAAGAGTGAACCTCGTGATGTGGAGCAACCAAAAGATGAGGATCATGGAGTGGAAGAAACCACTCATGCAGAGAAATTTCGTGCCAGATGGGCAGAGGGAGTGCATGCAGCTATACCACCAGGTGAGAGGTGGGGCGACATGCATGATTAATCCCAAGAGGATATTTCTGGGCAGGATTCATGAGATGATGTGGATCTCATGAATTAAACCTGGATACGAGATGCCCATAGCACAGCAGTAGCATGATCAGTTGGATTGATGCAGGCAGATAAAAGTGACAGTGTTGGATACTGGAGCGCGGTTCAGAGTTGACAGCAAGTGCAGAGTGCATGGGTGCAAGAGTTCAACAGCACAGTGGTTCCTGATGACATGTGCAGTTGGTACCAACATATGTCGAAGACTTTGATAGATGCATTAGAATAATTGCATTGTTTGGAGCCTATTCAGTTTCAGAGAAGTTGCAGAGCAGATGCATGGAGTTGCATTGCGCTTGTGAAGGTTGTAGGGCGAATGCATGGAGTTGCATGTTGCATGCAAAGACAATCCTTTCTTGTTGACAGGGAGTGTTGAAGATTACAACAAGAAACAGTGAAGGAGGAATCCTGAAACATCATTCCTGATCCTGGTTGGAAAGTGATCACCAAAACTAGGTGGGGCCCACACAGGTGATTTTTGTCACAAAGTCTATTTTTAGACTATGTCTATTTTTAGACATGTCGATCATATTCTATGAGTTGCAGGATGCTATTTGTGGATGGTTGGTCAAGTTGGAAAAATAGATGGACTTCTATTTTTAGACATATTGGGCGGAATCTATTTTTAGATTCCTAGTCTAAAAATAGATATGTCGAATATTATTAGCTCTTAATAATATTTGGACTCTAAACATTATCTTATTCTCTTGGAGCACTTCAGTTAAGTGCACAGATGTGGCACAGGAGCTGACAGAAGGAATTATGCTATTCTTGAGGGTTAAGTGGAGCTATTGCATGGATACTTCAGTTAGAACTCATGTGACAGAGTTTGGTGGAGTTGATTGAGGAAGTTAGTGGAGTTGTATTCAGTTTAACTAATCTAAACATAGTTGAGCTATTTGTATCTAGTTTAACCGATTGATACAATTAGTGAGAGTGGTGTGAATTAATTATTAATTAATTCACTAATTATAAACTCATTAATCAACTAAAGAATACATTAGTTAACTTCAGTGCATGGACAGTTTCAGTGGAGACCAGTGCAAAGATAGGTGAAAGGGAAAGTGTGACTATCAGTTGTGACTATAAGTGATGCATGGTTTGCATCCAACACTTAGTAGAGATGCCTATAAAGACTGCGTGAGCAAGGCTGGGGTAATTCATTCTCATCAAGAGGCATTCTTCAGCAGGGATTGCGCAGTAGAGGCAGGCTAAAGGCTGGCAAAGATCGGTGCATGGGATTTGCAAGATCGAGCCTGATTAGTGTGTAGCAAGTGGAGATTATACTGAGAGCTTGTGAGGAGCTTTGTATGATGATTGTTACATGATCTCTATGACATATATAATATACAGATAGTTGGGGGTTTTCAGCTTTAAGCTTTCCCATGAAATACTGTGTTCATATGTGTGAATTTTTATGGTTTCAATGTGTGCATGCAATTGATTTTATTTCTGCATGTAATGATCAATGGTAGAAGAGATTTTGTTTTATGCATGAAGCTAAAATAGTGTGTGATCAGGAGAATCTCGGTGGATAACATATCATTTATTCAAATTTCTACATGTAATACTGTGACTGAAAATTTATATGAAAATAATTAATTATAAATCCCCAAATTTCTACAAAAAAGGTCAACTTTATAACAAGGAGAATGTTATGAATAACATGAACGAGGCAGAGTAACTCGAAATTCCTCATGAGGGAATGAGGTTTTATGAGTTAAAAACAAAAAATGATTTTACTTCAAGTAAAATGATCATTCTAGAATTATAGAAATTCTAGGAGAATTGGCTTAAAATGATCACTAAAGAATATATATAATTTATACTGATATTTCAATTGAAAATAAAAATACAGTGACAGAGAATACAGGAATACCTTTAAATATCATTACAGTATGAACATTTTTTTATATAAACTCTTTGCAATATTTACATGAATTATTGAAAACCAAATAGTGAAATTCTCTTTAACGAGAATTTTGGATAATAATGTACAAATATTGTCTTGATAAGCGAAGGCAATTACAATATTTCTACTGTGGAAGTTGGAGAAGTATGAGCTTAACATTGGCTCCTCAGATTAAAATTGGAGAAAAGAAAAGTGAATTAACTAAGCTTTATAGTCTACGAAAAACCCAGAAAATTATTTAACAAAAAATTTTCAATCCATAATAAAAAATGCAGAGAGAAATTTGAAGGCACTGGTAAACTCCTACAAACGAAATGCATTATGATGCCACGAGGAAGAACAAGGAAGCTGCAAGGAAATTCAGAAAATAATATTCTGGAGAAAAACCCCAACTATATTGTTATATAACAAATACAAATAAGCTATGCGAGAAATTTAAATTATCAAACTAGATAGTAACCATCAAACTAAACCTTCCAAATATCTCAAACTAATTTAAAATGAAGAGGAATACAAGATCATGAATGATGTATAACCATTATAGTCGGTATCTTGGAAGGAATATTAAATCCATAATTATCAACGAAAGTTGGCATGAGGGTCAAATCCCTTACCTCTTCAGCTGGAGAAGAAAATTTCCTCGTGAAATCTAGAAATATGGAATGTTGAAAGGGTGAAGAAAAATGAAACCCAGCAAAAAAATTGAAAATGTATTAGTTGTAGAGACCGAATTATAAAGGTGGAAGTAATTTAAATGGAAACCGAACAAAACAAAAAAAAATTACAGAGGTAAAATCTCTGTAACGTTAACAAAAGAAATTTATTTAAACAAATTTACCTGGTGAGAATGATAATTAGTTGAAAACAAAGTTTTCATTGTTGTTCAGTAGATTAAAGGCGTAACAAGAGCCAACACAAATATGGAATAAACAGTAAAGCTTACATGTGGATGGACTGTGTGGTAAGCCATTAACGAGGGTTTGATGGAAAACCAGAGCCAAAGAACCGAATTGGCCAAAACGAAAATGAAATATTGGAGTGGGGTTAGGTCTTCGAAAATTACCATAGCATAAATACGAAACCATCTGGACTGTAAACGTGTCAATATCTCAAACCGTAAGTGGATAGAAAAATATCCTGAGCCATGTGATTGCATTAATGACAGGAGTACAATCATAAGTATTGACATATCGAATGGATAAACGATTAAAAACTTATGACCTAGAGATCTACGGATAGTAAATCCGAATCCCCAAATAGATTATTGCATATCAATATATTAAATTTGAATTGGTGTATTAACGAATTGAATATTTACTATGTAATATATGTTATCAAATCAATAAAATACCAAAACGAGGGATATAAAGTAACAACATTACGAAGGATCGTTTCGTATTAAATATGGAAGGCTAAAATTATTAAAAATATATATTATGAATTCCCTTCTAAATTCGTATTTTGTTAAGTCTAGAATCATGTGTCAAACATTCAAAATATATGATAAGTAAACTATAAAAAGGGAAATTTTAATGAAGGCTCTATGATACATTAATACATTATTAAATCCTTTGAAAAGGTTTAGTTATATGCCCTTACTTGAACTAAAACATATATGTATCAATTGGTGGAAATTGGTAATATAAATAGTGTTAACTCTTATAAATGTTAAGGGTGACATATAGTGTGTTAAGGGTATTAAATAGTGTGGAAATGGAAAAGTGGATGAATGGAGATTAGAACACCATAAAGAAATTAAGGTATAATATATAGTATGATGTTACCATATTATACTATATTTAGTATAAACTTGTAAAGACAGAAATAACTAAAAATTATAAATACAGTTATAGTAGAACAAGGTGGTGATGAACTGTCTTCAAGGACATTATGAAATTCGTTAAGAAGGACAAGGATCCTAAATCTCAGAAAAGTATTCTATACTTGAATTCATAATTTGTGAAGGAAATCATAACAACAGAAAATACAATGAAAGAGTTTTGTCAAATAGTGACGAAATACATTAACGTAATTGATGACAAATTAGTAATTGTTCTATAACTAGAAGAAAAAAAAATGGGGTAAGTGGAGTTGTTACTGATAGATCATCAGTTCAAGATGATCTCATTCTTATGCTCATGCACTTGGACAGATCCTCACTTTAACAATATTGTTGCACTGGAACAAGTCTGCACTTCAACATTGTAGCTGCTCCAGGGTGATCCACACTTCTACTTCAGTAGGTCACAACACCTTATGACACTTAGATGTCACACGGATATATCTGTATATATATATATATATATATATATATATATATATTGACCAGTCCTAAAACCCTTCAAACATTCACACTGAAATCCGCACTACACTTCAGATATCACCGAAAAACTTGTGTTCAAATGATCTGCAGAGTTGAGGTATATATAGAGACAAATTCACTATCTTGAAGTCGACCATACCTTTTTCTATGAGGCTAACTTGACATGTTGTTGGGAGGCTGACTTTACACATCATATAATCTTATCTTTCAGCATAGATTAGGGCCGTCATAATATATTCTTTCATGGATTCTCGGACAAGGTCTTGGAACATTTTTGGACTAGATCCTTCATACACATGACACCTAATTACATTTATACCTAGAAGACAAAACCCTAGATATACATCAAGAATAATTCTATTAACCTATAATGAAATCTTGATCATGAAACCCATGGAGCAAGTAAAAAATACATTTTATTATTTTTGGCTTCTTCTTTACATAAATCCATAATTACATATTCAATATGAAGACCGGTCCTTGTTACACTTTTCAACACTCCCTCTTAACTAGGGAGGTATTCATATAGGTACATGTTCACTTTCAAACTGAATAATCTCATAAGAAGAATCGCATTTGTAATCGCATTTGTATATCATCATATCAACCAACATTTTCCTAGTGCAAGGCCTTGACTAACAACCCCATCTCTCAATGAGACAATGGGCTACAATGATGGCGAGAAACATGATATATAGACACCAAAGTCATTGTCTCGCCAAGGTACATACTCCATCCAGGTGTTCCCACAGTATGACCTTCTTGGACTATTCTTCTCTTGAGTAGCCAACCCTCAAAAAATATTGGTCCTCTACTACTCTTATCTTGAATGCCCTATCTCATTCTAAAATAGTATCGATTTCCAGATGATTACCCAATCCTCCATTTTGTCTTCTAGGTGAAGACAATAATGATGTTTCTATCCATTCTCTCCACATGGCCTTCACTAATACTTACGGTTGTTAGTCCTGGTCTAGTGCATGACACATGTATTAGAGAATCACATACATAACCCCCTCTCAACTCAGGAAGGACATACTTCAATTTTCTTCCAAGTAAGAAACTTACCACCAGACTCCCACTTAATCAGTGTCCTATAGCAGCAATGGTGAGACACCCAGTTTCTCATGAGGAATTCCTCCCCTCGATGTCATGGATTTCGATATTGAGGAATCCTCAACCTTTGGCTACATAGGGCACATATCATCCATCACTTTCAGCCACTATTCATGTCCACCATCAGAAATTGATTCATCATTCTTTCTCATCTGGTCCATATTTATGCCATGTTTCTTTCCTTCAAATCATCTACAAGAATCATACATCCTTTCTCATGATTAGCGACCCTGCACAAACTCATCCAGATAAACATAAACATATGAAATTTAAAAAAAAAAGTTACCTCAGTGATGATATTTCACCATGACATCTTCATGTAGGCATCAGCATCATTTATTCAAATTGACACATATCCTAATGATATGTTTTTTCAAGGGTCTTATTCTTTACCAGACTTTTGTCAGACTCTACATATCCTCCCAGGAGATCTCCTAGTAACATCTTCTTGGCTTCCGGATGAAAACGACTTCTTGACATGGTTTCATTTCATGATTTCTTCCTTTCTGCAGATTGTTCATTCCCAGGAACTTACAAATTTTCTATTTCCTTGTTCATATACAGCCACCTCATATTCCATGAGGATATATTATGTTGATTTCATTTATTAGTGCATCGAGATATCCTCCTTCATAGATCATACTTATAAATATATAAGTCTATTACCTACAACCTATGGCATGACTTCACAACATCCATTGTCAGCATATAAATATATACATACCTCATACCTTTTTCATTTAAGTCATCATATGCTATTTTTTACTAGAATGAAGAGATTCAATCCCTTGGCCTACTCCATCAATATGTCATCACATCCCAAAATTTTGTAGCATGGAGTTCTTTATGAAACCATTCTAATTTCTTTCTAATCAGTGAATTCATAGAGAACTCCATTAGAAAAATATCAACACCATTTTTTATGATGACCCTTGATATTCATAACTACTTTCCTTCAGTGAGGTTTTCTAGAAGCTTGTTTTATCGAGAGCTCCTGCCATGCTTTGATCATGATGCTATAATATTCATGCTTCTTATCATACTATTTTACAACCAGCAGAAATCACTTAAATGAGAAGATGATCTCTATCATAATGGAGATCCCTCACTTCTTCTTTCCTAGATTTCTTTGCATTAGGTTCTTCTCTTATATCTGAGATATGGGCTTCTCCCTTTTTCCTCTTTTCCTTTCTAAATTTAGGAAAATATCGTCTATAATTCCAAATATTATTTAATCCAAAGAATCGTGCTTTGTCCACATTTCTTTTCTTATTATGAGGAATAATTTTACTGAATCTTCCTTTCTTCCTGGACATGGTGTCAAAGGCTTAATTTCCTACACTTGATCCTGCTTTCAATCTTGATTCTTCTATCTTACCTAGACTTTGGAATGGAGTTTCTTCTTCTCTTCCATCTATGCTTGAAGTGAAACCTCTCCATTCTTTCGATAAAGCATTTCGTACCATAGTGAGTATTTCTCTATTAGACATTACTTCTCCCAACTTCAGTAGTTGATCTCGTGCTACAAAAATCTCCATAAGATATGGAATTATTCCTTCCTTCAACATTCTTAATTTTTATAGTTTTTGTCTCGGGGGATATTATTTCCTTTGTATAACCTTTCAATAATAGTTCCACCAATTTATCATATATTTCTTTTGAGTATTCTAGCTTTGATACATAGGGAATGAGAGAGTATTTTATGGATTCTATAATAATCCTGCGGGCTCTTATGTCTCCCTTCATGTATTTGATATATGCTATAGGTGTACCAAACTTTGAGTTTTGCTTCCTCGAGTGTCTCTTTGTCAAGTAGCCCTTGATTTTAGCACCTTAGCTTTGATTCCATGTTGAGAATTTGGAGGGCAAGTGATTAATACAAATTCTCTTCTTGATAATTACTTGTAAGGTCACTTGAATTACTTATGTCTTTTATTCTTTAGCTTATTTAATCCTTCATTAAGTCAATTATCATAATACATGAGACACAATAATTAGGCTCCTAGAGCCAGGGAAAAACCTCTCCCTCTTGGAGAGGAAAACCCATGAGAAATTCTTCTTATAGATTTTCATATGACAAGTACCATGAACAATAATTAGACCCTTGACCTATCTATGCATCCAAGACCTTGACCTTTCTTCTTTGATGTCCTTCAATGTTGATCCTTCTTCTCTTCACCAAGTTGCATTGTTCTGCACTAGTACTTCCTTTGAACCTTCAGTTGAATCTTCAGTTGTTTGAGATATATATAAGATTTAGTTAGGAAATTATATCTCATATTTACTTTCCTTCTTTATTCCACTTTAGACTACTTCTTATCTTTGTAAACTATTGTTCTAACAGCTTTACTTTAGATTAGTTTGCAAATTACACTTGGATAGAATAGAACTTCAGGATGATCTCATGCTTATGCTCATGCACTTGGACAGATCTACACTTTAACAATGATGTTTCACTGGAACAAGTTGACACTTAAACGTTGTAGCTACTTCAGGGCGATCTGCACTTCTGCTTCAGTAGGCCTCAACACCTTATGACACTCAGATGTCACACAGCTATATATATATATATATATATATATATATATTGACCAATCATGAAACCCTTTAAATATTCACACTGAAATCCACACTACACTTCAGAGATCACCGAAAAACTTGTGTTCAAATGATCCGCATAGCTAGGGTATATATAGTGATAGATTCATTTCCTTGAAGCCGACCATACCTTTTTTTGTGAGGCCGACTTGACATGTTGTTGGGAGGCCGACTTTACACATCATATAATCTTATCTTTCAGTGTAGATTAGGGTTGTCATAAGCCATTCTTTCACGGATTATTAGGCAAGGTCTTGGAGCATTTTTGGACTAGATCCTCATACACATGACACCTAATTACATTTATACCTAGAAGATAAAACCCTAGATAGACATCAAGAATAAGTCTATTAACCTATAATAAAATCTTGCTCATGAAACCCATGAAGAAAGTACAAAATACATTTTATTATTTCTGTCTTATTCTTTAAATAAATCCATAATTACATAGTCAATATGAAGATCGATCCTAGTTACACTTTTCAACAATGTCATCATTTGAAAAGACATACTACTGATCATCCGGTGCACAAATTTCTGCAGAAAATTGATCTTCTTTAGTGAGGAAAATAGGTTGCTGATTTTTCTCAAATAAATGATTCTCACCATAAATTTCTTCTTCGTCATATTTTTTAAGGCATTTAGTGTAATTCTATTGAAATGGAGTGCAATTTTTTTTTTGACTTTGTGGATCCTGGCCCCTTTGTTCCCTTTTCTTGATCCTGTATTGAGGCTGCTGAATTTGACCCCTAAAATTAGGATTTCTAATGGAGGGTTCAGCCTGTCGATCAACGATGGACATTTTATCCATCATATTCTCCATGGTCTTGATCGAGGTACCTAATTTCCCTTTGATCAAGTAGATGTTTCCTCTTTGATAGTGACCCTTATCTTCGTCTTGATTTTAGACATTTTAATGATCAAATTAGCTTCCACGCTCACTGCATTTCTCTCAATTTCTTCAAGAGTTTATGGGTTTATTTCCCTCAACTGATAGGCCATGTCAAGATCAAAACCATCAGGATAGAAGTAAATAAAGGCCCAGAGGAGGCTTAATATTCTCAGGAATTGAATCATATATTTTATTGAATCTAGTTGTAAAGTCTTGGACAAACTCATTGGGATTCCTTTTCAAGGCATTATACTCAGCTAAAATTTGCAATGGATTTTTATTCTCTTCCCATTTCTCCATAACAAGTCAATCAGTTGTTGTGAAGTATCTATTGAACTAGCTATGAGAGATCGAGACCATTTCTTTACCTATCTAGAGAAACATTGTGCAATGATGTATATCTTGGAATCGTCATTGTTGATCTCTTCAATATCTATGAAATCAATCACTTGGGAAATGTGTTGATAAATTGTAACCTCTAATGTTCCATTGAAAAGGGGAATTCTCTGACCATATATAGTAATGGAGTGAGCTGAAGTGGTAAGATCAACGTAGAAAATATGACCATGACAAATGGAGGAGGTGGTGAAGGTGCTGATGGAGTGAAAAACTGCAAAGGTAATTATTAGCCCACATATGTCAGTGATCAAATGACTCTTTCAGTTGTTTTCCATTAGGTCATAGGTCCAAATTTTTACTTTTTTGAACCAGTTCTCAGAAATAATTTTGGTCATTAAAGAAAGGCTAAACCATGTATATTTCTCCTTCATTTCATTTATCATCATCATTTTCAAGGTCATCACCATCATTAGTTTCAAGGTCACCATCTCCATCGTCATCATTCAATAGTTCCACGGTTATGTCATTTCATTTCATTTAGGAAAAGTCTAGGTTTAGCCCTGCCTTTGGAAAAATCATCAAAGTTTCACTAAAATAAGGCAGTGGCCCTCCACTTAATCCATAAAACCCTAGTGAAGGAGCAAACATGTTTATGAATTTCAAATAAATCCATATCACTTGTTTCATATGGCTCAAATTTCGAGAAAAACTTTCAAACATTTCTTCTTTGTCTCAGTGTTTCATAAAATATAGTTTCAATGTATCACTGTCTCTTTTAAAAGATCAAAAAATCATCATCCACTATCAGAGCTCCAAGGGATGTCATTTTGACCTACCGTCCTAGTCAAATGCAAAAGAGTGTCATTTCAAACTTTAAAAAACAACTTATCTGTTTTAAAAATTCATGTCTAATGTGAAAGTTCAAAATTATTCAAAAGCAGTCTCATTGTCTCATGAGAAGGAGAAAATTTTTCTCAAGGTTACATTTCAAAAGCCTAAGAAGGTCATCTCAAATGTCAGGGAATGAAAAATAGGTTAAATTATGTTCTCTCATCTTACTTAAAGATCGAAAGAGTCACCTTTCATGTCAAAGGGTTCAAAAATGCATTTATGTCTTCTTACCTCATTTGGAAAAGCAAACATGTCATCCTCCAAGTTGCACAAAAGGTTTTAAAAAGGTAATTTCCAAGGTCTTGGAGAGTGAAGGAAATTAAATTTTAATTCTTCTCATCTCTTTTGAAGGGGTAACACGTTGTTTTAAAAGTGCAAAAAATTTAAAAAGGTCATGGTAATATCATGTGAAAGGGTAAAGGTCTTCTCACTAGCTTATGAAAGGAAAAAACATACAACACTTTCATTCATTGTTACCTTTTGATATGTGTGTGAGTACCTATCTTTCTCATTTTCCCTCTAAGGTGTTACAAACTCTAATACCTAGCATTGAAATTTCATTCGTTACCCTTATGTTCTTATTTTCTCACTAACTGGTCTCCTCTGTTACATTTCTGTGAGTGAGGGAAAATGTAATTTTACCCTTCTGTTGTGTGAGAAAAAACTTCTTGTTACGTTTCTGTCTTGGCTAGGAAACACATTGTTATGCTCCTGTCAAGTTAGAAAATATGTGTTACGCTACTGAGAGTCAAAAATAGCATTATTACTATCCTATTGGGTGAGGGAAGCAATTGTTACACTTCTAGATAGTGAAAAATATCGTGTTACACTCCTGTGATTCAGGTAAAACCTAGTGTTACACTCCTGTGGGTATGAGAAGAGCGTTGTTATGCTTCTGTGTTGGAGTACAGTTTTGTTACGCTTCTGTGGTGGCCTATGAATTCAATCAAAGCCCAAAAACCTCCATCTTTCGACCTCATATATTGGTGTGGATTTTTCACCGGGTAATAAAATTACTCAATCTTATTTTGGTCACAATTTGCACATTTCTTTAGTCATTTCATGTTATTAAAACCTGTTTCATCTCTCTATTGTCCACATATAAAATAAAAATAAAAAATATCTTTAGTAAAAACCCTAACCTATTCAACCCAAACCCTAACCTTGAAATCTAAACCCTACCCTATTTTATTCATACAACCCTATGCCCATCTACATTCCTACCACATCACCCTCTTAACATGTCAACAAAAATAAAATCCTAATCTAAAGTTATTTTTACAAGACTATGTTTTAGGGTTTTGAGGGACTTAGAATTACCCATTTTCATCCATTCCACTTGAATTTTGGAGCTAAGGAGTCAACATATATTCAAAATTTGTATCAAAAAATAAATCCAGCTCCATAACCCTCAAAAATCAAAACATGTCTTCACTAGTTTTTCCCAACAGCCAAAATTGGGAAATGACAGTGTTTTGAGGGTTTGAATGACTTCCACTCATCCATTTGCATTCATTTCACCTTCATTACGAAGACAAGACACCATCCTACTCACTGAAATTTTATTATAATTTTTACTCAACCCCATCACCTATTTTTAACCTCACAAACTTGTCCTACTATTGCACAAGCCATTCTCACAGTCAAATTTGGGAATTTCCTATGTTTTGGACATTTTTATGCCTTCCACTCATCCATTTGCCTTCATTCCACCTTCAACTTGAATATGACATACGACACTACCCACTCAAATTTTTCTATAATTTTTCTCAACTTCAAGGCCATTTCATCCACCAAACTCACACCTTCATATGCTTTGTTTTCCAAATTTCCATTCTCATCCACTCATTTCATTGACATCCCAATTTTTTCATCATTCCAGTGACCAACACCATGGAAAGTGGCAAGAAGAGCTTCAAAGGAGGGCACCATCTCAAACTTGAGCCATTCACCATGCACAAGATCAATTCTTCACCATTGGCCAGAAGATGCTTTCAAAGTACTCAGTGCTTACATTTTTTGAAAGGCTAATGCAAGGAGGGTATCATATTTATTTTTCTAGTATTTTTGCAACCAGCTACATGTATTCCTTCTTAGGGAGAGCAGTGGTTCAAGGGTATGGATCTTGACATTGAAAACTACAAGAAGTTTCTAAAGCCTCATGCTAGAGATGATCCAGAATTTATTTTTCCTTTTAGAAACCTCAGAAACAAGTATGCTCCATTGATGATGTTTATAATTAAGTACTTTACATGCAAAGGAAGATTCTCCATGATATACATGTATCACATCATGATTTTGATGCATTTTACCATATTCAAAATACCTGATTTGCCTCATTATTTATACAGGATCTTGATTAATATGGCTGAGAAGGTTCATAGCAGAAGAGAAGATCATAATACTAGTCTCTTTCATCATGGCCTTATCAATCTCATTGTGTTGCATCATTTTTCATCCATAAACATGACATGGGAAGACTTATTGGAGAGGTTGTCAGCAATGATTTATGTCTTACCTATGACATCATCATCGCAGCCAATGGAGACTAGATATTCTAGCATGCCTATTCAGCTTTCAGATGTCCTTAGGATTGTTGGATTTTCTCACACGTATGAAAGAGGTAGGAGGAAATTTTTTGTGCCTAATACTACCAGGATATTTCTTACACTTGGCACCCATGATGAGCAATGTCAAACAAAGGAGCAGCCTCTTTTGCATCATCATCATGAGTCAGTTCCAATGGAGCTTGAGGTATCAAAGCATAAGGAGGTTAGATCAGTTAAAGACATCATCAAAGAGAAGGATAAAGACATTGTATAATTGAAATAGGCCTTCTCCATTGCCCAATCCCGGATTACTTTCCTTGAGCGGGAAAATATTAAATTGCAATAAAATACAAATACAAATCAGACATGGAGTTAAACAAAGGTAAAGGCAAGAACATTGTTATTGTTGACAAAGTTCAGGATATAGAAGTTGAGGTACATGCAAAAATACCAATAACGAGAGGCCTAAAAAGGGCATTGGAGCAAGAGAAACATCAAATTCATCAATCTAAATAGTTAACATTTGATGAGCTCATTGCCATGGATATCAATGAAGATAAAGAACTTTGGCTATCAAGAGTTAATGAACACCTCGAGAAGTTATTGAAGAAGGCTAAAAGGGATAACAAGCTGCAAAGGCAGATGACAAGTCATTATCGAACCAAGGATACCATTTCTGAAGTAAGGCTGAAACAAGTCAAAAAGAGGCTTAAAGAGGTGCAAATGAAGCTCAAGGAGAAGGAAAACTTGGATTTATTGGTTCAAGCTACATTATATGTATAGCCTATCTCTTTCAGGTTTCAAAGAACCATTTTTGAAGGCTTTGGAGCAATTTTGGTATTTATCATGATTTTTGGCAGAATTATGGAAATTTCTCATTGCAAAAGGGTAATGAACCCTTATGAATTTTTGATTTGGAGGCAGCTAAATGGTGATTTATTTACATATATAGATTTATTTTGATTACTAAATTATAGATCAGTAACCCTCCTAGAATGACAAGCTGCAATTTGCAACAAAAATCTAAAAAAACCACATATTTTTTATGTTTCTACCTCCTTTTTGGACCCTCTGTTACACTTTTGAGTGACCTTGGGAGAATGGATTTTTGAAGGCATTCACGTGGTCAATTTTGGAAAATTCAAGATGTTATGGAAAATAGACACACGAGGCTACTTGTACATTTTTTCAAAAGTGAATTTGGACTTCTCAAAATGCCTCCAATGTTCTGTTATTCTTCTACAATTTCTTTTTAAATTCTTCAGTTAGAATTGTCACAGATCAACATTGGATTCCTTCAGTACAACTGTCAAGCTAAGCAATGGTCAAAAATTCTAGGCTATTAGTTTTCATTAGAGTTATTAGGTTTTTTTTTGCTTCCTATTATGATGGAATGTGCAATTAATGTAAGGGACAAACACTCCTAGTTTGTAGCTAAATTTTAGGGAATGGTTTCTAACCTCCCTAGAAACTAGGAAATGACTCATATTTTGTATTTATGACCCATTTTGGATGGGATTTTGACTTGGTGAGGTGTCATGGTCTATATTTTCTATAAGTAGACTCTCTTTTGTCATTTTTTTGGTTAGATAGTCTCATATTTTTTTTGGAGCTGTTGTTACGAGTTTGTGGAATGAAATCAAAGACAATTTCCAGAAAATATTGTGAGATACTTGTGGTATGATTTGGAACATCCATGTTTCTCATGTTTTATTATTAAATTATGCTTAATTACATGCCTATTTCTTCATACATGTCTATCTTGTGAGTTTGAAAGTAGAATTCATGTTATGCATGCTCTGTTTTATGCAAGTTTTTCAATATTATGTTCATTTTCTTCTTTGTTGAATGAAATCACTTCCAATGCTCATTCAAACCCTACTCCATCTTCATCCTATACTCAATTATTTATTAATATATTTACAAACTAACTAAATTTCCTCACATACTCTCTGCAGGTTAACCTCTAAAATTCAGACTAAAAACCTCATTTACAGCCCTTTCACAAAATTTCCTATCCAGCATTCAAATATCAAAAATTTTTTACTCATTTAAGCTTACATATATAGCCTAAAATATTATGATACTCAGTCATTCATTTTATTGTTTAAAGTGACAAAGAGAGAGCCCTCTTTGGTTAGGGCAGGGCTAGCTTCCTGACCTAAAGTTTTTTTGTGGTTACCTTTCTCCAATCCTACTCTTAGCTTTAGGAATTTGGGGAGAGTGATAATGGTAATTATGGAATGAAAGGAAGGGTTGATGATGTATTCGTATGTGAAGGTGTAATGATAGGTGAAGCAAAAGCCTATTGTTGATATTGGAAATAAGCTTTCTCTAAATTTTCTTGAAACTTATCCACCAAGCCTTTAAGTTTGTGGAAATTAGACCAGACTTTGCTATCAACTTTGGAATAGAAATATTATAAAATGGTGCAAAGGTCTCAATATCAAAAGGATCAAAGGTGGTTTCTGAAATAAAATTTTCAGACTTAGTTCTAACAAATATCTTTCATATTGAACTATAAAACAAATCTTTTGAAACAAATCTCGTAGGCAAGGAATTTGATTTGACAAGTGGAGGAATAACTCTTCCAACCTTCCAAAACTTGGTTTTATGCTTTCTAAAAAGAATCTAGAGGTCATGCACAATTGGTAAGGGATTTGGGTCTATATTTGACCTGGTATGTCTTTTAGGAGCCATCTTAAGATAGGAATTTTCACTTTGGCTCATATTTAAGAAGTAAGCTTATTTCAAATGCTAGATCTTGTCACCTACAAGTATAAATTTCAAAGGATTAAAGAAATATTCCCAGGGAAATTTTAGCAATCGCTGTCTAGAAATAGCACCAAATATGTTATCACTCTCCCCAACTTCCCAAGGCTGAAAATGGGATTGAAGAAAGATACCACATACCAGGCTTTAGGTTAGGTAGCTAGCCCTACCGGGACTAGAGAGGGTTCTCTTGTTGTCACTTTAACAGTAAAAGGAATGGTTGAGTATCTAATGATATTAGGCTAGTTATTTAAGTTCAGTAAATAGGATTTTTTTGATGTTTTTAGTGTTGGATAGAAAATTCAGTGAGTAAACTGTGTATTATGTTTTTAGTTCTGAACTCCAAGGTTAATTTGCAAAGAATATGTGAGGTTGGATAGGTAGTTTGAAATAATATTAATATTTCATTGAGTATAGGATTAAGAAGAAGAGAGTTTTAATGAGCACTAAGCTTAATTCATTCATTTAGAAGTGAATAGACATATCATGTAAACCTTGTCTAAAACAGAGCATGAATAAACATGATTTCTACTCATAAAATTACAAGATAAACATATATGAAAGAATAAGACATGGTATTAATCATGAAATGATAAACATACATAAGAAGAATATATTCTCCAATGCATACCACAAGTATCTCAACACAATTCCTCCAAATCTATCTTTGATTTCATTCTAAATTGTTGATTACAAAATCTCCACAGCAATATGAGACTATCCAACCCCAAAAAAAACTAAAAAGAGTATAATTATAGAAAATATGTACTATGACACCTCATCAGGTTGAAATCCCATCCAAAATGGATCATAAATACACAAGATGAGTCATTTCCTCGATTCTAAGGAGGTTAGAAACCATTCCCTCAATTTTAGCTATGAACTAAGAGTGTTTTTCCCTTACATTAATTACGTAGTCCCTCATGATAGGAGGAAAAAACAAACTCAATAAATCTAATTCCAAATCATAGGACAAAAAAACCTAAAATTTGTGACAATTTCTGAGCTTGACAAGTGTCTAAGGAATCCAATGTTGATTGCGACATTTTTGACATAAGGGTAACAAAAATTTGCAGAAGCGTAACAAAACTTTGGAGGCACTTTTGGGAGTCCAAATACAATTCTAAAAGAACGGGAAAATAGAATTTTCTGTATAGTTTCTAAAAAATCTTGAATTTTTCAAAATGACCCATGGGAAGGTCTTCAAAAATCCATTCTCCCAGGGTTACTCCAAAAGTGTAACAGAGGCTCCAAAAAGGTGGTAGAAACATGAAAAATGAGTGGTATTTGAGATTTTTCTCAAAAATTACAGCATTTTATGCCACGGGGGTTCCTTATCTATGATTTAATCATCAAAATACATCCATCCATGTAAATAAATCATCATTTGTATTCCCCCAAAATAAACATAACAAAATTTTGTTACCCTTCTGCAATGAGGAATTTCCAGAATTTTGCAAAAATCACATAAAATACCAAAATTGATCAAAACTTCTCAAAATTGTTTCTATGGCACCTGTGACTTATGGGCTAAACATCCAAAGAAGATTAAGCCAAAATTCCAAGCTAAGCTATCCTCCTCTTTAATCTTCATTTGTGCTTCTTTTATCCTTTTCTTCAATTTTTTTAGCATTATTTGAGAAATTGTGTTCCTGGTGCGATAATGGTTTGCCATGTGTCTTTGCATCATATTGTCCCTCTTAGCCCTATTCAAGAGCTTCCCCAAATGCTCATTTACCCTTGACAACCAAATATCTTTGTCTCCATTAATCTCCATGGCTATAAGCTCATCAAAAGTCAACTCTTCAGGTATATGAGTTAACTGTCTTTCTCACTCCAGCGCCCTTTTGAGGCCTCTTGTTTCTGGTATTATTATTTGTATTTCATACTCCATGTCCTGACTTTGGTCAAAAAAATTAACGTCCTTACCTTTACCTTTGATTGCCTCTAGTTCTGACTTGGGCTTGCTTTGTAGGAGCTGATTCACTTTCAATTGGAAATTTTCTTGTTGCAAAAAAGTGATTTGAGAATTAGCAATGGAAAACATCTTCTTCAATTCTATTATTTCCTCATATTTCTTCTCAATCTCTTCAGCTGATCTGACCTCCACCTAATCTGCTACCTCAACCTCCAATGGCTATGATTCACTATGATGATGCAAATTAGGTTTCTCCTCTATCTCATTATGTTCCACAATGGTGTCAAGTGTAAGAACACCTTTGGAAGACTTAGGCATAAAAACTTCTCTCTTCCCCTTATCATATGATGAAAAGCTAAACTGATATAAGTATTTTAACTTTCTTTTTATCAATATGAAACCCACAACCCTTCTCCAATACATAACAAAGCTGCAACTTTCTTCATAATACATGGACCTGTTGTTACACAACAATTTGTCACTGTCCCTGCAATCCCTCACCCTGCATATTGGAGGGTCTTCCCCGTGACCTGTGAGCAGTGTCATACTCAGCAAACACCTGCTTTGCATCCTTCTACACAAGAACATCATTTCTCCTATTGAAAATTTCTTCAAAAATCCCACAAAAACCTATGTTTTGGCATTGGCGCGGGTAGCCAGTTCACCCCTCGCGCCAATGTAGAGGATGTACACTAGAGCCCGCGCCAGCTGGCGCTCTGTCTCTTTGTTGTGCCTGCACCAGCCTTTTTAGGAATTTAAAAAAAAAAATTAGAGGCGGAAGTTTCCTTTAATCACCTCAGGGATGAGTCACAGGAAGTGGTTAACTTGAGCCACGAATCTCCCTCTTTAGGTAGTGGTTTCCTCCTCCCATGGGTCACTCCAAGAAGATAGGTCTCCCTTCCATGATTAGAGGGATCCTAACCTCTCCCTCCCCCTCTATATAAACAAGCTTTCTCCCTTTATGAAAGCTAGATAAACAAAGAGAATTATATAGCTGAAATGTTGAACTTGGAGAGCTAAGCTATAGTTGAATAAATGAGAAGGTAGATCAAGAAGGAAGTCCATCGAGAGGTCCCTTATCCCGTCTGAATTCCTTGACAAGCTTTGAGACGTGCTTCGCCCAAGCCTTGCTGGAGGAGACCGCAACTTCATAGCATGGTTGTATCTATTCTTTCTACCTATTAATATAAGTGACTATTGTCTGGTTCATGTCTTGTGTTTTGTCTTTATCGAATGCAATATGCTAGTCTTCTCTGACTAACTAGTAGTTTTTGGATGGAATTAGTATGTGGTATGTGGTTATCATTTTCTGATCTCTGTGCAGGTGTCCAAATGCGATAGGCGGAGGGGTTGTGACTTGCCTTCGATCAGGAGTGAGAGGTTCTCATCATCACTACAGGTGTCGACGATAACTTTGGACCACAGGTAGGCCATCTTATCACATCCTCCTTCATTCAAATATCTAGAAACCTACACTCTAGCATGATTCCTTATTTTTAGACCCACCCTAGGGCCATAGGGATCATCTCTATCTGCAGAGAGGATTTACCTGAGTAACAAATTGGTGACCATACTAGGGATCAGTGCAAGTTTGTCTTTTGTCCATTAGGTATTCTTCTTGGCATTTTCATGCTTAGCTTTCCTTTTCTGACTATTATTGCTGATTCTGAGACCCCTGTTTAGCCCCAGAGGATCAGATATGACCTATGTTTTTCCAAAATTTTCCTTTTTATAGAGTTGGCTTGATTGGCATGGTTTCCAGTCTGACAATCGCACCCACTGGCACTTGTTTCCAGTTCAACACCTACGTCATCCCCTATCTGGTGTTGATTATAGCCAGATAGTCGTGCCATTTCCTGTAGGTGTTAGGGCTTTCCCTATTTTGTAATTTTTGGTCAGTATTTGTGTCTCTAGGTTTTTTCTTGTCTTGATTTGAGTGCTTTGGGATTGTCTGTGACTGTGAACAACCTTCTTCCTTCGGTTGTTTGTCCTTTTCTTATCAGCACCACAACTTTAGAGTTTTTTAGTGCTTTGGTATGATGAGCCTCCTGTAGGAGCTTCAATCTTTTGTTTCACATCCACCTTTGTTCCTTGTTTGATTGCATTCAGCTCTCTTGATCTGTTTGAGTGACTGCATTTGGTGGAATGAGTCTTGAGTGAGTCTTGCCTCTTTCATTCAGTTTTGCCTAGCTCACATTGCTTGTATGGGTCTGTTCTGACATCTTTCTTCGATTCAAGAGATTGTGACATTGGTTTGAGTTTTTTTTTTCTTGTGAGTTTATTGAATTGTTTTGCTTCAAGTCTCGTATAGATATTCTTGAAATAGTGTGAAGCTTCATTTTTAATATCATTTAGTGCATTTTTTTCTCTATTGCATTGAAAAATAAAAATAAAAAACATTATGTGCTTGCATTCTTGTTTGCATTGTGGAATTAGAAAATCTTTCACATAACTAGCATCGGGAATTCTAGGAAAGATTTCTCATTTTCATTAGCTTGCATCAGATACTGTAGTGGATGTTTCTCTGTGTTCTCATTATTTTTTATCGCTTGAAAACTCCTAAAATTTCTCGTAGATAGATTTTCATCGAACGAAATGGTATTTTATGGCTTGTAGCTTTCATTTAGGGACTTGTGAGATCCAACAATCGTTAGGACCTTGGAATTGAAACATAAATACAAGATCAACTTAAAATTTATTCAATTAACCTAAGGCAACATTGAAACTTAACGAAACATTTAGTGGTCTAAGTTAGAGATGTGTTCCGACGTCTTTAAACCTAGCAGCTATCGCTCACCATTTGGCTTCAGACAGCACTAGTACGGACTTGTGCTCCCCATACCGTCGAGTATATAAAGGGATACCCCTCTAGGTTGCAATACTTTTATCTGTAAGAAGCCGAGTCTACTGCCTTGTAACCGTGATACACCGAACACAACATTCGGGGAGACTACCTACAGGTACGTCAAGTCCTTGGTTGATTCTTCTTTCATTTTATAACTAAGGTGTATATGGCAGTTCACGGGAACCTGGTACACTCTTTTACCTAGACTACCTGAGCATTCATTTTTTATCTTTACTGACTCCATAAATTTGAAAAGATCATCGAGCACTTTTCCTTTCGCGCTCGCTTAAAACTGAAAGAGACTAGAGTCATCTTTGACTGTTTCTTGACTCTTAAAACATGAAACAACAAATTTTTGGTTTGAATGTGGGAAAATAAGCTACCTGCGATTACACGTCCATTAAAAGTTTGATTACTTGGCCTATCTTTGTTTGCTTTGGTTTTGATCCAAGGGTCTTCTTTTTTCGATCTTTTTTCCCTTTTTTGGTATGCTACAGTCACAGTGGTGGAACCATCAGTTTCATCTACTGGCAGTCCTTTCTCGGACGATTCATCTGAAACTTCTCATACCTCTAGTTCTGCCGAGATTCAACAGCCTATCATCCCATCAGAGTACCCCTTTGGAGAACGATTGAGTTCCATTGGCCTCTTTCCAACGCTTGGTTTGGGTTTGGCGTCAGGGAACAGTTTCCCCCTCTTACATCGGGATCACCGTTTTTGGCTGCTATCATACCTCCTAGCCCCCATAGTTTTTTGCAAGATCTCAAGGTGGATTCATACATGGACTCGTCTGGTACTAATGGCAGTGAGTGTATTCCAGTTTCTAATGAAGAGTACTAGCTTTTCCTGAAAGACATCCATCAAGAGCCTGCTCAATCTTCACCATCGGTGTCATTTCCAGCTGGATATCGGTCTTTGGGTCAGATTATAGCCAGTATTGCCTCAATGGCAACATCAACTCCGTCAAGGGGTCCAATTCTCCCATCATTAGGGATGTCACTGACGACACCTGTCTCGTCGATGCCTTTTGTTACGTCTGTCCCCACTAGGCCTACTGTCTGCGTGGTTTGATCGGCACCGGTTGTCACCACTCAGTCATCAGGAGTTTCAACTTCGATAGAGACTTTGATTTCCATGGCGATCCCTGAAGGCATTTATTTTTAGGAGTATCGGCTGGTTGTTCAGCAGCAGAGCTCCCAGACAAATCAGTCCCCTCAGGATCCTTATCGGTCTTATTTTCCTCATTATGGTGCGGATGGTACCCCAATTTATTCACTTCTCTTTCAATATGACAAGCAAGTCAACCCTATCTACTTGCCTGCTCCTGAGGCTTATCAGTTCCTTTCCCATTTTAGACCTACCTTTCCTGTGCAACCCTCTAAACAAAAAGGACAACCCTTTCAGGGACAACCTTCGGTTCAGCAAGGGTATGCTTATGTCCCACAAGGACAACCCTTTCAGGGACAACCTTTGGTGCAGCAAGGGTATGCGTACGACCCATAAGGGCAACCCTTATAGGGAAAACCTTCAGTTTAGCAAGTATTATCGTACGGCCTGCAAGGGCAGCCTTACAATCCTCAAGGTCAACCTTTACAAGCTCAGCCTGTGATCCAACCAGGGCAACCTCAAGGACTAGTTGGGCAACCGGTATATCAACCCAGACCTTCATACGGTCCTGGGGGAAAAATCCATCCATATCAACCTTTGAAGCAACCACAATAGCCATATCTTCTGATTGGCCCAAATGTTGCACAGCCTGGACCACCTTATGGTCCTGCTCCAGGTCAACCTGGTTATCAAGTACCGCATGTACCACCACTGCCATCAGGCCAACCTGCTCCACAGGGACAACCTAGTGGCCCTCATCAGTCAGGACAACCTGCTCAGCCATGCCAACCTACACAGACAGTTCACCCTGCTTAGCCACCATTCTACTCTATGCCACAATCGAATCAACCTCTATTCCCGACTTATCCCGCTCAGCAGGGCCCTACTTATCAACAGCCCATTCGACCCGAAGGAGGTTATTACTCTCAAGGTCAATATCGATCGGTTTACAACTTTCCTCAAGGTCCTGCTTATTACCCTCAACCGCCAGGCTATACTTATACTTCGCAACAAAATCCTTATGTTGCTCAATCAGGATCCTCGTATACTCAGAATCAGTATCCTGGTCTTCAACCCCCGTATCCTAGTCCTTAGCTGCCATATCAACCAAATTATCCGGCTTATGCCCCTTATGGTCTGAATCCTCTGGGACAAAACCAATGGGGGCAGATTTATACTCAACCAGGATGGAGTATGGGTACGGGTCCTTATCGAGGACCTGCTATAACTTTTAACCCTCAATTACCTTTCCTTGCCGAGTTACCATATGTGTCCAAATTGACAAATGATCCCATTCTTCATAATCCTTTTTGGCCTCCAGTTCCAACAAAGGTTCTAGGTGATTATCCCAAGTTCGAGGGCAAGTCTGGAGAAGACCCCCAAGCACACGTCATGACATACCATTTATGGTGTTCTTCAAATTCTTGGGTGGATGACTCTATTCGACTCCATATCTTCCAGCGCACTCTAACCGAAGCTGCTGCTAAGTGGTATATCGAACTGCCTCTTGGTATCTTTCAAGATTTCAACACTCTCGCTACAGTGTTCCTTACTCATTTCTAGTTTTTGGTTCGTTATGAAGCGGGGACGCATCTCCTAACATCCTTGAAACAGGACCAGGCTACCCATATCTCAGAACACATTCATGAATGGAGATGGCATCGTTGCCTAATCAAGTTCGATTGCGAAAGACATTGCCATGGGGGCATGTGTAACCGAGGAACAAGCCATCGCTCATGCATAGTACCTTGATTTAGTGTACTCTAAATTTGGCATTTTGTATGACATATTGACTGAGGTTCCACAACCTAGGACCTCTAAAGCACCCGCTACCCCATAAATCGACGGCGTTATTGGTTCTGTGTCTCAAACTTCACGCAAGTCTTCCAATGGGAAGCAGAAGTCAAATTCTTCCAATAATTCTGCCCCTCGGGCTACCCCGGATTATAGTAAAACCTCAGAGGTCAATGTCGTTCAGGCCAATCCTGTGGACAAGACATCCAAGGGGAGAAAGAAGGGAAAAGGCAAGGCTAAAGCCGATGCTCCAAAACTGGAATTGTCTAAACCTCATGCCGATGATGGTTCACAACGAAAGCCGAAGTATCCCTGTCTGATTTGTGATGAGGAACACTACACTAAGGATTGTCCTAGATGATCTGAGGTTAGTCAACTGCTCAAAGGAACTAAGGGAACTCTGGTGGTCCTTAAAGAACCTTTCCCATCTAAGCAAACCCAGATGGTCGAGCAACCTCTGCCATCTACATCGTTTGGCTCTCAAGTATTCATGATGAATTGTTCTGCACCCGTTTCCATCGCCACTCTGTTACACAACATTTTTTCACCATCCCTGCAACCCCTCATCCTGCATATTGGAGGGTCTTTCCCATGACCTGTGAGCAGTTTCAAACTCTGAAAATACCTTCTTTGAATCCTTCTACATAAGGACATGATTTTTCCTATTGAACATTTCCTCAGAAGGCACTCTAAAATCTATGTTTTGGCATTGGCGCAGGTAGCCAGTTCACCCCTCATGCCAATGGGGAAAATTTGCACTAGAGGCCATGCCAGCTGGCACTTTTTCCCTGTGTTGAGCCTGCGCCAGACTTTTTTGGAATGTTTTTTAACAAATTGGAGGTGGAAGTTTCCTTTACCCACCTCAGGAATGACTCATTGCAAGTCGTTAAACTCGATAAGCCACGGATCTCTTCCTTTAGGAAATGGTTTATGGAACATTCTTAGAGGATAGGACTCCCCCCATGATTATAGGGATGCTAACCTCTCCTTCTCCTCTATATAAACAAGCCTTGTCCCTTTACAAAAGCTATCTGAACATATAGCCAAGAAGTTGAACTTGGAGAAGAGACATTATAGCTGAGTAATCGTTATAGAGAAGGTCGAACCAAGGAGGATCCCGTAGAGAGAGCCTCATCTGAATTCTCAACAAGCTTTGTGAGATGTGCTCCACTGGAACCCTGCTGAAGGAGATCGCAACATCGAAGCCTGGTTGTACTCTTCCTTCTTTAAATTAATATAGTCGACTATGATATTGTTTCCATCTCTGTGTTATGTTTATTTGACGCATTTGATTTAGTCCTCTTCGACTGACTGATAGCTAGGAATGTGAAATAGTATGTTGTGTATCATCTTCATTTCTTGTGTATGTGTAGGTATCCAGGCGTGAGAACGAGAAAATTGTGATTTGTCGAATCAGGAGCAGGAGGTAGCCATTCTTAAAGATGACACAACAGCGTAGGACATATGGTAAGTGATCTACCAAATATTTTTCCATTCTTAGCTAGGAATTGATGTCATAGTGTGTCATGTTTGTGGCTAGACCCACTCTAGGGCTAGTGGGATCGCCTATGTCCGTAGAGGGGATTTACCTCACCAACAAATTGGTGACTCCACTGGGGATCAGTGCGAGTTTTTCTTTTGTCTATTATATCTTATTCTTGGTCTTTTCTTGCTTAGCTTGCCTTTCTGGATTGTTTTGTTGAGTCTTAGGCCTCTGTTTAGCCCCAGAGGATCAATTTTGACCTTTGTTTTTCCAAATTTTCATCTTTTGAAGGTTGGCTTGATTGGCACGATTTCCAGCCTGGCAGTCATTCCCACTGGCATGAGTTTCCAGTTTATCACCCGTGCCATCCCCTATCTGGCGCGGATTATAGCTAGACAGTCATGCCAATTCCTGTAGGTGATAGGGTTTTCTCTGTTTTGGAGTTTTTTGTCCATCCTGGTGTCTCTGGGTGTTTTCTTGACTTGAATTGAATTCTTTGGGTTTGTTTGTGACTGTGACTGGCCTTCTTCCTTTGGTTGTTTGTCCATTTCTTTCAGCATCATAGCTTTAGGGCTTTCTAGTGCTTTGACATGCTGAGCTTCCTGTTGGAGTTTGGGTCTTTTGTTTCATGGTCACCTTCGTTATTTGCTTGATTGCATTTAGCTCCCTGGATCCGTTTTCAGTGGGTGATTTTGGTGAAATGAGTCTTGAGTGAGTCTTGTCTCTTTCATTCAGTTTTGCTTCAAATTACTCCAAGCATAGCTCACATTGCTTGTATGGCTCCATTTTGACATCTTTCTTCGATTTGAGAGATTGTGACATTGGTTTGAGTTCTTGTCTTGTTTGCTTTTGAGTTGCTTGAGTTGCTTTGTTTCGAATATTGGATTGGCATTCTCAAACTAGTGTGAAGATTCGTTTTTCATGTTATTTAGTGCGATGTTTTCTCTATTACATTGAAAAAATAAAAAATATATTTTTTTCTTGCATTTTTTTTGCATCATAGAATTGGAAAATCTTTTGCATAACTAGCATTCGGCATTCTAGGAAATATTTTTCGTTCTCATTAGTTTGCATCAGGTTTTGTAGTGATACTTCTGTGTGTTCTCATTACTTGCTATCGCTTGAAATTCCTAACCTTCTCGTAGATAGATCTTTATTGAACAAAATGGTATTTTATGGCATGTAGCTTGCATTAAGGAATTTTTGAAATCCAACATTCAGTAGGACCTTGGAATTGAAACATAAATACAAGATCAACTTAAAATTTATTCAATTAACCTAAGGCAACATTGAAACTTAACGAAACATTTAGTGGTCTAAGTTAGAGATGTGTTTCAGCGTCTTAAAACCTAGCAACTGTCGCTCGCCATCTGGCTTCAGACAGCGCTAGTACGGACTTGTGCTCCCCATACCGTCGAGTATATAAAGGGAGACCCATATAGGTTGCAATCCATTTATCCGTAGGAAGCTGAGTCTGCTGCCTTGTAACCATGATACACCGAACAAAGCATTCAGGGAGACTACCTGCATGTACGTCAAGTCCTTGGTTGATTCTTCTTTCATTTTATAACCAAGGTGTATATGGAAATTCACGGGAACCTGGTACACCCTTTTACCTAGACTATCTTAGCATTCATTTTTGATCTTTACTGACACCAAAAATTTGAAAAGATCATCGAGCACTTGTCCTTTCATGCTAGTTTCAACCAGAAAGTGATAAAGTCACCTTTTTCCTGTTTCTTGACTCTTAAAATATGAAATGACAGAGTTTTGTTTCAATGTCTTAAAAATAAACTATCCACGAAATATTCCTAGTTAAAGTTAGTTTCCTTAGGGTGCTTTTTTTAAATTTTTTCTGATGGAAACATTTTCGGAGTTTACCAACCAAGGAATCCCCTCCGAAGGGAATCCTAGTCCTTTTCCTACTTTTGGAAATGTTGGTGCTCCTTATATGGCAACGTTGTCTCTTCTAGGGTTAACTGTTGGTTTTCCTGTATGGTTATTTGCAACCTCGGTGGTCCCGAATGTTCCGCCCACCATACAACCATCTCCTCCACCAGAACAAAATTACGTTTCTTCTAAGGTAGACCTCTCCCCTTCTTCGACTATTTCTTCATCCTCCTCTTCTACTTTACCTTTGTGAAATTCTAGATTCTAGTAACCACGTGGCTAAAAAAAAAAAGAAGAAGACCAAGAAGAAGAAGTCAGATAAGCGAGAGGCTAATACTGCAGCTACTGCGCTTAAGAAACCTTCCCTTACAGAACCATCCAAACTTCCACGGAAAATTTTTTTCCCTTGCATGCTCTGAAAAGGTAACCATCTACTTTGAGACTGCCCTAACATTCCCCAAGTTACTTGACGCATGGTCTGACGGTCGTCCACCATTGCTTTTGGCTTCTTGAAGTCATATTGCTAGCACATATTTGACTACCTCTGATATGGCTCATAAAAAATAGGGCAATATTACCAATCCATGAAAGTTGTGTGAAGGGCATCATCCCATTCACCTTTGTCCATATATGGATGAAGCCAAGAGAGTGTTGGACAACTCCACTGTTTCTGCACCCTGCCTTCTGGCTGGTTATCAGAAACTTTCTTCGAGTCCTTCGCTAGTTGATTCCACGATTATTCAAGCGTCATCTTTCCTCGATCCCGCTCCTCCGGAAATTCAAATTCATGAATATGTTCCCAACCAACCATTGGCCAAGAAATAAGTCGATCTAACCCCATCTGTGGTTCATTAGGTCTTTTCCATTGAGAGTGGATCTATTCCACCCCATGTTCTTCTTGTTTCTTCAGATTCTTCGGACATGAAGAGAGATTCTTCCATCCATGTCGTTCAAGAAGTTGCTCCTCCTACTCCCGTGATGGAAGTCTAGGAGAATGCTCCTCTTTCTCCAGTAACACCAGGGGACAACCATCTCAGTTCGATGGTATCCCCTCCAAGTATTCTGGTCGCTTCCATTGATTGGAGTCGATTTTTCGGATACCGCCTTCCATCTTATGTGCCTTTTGAGATCACGGTACAGACCTTTGATGTGGTTGTACCCAGCACCATTATAGATGAAGGTGCATCTGTTAGTATTCTATCTTCCACTACATGGCAAGATTTTGGTTCTCCACCACTTATGCCTGTTACCCAGAATCTGTTGGCTTTTAACAGAAGAACCAATCAACCGTTAGGGATCCTTCCAAAGTTTCCCATTACTTTGGGAAGGAAAACCATCCATATCAACATGATGGTTGTTCCCAAGCCCTTAGATTTCAATTTTCTCTTGGGGCACGACTATATTTATTTCATGGGGGCAGTTGTCTCCTCCCTCTTTCGTGTGATCCATTTTCTGCACAAAGGTCGGATCATGACCATTGATCAGCCTTCATTCATTGGTCCTGACATGAAATCTGGTCTACCATCATCTCTTCTAGGTCTTTATCCACCGGTTGTCTCTTCGTTGCCACAATTTAATTACATGACTACCTGTCCTATGCCCGCATCCAGTGATGGTGCTATTGTGCATCGTGTACTAGGGGCATTGGGTCCTGATTTCCGAGATTTTGTTCTCCCATCGGATGAGAACCTCTTGGAGTCCATGAATTCTTATTCATCATGATGAGATGACATCAGAGCAGAGTTCGTTTTCTTGTGTCAAGCTCCTTAAAAAATGAAACAAGGTTGTCGAAGCAGAGTTCGTTTTCTTGTGCAAGCTCCTTAAAAAATGAAACAAGGTATTCCGAGGATAGTTCTTTTACTATGTCAACCTCGTTAAAAAATGAATTAGTTCACAAGGATAGTTACCCGTTCAATTCGAGTATTTGATAAGATCTCGTAAAATCCTAGTCGAGTCTTTCTCTTGATCTCGTAAGTTGAACCTTCACTCCATCTGCCTTTCATATGGACTGAAGCCTGGGGGGCATGTACCTCGAATTGAGTCACCATGCTGGGGGCATGCTTAATTTTTCAAGCATAGTTTGTTTCCATTTCAAGCTTGTGTAAAAATGAAACCAGTTTCAAGCACAGTTTATATTTGTTTCAAGCTTGTGTAAAAATGAAACCAATTTCAATCAGAGTTTCTTGATTTCATGCTTGTGTAAAAATGAAACCATTATTGTGATTGCCATTTTATCATCTTGTTTTTGCCATATGAGCCTTGGTTTTCTCACTCCATCTTCACTATATTCTTAGCCGATCATATGCCTTCACTTGTTTGTTTCACCCATTCCTGAGGAACCGCTGCAATGAGTGGTCTTGTTAGCCAGCTTCTTAACCTTTACTTTTTCTGAGAAGTTCCACCATTACCGAAACTAGTTGCTACCCTTAATACCACTCGTTCCTTCAAGAGGAGTCCACTTTCAGCTCTTTTATGACTCTCTAAAACTGAAAATATTACCGAGTAGCTTGTCATTTTGAACACATTAATTTGGCTTCGAAATGATATCTACCTAGTATACGTTTACCCATTTTTCGAGCTGGGACACCCTAGCCTATCATGACAAGGAGGTTCTCTCAGACATAGTTTTCTACCTTTTCAGATCTGTGGGACTATTTATGAAAAGGGACTGCTAGAGTTTTCTTTTCCACCTTCTTTTCAAACTCTCTAAATATGAAAAGATGCCGAGTTATCCCTTTGTTGGACTCGTTAAACTCTGATGACATCGGACTTCATCGCAATGACGTTGCTCGAGTTCCTCCTTCCTAGGGTTCGTAAAATGTACTAGTTTGGATTTGTCCAAAGGAAAAACTTACATTGCAAGCACATGCGATCCCCTTCAAGCTTATTTTCAAAAATAATTGGGGTACTCACCAGAAATGGTGGGGGAAAATGGAACCAAGATTGTAGTCGTGTTGGCAGTATGTCGCTCTTGAACATGGCACTTGTCTGCATTCATGTCGGGTTGGGGACATCTCATCTCGTTGTTTGTTTTCCTCCATGGGCTTGGGTAATCTCTTTTGACCACTCATATGCTCTTTGCCACGTCACCATGACCTCAGATCCCTTGATGTCAAATATTTCCAAATCCAGTGTCGTGCCACCTATATGTTCAAGAGAAGTTCGCCTCTATAGTTTTAAACCTCCCTCTGATTCTATGTTGGTCTTGATTCACAAACATCATATTCCTCTATCTCGTGTCGATGATGTGGGAAACATTATGGCCCACCTTCGATCGAGGTCCCTTCCTGTCGACTCCAACTCATTATCCAGGAAATTTATCTAGAGACTCCCTTCAGGTACCTTGGAGCCTGCATGCCTCAATGGCAAGTTCTTCGCAATCGATGCAAGGTCCACATCATTGGCGTTTGATCGAATGACTCTGTGGGTGTTCGATGTCAGATAACTATTCACATTCCGTGGATTGTACCTTTCGTACCTTGAGAGACATTGTCATTATTGGTGGTTTCTATCACATCTGTTAACAGCTTTAATCATTGGTTGGTAATCAGACAATTTTTTTTCATGTTCAACTTCAGCTCACATATTCGCATGCTCGAATTTGTACTTTGTTCGGGTTGAGATGGAGCACAAGATCCTAGGTTTTGTCTGATGAAATCCAGGCTGCGGGTTCTTTGTGGATTACTATGACTTGTTATATTACTCTTCTGATTGGATGGCTACGACCATACCTGAGTCTGTTTGTTGATCCCTACTGTTGGATGGCTCCATACCACGAATCACACTATTTATGTACTCTATTATGGATGGTTGCACCCATGCCACATGTCATGTATCATATGTATTATTTGTATTCATACTTGTATGTTTTCTGATAGCAATGTTTGGGTCGAACGCGTTCTCATAAAGCATTTCACCCCTCCCTCTCTCTCAGACCTCATGCTTTAGGGGGCATCTGTTACACAACATTTTGTCACCGTCCCTACAATCCCTCGTCCCACATATTGGAGGGTCTTTTCCATGAACTGTGAGCAATGTCAAACTCTGCAAATACCTTCTTTGCATCCTTCTTCATAAGGACATGATTTTTCCTGTTGAACATTTCCTCAGAAGGCACTCTAAAACCTATTTTTTGGCATTGGCGCGGGTAGCCAGTTCACCCCTCGCGCCAATGGGGAAAATTTGCACTAGAGGCCGCGCTATTTGGCACTATGTCCTTGTGTTGAGCCCATGCCAGCCTTTTTTGGAATTTTTTTAAACAAATTGGAGGCCGAATTTTCCTTTAACCAACTCAGGAATGACTCATTGCAAGTGGTTAAACTTGATAAGCCACTGATATCTTCCTTTAGGAAATGGTTCATGGAACATTCTTAGAGGATAGGACTCCCCCCACGATTATAGGGATCCTAACCTCTCCTTCTCCCTCTATATAAACAAGGCTTCTCCCTTTACAAAAGCTAGCTGAACATATAGCCAAGGAGCTAAACATATAGCCAAGAACCTGAACTTGGAGAAGAGACATTATAGCTGAGTAATTGTTATATAGAAGGTCGAACCAAGGAGGACCCCGTAGAGAGAGCCCCGTTTGAATTCCCAACGAGCTTTGTGAGACGTGCTCCGCTGGAACCCTGCTGGAGGAGATCGTAACGTCGAATCCTGGTTGTAATATTCCTTCTTTAAATTAATATAATCAACTATGATATTGTTTGTCTCTGTGTTATTCTTATTTAATGCATTTGATTTAGTCTTCTTCGACTGACTGATAGTTAGGAATGCGAAATAGTATGTTGTGTATCATATTTGTTTCTTGTGTATGTGCAGGTATTCGGGCGTGAGAACGAGCGGATCATGATCTGTCGAATCAGGAGCGGGAGGATGCCATTCTTCCGGACGACACAACAGTGCAGGACCTATGATAAGTGATCTACCAAGTATTTGTCCATTCTTAACTAGGAAATTATTTCATAGTGTGTCTTTTTTGTGGCTAGACCCACTCTAGGGCTAGTGGGATCTCCTCTGTCCGCAGAGGGGATTTAACTCACCAACACACTTGGTCGAAGGATTATGCCAGATCACGCCAAGCAGGCTGAAAACAGATCATTGATGGGCCTCCTCCTCCACCTGCCTCTGGTCCTCTTGAAATTGAAAGGCCTAGTGTTGAACCCATTGTGCGGACACCTTCTAAAGGTGTTCTCTAGAAATCTTCTTATAATCCTAATTCCCGTGCTGCTCATCATTACAGTATTGTTGAGGACTTAGCACAGGCACCATCCACGATGTCCGTGTTAGAATTGCTTTAGAGTTATCTGTCTTAATGAAAAGCGTTATTATCTGCGATCGGCGAGATTGACCCTGCTGATTCTAGCCTTCTCTCTTTCGACTTAGAGAATTTCGTCCCCCACCTTCTGCACCAGATTGCGCTTGTCATACAAGCCGACATTAATGGCCTCAACATCCACAAAGTCGTTTTGGATGAAGGTGCATCTACCTGTTTCATGTCATCTGCCTGCTGGAAGGCTATTGGCTCTCCAGGCTTGACTTCGTCACCCAATGTCCTTGAGGCATTTGATGGAAGGGAATCGAAAGCCTTGGGTGTTCTCGCTAGCTTACCAATCACGCTGCAAGGAAATATAGTCAAATTTTCAGTCAAATTTGTTGACGCCAAACTCAATTACAATCTTCTACTCAGTCACAGTTGGACTCACGCTATGTTGTGCATTTCATCCACCCTTTTTAGACTTTTAAATTTTCCACACGAGGGAAAAATCATTATTGTCGATCAATTGTCGTTCTTTACCTCGTATTCCGAGAACAATGTACCATACATGGATCAGATTCCTTCTCCCCCTAACAGTGTAGGGCCAGGTATTTTCAAAGATCTCACTCTCATGGGTATCTTTCCCATTCCACCACCAAATACCGTTCAAGTTAATATGGTCTCTCGGTCAGATGACCCATGGATAATCCCTTTACCTGAACAGGTTGATTCATTCAGAGATTCAATGTCGCTTAGTCCAATTGAAATGAATTATTGTGAGCTTACTGATGCATCTGATTCTCCCCCTCTTGAAGGTGCTCCATTGAGCATATCTCTCGATGTGTATTCTCAATCCCCCTGGCTTGGCGATGTGGATTCACCTGATCCTTTTGAAAGAAGTGTTTCCATGCGATGAGGCTATCATGGAAACCATGTCTCTTGAAGATACACCATGGAGCAATGGGCATCATCGTTCCTCGTTTATGCCTGACCTCGAGGCAATGTCTAATTGTCTTGAGCGTTTTGCATCTCAAGTTCCTTCTCTGCCACTGCAAATGCCTATTTTGACTCATGAAGTCTTCACTGAAGGTAACTTGGGTAACATTACTCAAATGATGCCTATCGACATTTTCGTGAAACCAGGGATTGTCGAGAACATCCATGTGGGAGTCACTTGTTCTTCCGAAGAATTCCAAGTGTATACTAGCCTCTTTCGTGAATTCCATGATGTTTTCACCTGGTCTTAAGAAGAGATTCCTGGAATTGACCCCAGTATTGTGGTGTACGATATTCCCACATAACCAGGTGTGAAGCCTGTTCACCAGAGTCTTCATCCAGTGCATCCTCGGAAAGCCACCGCTATAAAAGCTGAAGTTGAAAAACTTCTCAAAGAGGGTTTCATTTATCCGATTCCTCTGACAGAGTGGGTTTCTAACATTGTTCATGTGGATAAGAAATAGGCATCAATTCGCGTCTATGTTGATTATCGCAATATCAATCAGGCCTATCCTAAGGATAACTATCCCACCCCTTTCATCGATCAGATCATTGACGATTGAGCGGGGAGTTAAATTTTTTCCCTTATGGACTATTTTTCTGGCTATAATTAGATCAAAATTCTCCCATTCGATCAAACTAAGACCGCTTTTATCTGTCCCTGGGAACATTTGCTTATAATAAACTCCCTTTCGACTTGAATAATGTTGGGGCTACGTTCTAGCATGCCATGTATTATTCCTTTCACGATATTTTTCATATTGTTCAACCATATCTGGATGACCTTCCAGCTTATTCAGCTGCGCGAAACGACCACCCAGACCATCTTTTCCAGATCTTTCTTCATTGTAGACACTATAAAATTCGGCTCAATCTACATAAATGCGTCTTCTACGTCGATTCTAGTAGAATTTTAGGGTTTATCATATCTAAAGACGGAATTCGCCTTGACCTGCTTAAGGTTGAGGCTATTGTTAATCTCCCCTCTCCATCCTCGTTACACCAGCTTTAGAGTCTCCAAGGGAAAGCAAATTTCTTACGTCAAGGGACTGCTAGAGTCATCCTGAACTACGTCCCTTTCTGTTGAGATGAGATTGCTCAGCAGTATTTTGATAGGCTTAAGACGTTGCTTGTCAACGCTCCTATATTACGTCCTCCGAATTACCATCGTGATTTCACCCTCTACCTAGTTGCCGCCTTCAGAACAATTTCCATGGTTTTGGTTCAAGAAGATGATTATGGTAATGAACATGTCGTTTACTACTTTTCTCAGAACCTTCTCAACCCTGAAACGCGTTACACCCATGTCAAGAAGTTAGTGCTGGCTGCAGTCCAGGCCGTCCAGCATTTTCATCATTATATCCTTTTATGCATTGTGACCATGATTTCTGATTATAAACCAATGACCTATATTATGTCTCTGCAGTTGTTGGGGGGAAAATACTCGAAGTAGATTGCTATCATCCAAGAGTTTGATTTGGAGTTTACTACCACCAAATCGAATAAATCACTTTTTTTCATTAATTTGATTTGTTCTCTCCCTGCCGACTCTGCTTCTTCTCGTTCCGAGGATCATATTCCAGACGAAACTCTTTTCTTGATTATCACCCTCGATCCATGGTACGGTGATATCATCGTGTATCTCCAAACATCTAATGTCAGGTCTGAGTTAACGAAAGATGCCCGACGCCACATTCAGCATCAGTCGCAACCGTATCGTATTGTCGGAGATACCCTCTATCGTTTTGGAGTCGATTCTGTACTCTGTCGATGTATGACCCTCGAGGAAGCTATGAAAGTTTTAAATGACTACCATAGTGGTTCCTATGGTGGTAACATTTCTGGTTATGCCACTACATAGAAGATCCTTCGTGCTGGCTATTTCTGGCCATCCATTTTTAAAGACTATATTGTCGTAGTACGATGATGTCATGCGTGCCAGATATATCAACACAAGATGCGTGTGCCACCTATTCCTTTACACCTTGTCATTACTGTTGGTCTTTTTTCCAAATGGGGCATCTATTTTATGATGTGTAACCCTCATTCGGCTAGGGATCATGCCTATATTATCATTGTCGTCGATTATTTTACAAAATGGTTCGAAGCAATGCCTACACTGGCTACGGATGGTAAGATAGCGGCGTAATTCATATTCAATCATATTATTGCTTGGTTTGGTGTCCCTCAAGCCATCGTTACCGATCATGGTTCTCATTTTTGGGATTATATGATGGCAGAGCTGACGTCTAAGTTGGGTTTGTGTCACGACAGCTCAACGCCTTATTACCCTCAAGCTAATGGCCAAGTTGAAGCCGTAAACAAAGTCCTTGTTACAATGCTTCAACGAAAAATTGTGATCCATAAATCAAACTAGAATCTCATGTTGTTTTCAGCTCTATGGGCTTACCAAACGTCGATTAAGAGTGCAACCGGATTTACCCCGTTTCAGTTGGTATACGGTCTGGAAGCTACTCTTCCGATTGAATGTGAAATCCCTTCACTCAAATTAGCTGTGGAATTACTGCTTGATACTTCGCCTGAGGAAGAGCGTCTCCTCTACTTAGAGAGATTGGATGAAACTTGTCGCTTAGCTGCCTTGGTCATCGAAGCACAAAATAATCGAGTCAAAGCTCATTTTGACCAAACAATTTTCCCTCGTTCTTTTATCGAAGGTGACCTTGTTCTCCTGTACGACCAAGCTCATGACAAGATAGGGGTAGGTAAATTCCAACCCATGTGGCATGGGCCCTAAATCGTCAAACATGTGTTACAGAATGGGGCTTATGAGCTTATTGATTATGAAGGTTGTCCCTTAGCGCAACCCAGAAATGGGTTGTACCTGAAAAAGTATTATGTTTGAGTCATTCATGCATGATATGTGTACATAGGAAATTTTTTCATTTTTTGTGCATGCTTTGGCTTGATGTGCTTTGTGAGCTTTTTTCGCTTATTGGGTCTTGTTTTTTATGCAGATGTCTATTTCCCCTTATGTCAGTTTCACAGATGGTGCTTCCCGCAGTACTAGGAACTTGTCTTCGGCAACCTCGGTAATCTATGATCCTATTGGTGAGTTAATTAACTTACAAGGTATTTTTCTAGGGCCAACTACAAACAATGTTGCTAAATATAGTTTTCTCTTGGAACTATTAACTGAGGCAATTAACTTCGGCATACAGGCGTTGCTTGTGAATTTGGATTTGCAGCTTATTGTTCTTCAACTTAACGGTCATTATTCAGTTTGAAACCCATGCATTTTGAGATTGTATTTGTGTATTATTTTACTTAAAAGACATTTTTATTTCATTACATATCAACATATACCAATACGAATGAATACATTAACAAATGCAATAGCTAACGTTGTGCTAGATAGACATTTGCGCAATTTAGAAAACATCATCATATGTAAATAGACCCATGTAGAAAATAGATGTATATATATATATTGTTTGAAACGTGTGCATCATAAAACCCAAAAAATATATATGTTTGTTTTATTTACATCGTGAGACAACATGTCTCTCAAAAAATGTGCAGAAATCAAAGCCTAAATGCCTAATCGACGTGGTGCTCATGATAACACGTCACCGCCCGTACCAACCGCCTCAACAAGCGGTGGATATGACTCGGCACCCCTACATTGTGCCTCTAATAGGCCCGAGGCACATCATCCAAGAGAGCATAGTCTGGGACCACAATGGAAATCCTCTCCAAGTTTTGTATTATCTCCTCCTCGCCACCCCCACCATGAGGATCGAAATCACAAGGAACTCGCCTCGCTATCAGCAAAATACCTGCAGGACGCTTTGGGCCAACATATGCATACATATAAGAGTAACTGTCAAAACATGCATATATACCAAAAAATTATAAACTCACGAAAATAAAAAAATGAGTCTCACCTAGCTCTTCATCCCAATCCTCTCCCTCCGGAAGCAGGAGGTCTAAATCTCTGATGAAGTCTGTGCCAGCGTAGGGCCAATCCTCCACGACAATCAGTTGTCATCGAAGCCAATAAAAAAAATCTGGCCTCTAGGACATTTATTGGCCACCCCATGCTCTAGGCATCAGTGTGGCCCATCGGGCCATCTGTGTCTCACTGGGTGGTGGCATCGGGACAATAAACTCCTGACACTGGAATATGGGTAGTCATTCCAAGAAGAACGATACCAGAATCGATCCATACCCAAACTGCTTTAGTTTGGTATGCTTGCACTTAGTGAGTTGTTTGATGTTGATAGTCACAGCCTCAGCCCAGTTGAAGAGAGTCGGGTTCATACAGTCTGAGGCAAGAAGTAGTTGTGTCTTCATGGCCTCATGCAGTGCTTCTGATCCTGCAGCCCACGTGATAGTGTGCAACACTTCTCTTAGTGCTAGATCAGGGATGGTTTGGATGTCCACTTTGCCACTCCCTGCTCCTTTTCATGCCCATCGACACACCCTGTCAATTACCATTTTCATGCTTTCCCCGGAAGGACGAGTACTGGTCAAGATAGGGACTGCACCCCTACATGACAATCCAGTGACGAAATACACATCAGAGACTTCGATTTCAAGCTCCTGATCCTGAAGTATAAAATTTTATTGATCTCCATCCCAAATGCTTATCAAATATTGAAGAAATTCGGGCTGAGCCCTGAGGCACGGTGTCAGGAAGAACTTTTTTAGCGCACAGTTTCTGAGGGCATTCATGCATTGTTCATTTTCCATGGCCTGTTCATCCTTCTCACTGTGTTCTCTCTCTTTCCACTCAATTACCATCTTTTCTGCTTGGTACCTGCATGCATTGTTCATATGAACACTGTAAGTCTCCTTAGGCATCAAAATTTGGAAGTAAATGGTTGAATTTTCTTTAAATTAAGGCGGATTTTGGGTTGCGTAGTTAGCGCGATTATTTTGCTAGGCGCGACCCCTGTGTAAAAAAGGGCCAACTGGAATGGGTTCGTTCCCGAAACCTGCACCAACTGCGATGCCCTAGTTTTTACAAATCCTCCCCTAAAGGATTCAAAATGACAATTAAAGGTAATAAAATTTAGCTCAAAAGATGGCAAATGGTGTCAGTTCTTACCTAAAACTGACAGAATCTAGATTGGTTCACTAGATCGCTTGCAATCGTCACCACAAGATCGCAAGGAAAATGGGTCATTGTTGCTCTGCAAAGAGGTAAAAGTGAAAAGTAAATAATTTTTACCGCTTATGGTCTTTTATAACTTTTGGAAATCTTAAATTAGGTTTTAAAACATATTTGTCAGTTATTTTATGATATTATTTTCGAGGAATACATTTTACACGCATATTTTTGTTCAGCGACAGGTTTTCAGATAATTATGTCGAAGAAACGAGTTGTATTTTATACTTTTTTTCACTTGGTAAAAACACGAAAAAAGTCACTACTGGAGTCATATTTCAGCTCTTTTCTGACTCTCTAAAACTAAAACTATTTCCGAGTCACTTGTCATTTTGAACTCGTTAAATTGGTTGTGAAACGACATCTACCCAGTATATGTTTACCCCTTTTTTGGGCTGGGATAGATATCTACGAAAAAGGAATACCTTAGCCGATCACAACTAAGAGGTTCACTCAGACACAATTTTCTACCTTTTTGGATCTGCAAGACTACCTACGAAAAGGGACTGCTGGAGTTTTATTTTCCACCTTCTTTTCAAATTATCTAAACATGAAAAGATGTCGAATTCTCCCTTTGTCAGACTCGTTAAAACTAATGACATCAGACTCTGTCGTCATGACGTTACCCGAGTTCCTGCTTCCTAGGGCTCGTAAAATGTACTAGGTTGGATTTTTCCGAAGGACAAGCTTACATCGCAAGCATATGCTATCCCCTTCAAGCTTGTTTTTAAAAATAATTGGGGTACTCACTAGATATGGTGGGGGGAAATGGAACCAGATTGTAGTCATATTGGCAGTATGTTTCTCTTAAACATGGCACTTGTCTACATTCGTGTCAGGTTGGGGACATCTCACTTCGTCATTTGTTTTCCTCCATGGGTTTGGGTAATCTCTTTTGACTGCTCATCTGCTCTTTGCCATGTCACCATTACCTCATATCCCTTGATGTCAAATACTGCCAAATCTAGTGTCGTGTTGCCAATATGTTCGAGAGAAGTTTTCCTCTAAATTTTTCAACCTCCCTCTGATTCTCTGTTGGTCTTGATTCACAAGCGTCATGTTCCTCTGTCTCGTGTCGATGATGTGGGAAACATTATGGCCCACCTTCGATAAAGTTCACTTCCTGTCGACTCCAGCTCATTATCCAGGAAATTGATCTAGAGACCCCCTTTAGGTACCTTGGAGCCTGCATGCCTCAATGGCAAGTTCTTCGCATTCGATGCAAGTTCCACATCATTGGCCTTTGATCGAATGACTCTGCGAGCGTTCGACGTCAGATAACTGTTCACATTCCATGGATTGTACCTTTCGTACCTTGAGAGCCATTTTCATTATTGGTGGTTTCTTTTGCATCTGTTAACAGCTTTCATCATTGATTGGTAATCAGACGATTTTTTTGCATGTTCAACTGCAGATCACATATTCGCATGCTCGAATTTGTTCTTTGTTCAGGTTGAGATGGAGCGCAAGATCCTAGGTTTTTTCTGATGAAATCTAGGCTGCGGGTTCTTTGTGGATTACTATGAATTGTTATATGACTCTTCTGATTGGATGGTTGCGACCATACCTGAGTCTGTTTGTTGATCCCTACTGCTAGATGGCTCCATACCACGAATCGCACTATTTATGTACTCTATTATGGATGGATGCACCCATGCCACATGTCATGTATCAGATGTATCAGTTGTATTCATACTTGTAGGTTTTATGACAACAGTGTTTGGGTCGAACGTGTTCTCATAAATCATTTCACCCCTCCCTCTCTCTCAGACCTCATGCTTTAGGGGGAATTTGTTACATAGTAATTTGTCACCATCCCTGCAATACCTCGCCCGAATATTGGAGGGTCTTTCCCGTCATCTGTGAGTAGTGTCATACTCTGAAAACACCTTCTTTGCATCCTTCTGCACAAGAACATCATTTCTCTTGTTGAACATTTCCTCAAAAATCCCACAAAAACCTATGCTTTGGAATTGGCGTGGGTAGCTAGTTCATCCCTCATGCCAATGTGGAGGATTTACACTAGAGCTTGCACCAGCTGGCACTCTGTCTCTTTGTTGTGCCTGCGCCAACCTTTTTAGGAATTTTTTTTAACAAATTAGAGGCAGAATTTTCCTTTAACCACCTCAGGGATGAGTCACAAGAAGTGGTTAACTTGATGAGCCACGGATCTCACTCTTTAGCTAGTGGTTTCCTCCTCCCATGGGTCACTCCAAGAAGATAGGTCTCCCTTCCATGTTTATAGGGATCCTAACCTCTCCCTCCCCCTCTATATTAACAGGCTTTCTCCCTTTATGAAAGTTGGCTGAACAAAGAGAATTATATAGCTGAAATGTTGAACTTGGAGAACTAAGCTATAGTTGAATAACTAAGAAGGTATATCAAGAATGAAGTCCATCGAGAGGTCCCTTATCTTGTCTGAATTCCCCGATGAACTTTGAGAAGTGCTTTGCCCCAGCCTCGCTGGAGGAGACCGCAACGTCAGAGCATGGTTGTATCTCTTCTTTCTACCTATTAATATGAGTGACTATTGTCTAGTTCCCGTCTTGTGTTTTTTCTTTATCGAATGCAATATGCTAGTCTTCTCTGACTGACTAGTAGTTTTTGGATGGAATTAGTATGTGGTATGTGGTTATCATTTTCTGATCTCTGTTCAGGTGTCCAAACGTGATAGGCAGAGGGGTTGTGACTTATCTTTGATCAGGAGTGAGATGTTCTCATCATCACTATGGGTGTCGACGATAACTTTGGACCACAGGTAGGCTATCTTATCGCATCCTCTTTCATTCAAATATCTAGGAACCTACACTCTAGCATGATTCCTTGTTTCTAGACCCACCCTAGGGCTAGAGGGATCTTCTTTCTCTGCAGAGAGGATGTACCTGAGTAACACCTGTGGGTTATGGGCCCACATTATATCAGAAGCAAACCAAACCACAGATCTCCACAAACCTCGATCAACAAACGTTGGTCCCACTTTGAATGCTTAAGACCAGAATCTGAATATATATTAACTGCCATTGATAACATGTCAGATCTATCCTATGTGTTAACCTCTACGCACATCATCATGTGATTGCCATTAGATCTACGAGAGATCGACAGTCATTATTCTTTCCACATTAAACTCTGATTTATAAATCATTGCATCCAATTCTCACCTTAACTCCTACACATGCTTAAATGTGATATTTGTTGGATCAAAGATCTAACCGTAAGAGTCGTCAGATCACTTGAATACCAGACAACCAACTTAATTCATTAAATATGATTTATAAAATCGTTGATTCCATTTTAATGGTTAAACACTGCACAAATTATATTGTAATTTTTTTCGGATTGCAATTGGATGGTGGTGGTTTTCATTGGCTCCAGCATTACCATATTCCTCCACTTTGCTAGTATTACACTTCGTCTAAGAAGCCACGACTTTTGCTTTAATAAATTATAGTCCTTTGATTTAATAATACCACTGGACAGTTTGCCTTCACAGTGGACTTCCAATACATGGCTTGATTCCTCCAAACTCTTTACACACCTATGCAATTCCATTTTCTTCAAATCCGCCTGATTTGATACTCTGGAAAGTTCCTTTAACATTTCGGAAGGCAACCCGGTGAATCTAATGATCAACAGAATTTTTTTGTTGCAATGCTAACAACGACTGTTGTGAAGGATTATGGGTTTCGATATTTCCACAACTCACTCGAATTTGCAATAGGTTGATATTGAGAAATACACAGACTAAAATGTACATAGAAAGTCAAACATATACCATAAAGGATCTCACGCATGCATTTATTGCTGAAATAAACTAGTTTATACTATGCTCAGACACACAGAAATCTACATAACACGTATTTTGATTATATACAAACTCGATTATAGTCTAAGGCATCTCAGGCTTAGTAAAAAATTCTTCTGCAGATTACATTATATCCCCTCGCTCCTCTTTTGTCACACAACACAGACTCTTTATATAGAAATTTGAAAAAGCGTCGATCATCTAAGATCCACAATTTTTCTCCCTCAATTGCTCAAACTAACCCACTAAATCTCTCGTTATGCATACATGGCAGCTAATTACAATTAATTAAACCTTATTATTTCCATCAATTTAGTTCTGTTTTAACCAACTTTGCCCTGGTTTACAATGACTATCCATGTTTTCGCCTTTCATAGATTTGGATTCTATTTTTAATGAGGATGCTCAAATGCTCCTGCATCAACCTATGTGTTAGTAAACTCAAAAAACCTAGAAGCATATGAATACAAATTTGGCATGCTAGAATAACAAACCTCCATTGGTTGTGTTGATGATGCACTAGGCAAGACAGAAGGGCTAATGGTAGGCGTTGTTGATAATCTCTCCAAGAAAATTTCCCAAGTCATGTTGATGGAGGACAGGTGATGCAACACAATGGCCTTGATCAGACCATGATGAAAAATACTAGTGATATGATATTTTCTTCTACTTTTAACCTTCTCATTCATCTTAATCAAACTCTTGTACTAAAAATATGGAAAATCAAGTGTTTTTATAGAGGTGAAATGCATCAACAACTTGATATGATACCTCTACAACCTAGAGAATATTCCTTCACCTGTGAAGTAATTCATTATGAACATCATCAAAGGAGCATACTAGTTTCTGAGGTGTCTGAAAGTAAAAAGGTAATATGGCTCCTCTCTAGCATAAGGATTGAGAAACTGTTTGTAGTTTTCAATGTCTAACTCCATGTCTTTGAACCACTGCTCTCCATGAAAAGAAATACATGTTGCTAAAGAAATTTGGTCTACTGATAGGCTTATCTCCATACCTACAATAGTGACCTTTCCCATGTTGAATCTTGTAGAAAATAGGATGGTAAATTGAAGATGATACCCCTCTTCAATTATCCTTCCACAAAGTCTCATACACTAAGCCCTCTCAAAGAATCTTTTGGCCAATGGCGAGGCATTTATTTCATGCATTGTGAAGGGTTCTAGCCTAAGGTGGCACCCTCCTTTAAATATATTCTTGTCACTTTCCATTTTTTTTGTCACTGGAATGATGAAAACCCAAGAGTGTTGATGAGATGCGTGAATGTGTGGAAATATGGAAAAACAGAGTGTAGGAAAGTGTGAGTTTAGAGGATGAGATGAAGGATCATGGAGATGAAAAAAATTCTAGAAAAATTTCAGCGGATTGAGTTGTATGTTAGCTCCAAGTTGTGGGTGGAATGATGGAAAATCAGTGTGATGAAGGTGGAAAAATGTTGTAAACACGGGAAATTCCCAATGTTTGACTGTGAGGATAACTAATGTAGAGGTGGGGTAAGTTTATAAGGTCAAATGAGGGTCATGGAGCTGAGCAAAAATTATAAGAAAAATTCAGTGCATATACTATCATCTTAGCTCCATAATGAAAGTGGAATTAGGAGAAATGGATGTGTGGAGGGTTGCTAAATCTAGGAAACACAGGAAATTTCAATTTTTTTCACTATGAAATAACTAGAAAGTAGGGTTTGGGTGAAATGACATGTTAGGGGTGGTGTGGATGAGAGGAAAGGTAGGGACAGGTGTATGAGATGTATGAGTTAGGGTTTAGGTACTAGGGTTAGGGTTTAGGTAGGTTTCGTAGGTTAGGTTTTTCCACATGAAATTTTTTTATACTATGGACAAGTGACAATGTGAATATGAAAATGTTTAAACACTCAAAAAATTTGACCAAAAGATGGCATAAGAGTGATGAATTACCTTGTATGAGGGTTACATAAGGTAATGGTGCCAAGCTTGAAGTTGTTTTGAAGTTTTTGAAGCCAAACACCTAAATCTTCTTCTCCTTCTAAAGTGTAACAGACACCTACAAAAGTGTAACAACAGTAGAAAAAGCATAACAACTAAAGCACATAAGCGTAACAAAGGGGTTGCGCAGTGCGTGCAAAACACACAGAAACATAACAAATAGTTTTGTATCACCCTACAGAAGCATAACACTGTTGCCTAGAAGCGTAACAAAACTCCCAGAAGCATAACAATGGTGGAAAAAAGCATAACAAAGGAGGCAGAGAAGGGTGGAAAATGAGTTTTAAGGTGATTTTATGATTTTGATTTGGACTTTAGACCACCTTTGGAGTGAAAATGAGATAGGGAGGTGCTCTTCTGCACATCAAAGGATAACAATGCGTGAAAATGTTCTTGGTTTTTTTCTTTTATAACCTTGATATGACCTTTTTTTACCTTTTAAAACCTTGAAATGACCTTTTATTCCTTTTAATGAGAAAGTAAGAGAGAGTTGACCTTTTTCCTTTTGACATTTGCAAATGACCTCTTTAAAACAAGACAAGTTGTCTTTGACATCTAGAAATGACTTTTTTTTCTTTGAATGAGATAATAAGTCATAATTGACCTCTTTGAACCTTTGACACTTGAATGAATTTTTTGCTCCTTTTAATGAGACAGTAAGATAGAATTGAGTTCTTTGAAATTTTTTGACACTTGAACCATTTGAAGCAAGAAAAATTTTCATTATTTCATTCCCTAAGCATGCTAGCTCCCTCTTTAATGTTTTATAAGTGGGATGAAGGGTTAGAGCCTTGTTTTAAGTGACAAATTGAACATTTTTCAAAGGCAAAAATGACCCTAGACAGTAACTTATATGAGGTGGAGTGACATACCCTAAGCCTTTTAAACGATGATGATGGATATAACCTTGAAAATGATGGTGTTGATAAATTAGATGAAGGAGCAATATACTTGACCTAGACTTATTCAGTGAAAAAAATTATTTTTTGAAAACGTTTTTAAAAAAGTAAAAAAATATGACCTATGAATTTAGGCAAAAAACTCAAAGAGTTATTTTTAATCACTGACATACTGACACTTAAAAATCAAAAGAGGTTTTTTATTCTCTTATGTCCTATTGTAACCAAGGGACTTCTTATAAAACCATTTCAACAGTGGTCGATCCATATGACCAGGTGGCCCTCCTACATCAAATGGTGTGAGGTCTAATTGGGACTTCACGTCAGGGAGATCCCCTTACATTTTTGGTGGAATCTAGCACCATCAACATTTTTTGCGCTACAAGGAGGGCAGGATGACAAGTTTATCCTTTGAAGCATGTTTGAATATTTTACCTTTAATGGCTTCATCCCAAATCATGATCCCGAGGTGTTTTACATAGCCTTTATATCTTTCAATCCCCATGGACCTTTTACATAACTTGTCACGATTGAAATTTAATGGCAAGGGTATAGCAACCGTTCTTGGGTATATTGTTGAAGTTTTTCAATTCTGGTTCATGAATGGTTTCAATTTAGAATAAATCATTGCACAATTCACTACAAGGAAAATACCCTATAGTGGATGTTTTTGAGGAACCCCTTATAAAAATAGCCCAGAAATCCATTTGTAGTGGAGGTTACTAGAGGAGGTCAGTGGGTGGAGGATTTTGTGGATGTTTTTTGTCTGATGTGTTTCTTATCCTAAACTGCAATGGTGTGTTCCACTAGCAAAAGCACCGATGCATACTAAAAATTGGCACACCACGACACCGTGCGCTCGATACAAACCCAGTAGATGCATCTTATTACTGTAACGCACCGGTTCTCTACACAGATTCAGCACCGGTGCATCCTAAAACCCCGCTCCAAAACTAACATAGCTTGGTGTGGTTGGAAGAAACCCCCCAGTGCACCTCGAAAACCTGTGCACCGGAACAAGGTTAAATAAAAAAAAAATTATGGCCAAAAAATTGCATTTTTCACTTTTCAGTGCTCTAGAGCTCTCAAGCACTGGTACAAATTTACCTTGTTTGAGGCGCCCTGCCATCGGTTCTCCCATTGCACGCACTGTTACTGTCCATTGCCCACCATCTCCATTTCAAATTTTGAAAAACAGTGGGAAAATTTAGTTTTGCAAATTTTACAGCTAATATGCCTCCTCGACACCGAAATGTATAGGTATTTTACTTTTTTTCCATAATTAAACCTTTTAGTGGATTCGTTTTATAAAATAACTTAAAATTCACCTTATTTAAAATAATAAAAAATTACCGCGCAATGCGCTCGAGCCGTTCGACTCGCACCGGTTCACAGTGCTACCTGTAAATTTACAGGTCACACCATGACCAATGCTAATGCACTGTGCACCATGCTTTTTTAAAATTAAAAAAAATTGTGGCGTGGTTGGTTACCCGGCCGCACCGTTGACCATGTCGAAGTGCGAGAATGTGGTGAATTGACAGAAATATGTGCCTGGGGGCTGGTATTTTTGTCAGTGCACTGCCCTCCCTAACTGGAAATAGTCAATGGTGTGGTCATGTCAACGACCACATCGTTGACTATGTAGTGATGTTAAGAGGGTGGTGCACTTCCTAAACTATATGCCCCAGGGCGTATAGTTTGGTGAGCGCACTGCCCTCCCAATATTGGTACATAGTCAACGGTGTGATTGGTTATACCACTGCACCATTGACCGTGTAAATATGCCATGAGGGTGGTGTGCTGACAAAACTATCTGCTCGCATTGAGTAGTTTTGTCAGCGCACCACCCTCCCAAATTTTTTCATAGTCAACAGTGCGATCGATTAAACGACCACACCGTTGACCACTAAATGATGTTTCGCGGTGTGTTTATTCAACACACTGCTTGAGATAGGACAGGTCGTGATCTATGGTGCACTACAAATTTCCAGGTGCACCACCTTTGGTGCGCGATAAAAACAGATGCACCGGTACCGGTGCATGCCTGTTTTTTGTGGTGCACCGACTGTTTTTTTTTTTAAATATATATATATATATATATATATATATTAAATACATGTCTCATTTAATAAAAAAAAATTATTTAATATGTCTATAATTTAGCGATGTCAAAGGAGAGAAGAGAGGGAACAACAGCAACAATAGGCGGACCAGTATAACATGGTTCACTTGTGGGAGGCACGAGAGAGGGAGTGAGAGATGTACCCTCGCCCTATTACAATAGCCACCTTGTCACTCCTAAGGGATATATGCCTCCTCAAGTTCTATGAGGAGGCTCCATCCCTGAAGGGACATGGTGGGTTATTGCGACAGCTTATCCACACGTGGAATGCCCACCGACAAGCTTTCTGGGTTGGTCCTAACAAGTGGTATGCCCACACTGAGGAGTACATCTCTTTCATTACTAGCCTATCGAGGAGAGGGGTGGATTTTCCCTCATTCCCAAAGGTCCCCATTGGCTATGCAGCAGGGATTCAGTTGGTGTACTCCCAGAGATACATTAGCGCGGATATATTGTCTCCTGCATATTTTTAGGTCTCCGGTGGTCAGTTATGTATTGCTTCATTTGGTGGATAGGAGGTGAGGTGCCTCTCACTACAGAATTCAACCATTTCACACCATACCAATGATAATAAATGCATTAGTTTCTTGATTCTATTTTATGTTATTTATTATAGGCGCCATGACCTGTGAGGTGGTCTGCCATTTTTTTTGCGGCAGTTCTGTACAGCTTTAGATAGATGTCGTGCTTAGGCATAAGGGAGGGTGAACTTCCATTTTGCTTCAGAGCTATTTTTTAATTTCTTGAGAGGTTTCCAGAGATAAGGCCTAATTTTGTTAGGTAGCCTCATAGACTGATGTTGCATGTAAGGATGTAGATGTGGGGACAGATGATGCCCAAGAGGGGCGAGTCAAATTTTTCCATGAGGATATCACATAATGCACTGGAGTTTCTTTCCAGTGTTGATGAGCATTCCTTCGTTTTGGTCCCTTGTCCGTATGCTGGTTTGGATTGGCGAGGGTGTTCCAACATCCTCTTCACAGATTATGAGCTGCCAAATGATAGAGGTAATATTAGTGTTTTCTTTAAATTTATTCTAACATGTTCTTTAACTTGTTTTTATTAAACTGTTTAATGAAATTGTCTAATTATTGTTGTGTACTTATATATATTTTGCAGACATTAGGTAATTTGATGGAGATGATATGCCACCACCACCAAATGATCTTGGTGTAGATACTTATGACAATCAGGAGATGGAAAATGTTGAGGATCAGGTTGGTGTAGACAGACCTGGACCTCATGTTGCGCAAGTACCGGCTGGTGTGAAGCATAGGCCTGAAACTAGATTTAGGATGGAGTTGGGCGACCAACTCTGTGGACTGCTTGTGGAGGAGGGAGTTAGGTCGGCCACTACAAGATAGATACAGGTCGATTCTAGGATGATAGAGATGTGGAGAGGCATGCCACATGACATGTTGACCCTGATGCGGCATGTCATAGGAGCAACCAACTTAGTGGCACAGTTGAGTAAGGCCCTTCAACGTAAGTGTGATTGAGACACAGTACATCGACAGTCAAGCAGTGATGAATCATTTGATGATCACGATAAGGGGGGTGATCATCATTCACCTCGCGCTGCAGATGAGCAGCCTGCAACATCGACCAATAGTCATGATCATGAGCAAGCTTGACCATCCACGTCGAGTCAACTTTTTGAACCTGCAGCACCCAGCATTCATGATTATGAGTAGGCTAGACCATCCACGTAGATTCAACATGATCAGTGTTAGCACTATAAATGTTAACAGTCTGACCGCCATCGTATCACCGTTTTCAATTTTTTCTTGTTTCCTAGCCTATGTCAAAGTTCGAGTCATTTGCAATAAAGGTCAAAAAAGAATCTCAAAACCAAAATACCTTTGAGTTTATAGGTAGTATTAGTGTCTTAGGTTCATAAAAGAAGTTAAAACCATTGTTTTAACTTAGGTTAGTGTATAAATCCACTAGTCATTTTGTAATAAAATTATAGTTTCTCTTTTCGAGATAATAGCTACCTTTGTTTCAGTCTCATTGGTAACACAGTGATACAATGAAAAGAAGTTATTTCTCCAAATTGAAGGTCACATTAGTAACACAGTGGAAAAGAGTAGCTATTTTTCTGAAATTTGGCTATATTTCAAAATAGAGATAAAGGCGGTTATTTCTCAGGCATAAGGAGCTGCAAAGAATATTTCCAGAGAAACGACCATTCCTATTTGAAGATGATTTAATACCTCCTATGTTATAAGCATGATTATTCTTTTTTTTTAAATATTAATTATTCTTAAATTAGGAAAATTATTATAGGTGAATGGTTATAGCACTAATGCAGCTAACCAATAGCTACCCTACAAAGCTTAAGCAAATATCATGGTACAAGGTATCAATTATTAAATGATGCAGTGGAGCATTATGCGTTATGGGGTGACTCGATGCTTGTATTAAAATAATTTAAAATCGTTCCATTACACCATACCATGATTAAAGGCACGAAATCAAAGGGTTAAGTTCAATGTTCACTTGACCGAGGTCTTATGTGGAAGTTACAGCTAACAGGATTCATGTCTTCCAACAACCAGTTTAGTGATTCAAGGCAAGAAAAAAACGCTCCGTGTAGGGTTTTGCCTCCAAGATTGAACAACTGTTTGTTTTGAAGGAACCTAGATGTTGAGAAGCATGAGAAAAGGTGGGAATGTAAACAGGTCCGAGCCAGCAAACATCAGGTTTGTTGATGCTAGGTAAAACCTCAATTTAAGTCAGCTAGTTGGTATAATTTTTTGTAGAAATTTTTCGAAGAAAATGTGGCTTTAGCACATGCCTTTTCCGAGAGCTTTGATGGACAGAAATTCAAGCTAGGGAGCAAGAATTTCAAGATCTCTAAAGCCATCATAGCCCTAGCTACTCAAACCTCAACCATTGATGAACCTTGGTTCAAGAATAAAACATTGCCCACAGAAGTAAGTCTCTACCTTAAACCTAAACATGTCAATGTTAAATGGAATTTGACTACACATATTTCTTGTTTTAAGGCTAAATGGAAACATGTGATCACCATTTTGCAACACTACATTACATGTGAGGGTAGATTCTCCTATGTCCACCATTACCAAATGATATTTCTTGCTCATATTTCAGGTGATAAACCTATGAATTTTCCCTATTTCCTGTACAAATCCTTGCTCAAGTTGTCCTTAAATTTTCAGAAAATCCCTAACTATCCTTTGCAAAACATATATCATAGGGGTTTAATAAAAATTTTGATTATATACCACCTTAAAAAGAAAAGGACCACCTGGGATAAGTTCTTGACAGAGGAAGGGTTTGGTAGTATCAACTCTAGGAGAAGAGTAGGGAGGCCAAAGAAACGAGATGCTCATGAAAAAAATAGTACAACTCCTATGCCAAACAGATCACATCCAAACCCTATCCATTCATCAACTTTCTTCCAACTTAACCCTCCCTCCATGTCAATCATAAGGCAAAGTATAAGCTCAACTAAGAAAGCTGGAGACCCTATACCTATGCGAACAACACAACCAGTCAATGAAACCCATACCAGAAGTTCACCTAGGGAACCTCAGACCTTAAGGTCATTCATGGAGCAATATGAGAATAAATTGAAGCAGAAAAATATTATGCCTCCTAAAAATTCTATGTCAAAATATAGGAAGCAGAAAACTTCCTCTTCAAGAGGAAAACCTAGGAAAATGTTCATCATGACAGAAGAACTTCCAGAGGAATTCAACCATGGATTTCTAACTTCTAAGCCTGTTTTTCCTCCAGAGCAAGTATGTTAGACTCTTGTGATTCACAATATCACAAGGTGACTGATTATTTCTGTTTAGATAGTTTATATTGAAAATAATATTCCATGACTGTAATTTACTTCCAAGAAGGTACTTCTGGCACAAAATATGGCAAAGGATGGTTATATTCACCTCATTTCCAATATAGTCCAAACTAAGCCTAAATGCATTGATTAGAACTATCCATCTTATCAAACCCCCAAAACCCACATATATAAAGTTTTGGGACTTTGTATTAAGTCCCGACACCTCCATTTTAGCTCTTCCCACCCATTAACAACCATATCATATTTCCCTTTAAACTGACCATATATTTCTTTTATCGCAACTCTGCCCGCACCACAGCAAACTTTATAAATATATATATGTGTGTGTGTGTGTGTGTGTGTGTGTGTGTGATTAGTATTTATCATTTTCCGCACTTAACCGTATTAAAACCTTTACCTTTCATCGCAATTCACTTATCGTTGTTTTAAACTACATTCATAACACAACTGTCGAATCCTACAGAACCCTCGAAATGTGATTTGCGATATTGGATGGAACCCATCACCTTTTCACATTGCAAGTTCGCAAATATTACTTACCACTTGCACTTACTTCCACCTCATTCCCTGATATGTGATTTGTGATATTGGCTGGGACCCATCACCTTTTCGCATCACAAGTTTGAAAACTCAGGAGGATAAGCGCTCAAGAATCATGTTGAATTGTCAAAGTGTGAAGTGTGATAATGAAGTAGACGTGATGTAGTTCAAAGCTAAAATATAAAGGAATTTAAGTCTGGCTATTGGACCCAATCACATGTCGCAAATCACAAGCTCGAGAGGATAAGCGCTCAAGAATCATGTTGAAACGTCGAAGTGCAATAATGAAGTAGATGCAATATAGTTCAAAGCCAAAATAGAAAGGAATTGAAGTCTGGTTGTGGTACCCAATCGCATATCGCAAATCACAATCTCAGGAGGATAAGCACTCAAGAATCATGTTGAAATGCCAAAATGCGAAGTGCGATAATGAAGTGGACGCAATGTAGGTCAATGTTGAAGAAAAAAGGATTTCAATTCTCGATGTATGTGGTTTTCCATTTATTAAATCACATCGGGGAATAGAGGAGGCTTATAACGTAGAACATGGGCAGAAAGGCTTAGGTAAGGGACCCGACATGAGAAGAAGAGGAATAGCCGGAAAAAGGAGTTGATTTATGGGGCACAGTGAACACATTAGCTCAGCCACCTATCGACGAAAATTTTCCAGTATCTCATCATATTTAATGATCTAGCAAAGGCTGCCCAAAAGTAGAGCCAGATGTCAGAGCCACCTATCATTACCTCTTCGTGACCACCTCAGCCACCTTTCTCTTACTTTTGGATTCACGAAGAGCCACCAAAGTTTTTGTTTTCATGAAGAGCTGTTGAAGTTAATTCCACAGACGATGTTTTGTCAGAGATATTTTGTTCAGGCCTTGCATGGCCACACTTGTCTAGTTTTTCTTCATTGTAATTAATGAAGATTTGCCGAAGTAGATAGGGAAATCGATGTATTTTTTAGTTAAATACTACATGCATTGGCAGTATCAATGGTTGGATTCAGTTAGATCTGGTTGGACCTTTTTGGACCCTTCATTGTAAGAACTATTGTATTGGAGCGCTGTAATTTTTGAAGTTGGGCATCAATAATAAAAGATCTTTTTTAGGATACTTGAGTTGTGTTAAATGGTGATGTGTTTCCTCTCTCTGTTGAATGTTTCCATTTTTTTCCTTTTTTTGCATCCATTCATCTGATTTTAAAACATAAATTTTAGATTAAGTTTTGTTTTCAGAGGACCTTAATTTTGTCTATATTTACCATTTGAATTCTTTCTTCTAAAGTTTGGTTAAATAATTATTAACCACTCTTTAATCATTACTAAATATCACTATTTTCTTCATATCATAATTCATGCTACCTTAGAGATCCAATTAATACAATTAGCTTTCCTTGTGATGCTCTTGAAAAATTGATGTCACAAACCAGCCCTTTTAGACTCCATAACCCAATGGATTAGCTTCTGCAAACCTACTCATCCAACCAAAAAAATCAATCAAAACAACCAATTCTCACCATCACTGTTACTAGCCTAACATCAAAATTCATAACATTAAAGGTAAATTTAAATCATAAATAGGGAGAGCCCTCTCTGAGTCTAGGAAGGCTAGATCCTAGATTCCAAAGCAGTTTGATGTTGTCCTCTATCGTTTATTCTTGCCAATCTTATAAATTATAGGGACACAACATAATGGCGACTCCACTAGGGAGCTATTGAAAAACTTAACATTTCATCAGAACTCAGAAAACCTAGTAAAAAAACATTGTATGCTAAAACTATTGTCCAATATTGGTATCTTTTTATTGATGGTGGACAAACAGTAAGACACAAGAAGGTTTAAATAATCCACCTAGCGACTCCACAAATTTTAGTTGATATAAAGACTCCACTGGTAAAAGAATCTAGAATTATCGATAACTTATAATGACTCCATTCTATTGTTGATTGATTGTCAAGATGAATTAAAGAATACAACGATGGTACGCTCCTTTGGACAGATCTAAGATCCCAGGTTTTCCAAACCCCATGCCAAACACATATTGGTTAAAATATCTTCTAGTGTTTAAAGATGAAAAAGGTGATGATGTTGTTATGCATTTGTTAAGATTTCATATGCATGTCCAAAGATTTAAAATCCAATTTCCAAAGGACTGTCTTATGAAAATGTTTGTGGCAAGTTTAGAAGAGAAAGCTAGGATTTGGTATGAAGATCTACCAACCGCAAGTATAAGTTCTTTAAATTGTTTTCATGTTGTGTTTTGTGAAAAGTATAAAGAAGAATATCCCTATTTTTCACTAGTTCAGGACTGTTGTGATAACTTTCAATTTTTTATTGAATATTTGGAGGATTACTATGAGTATGATCATTTTATGAATGATGAAATATTATAAGTTTTAGAAGAAATTCCATTTCAGAAAGTGGAAGTTTTGTTTGAAATGTCTTCTCATCATGAAGAAAGAAATGATATATGTTGTCTAGAAGTTCATGAAGTTTCACCACAGGAAATATTCCTAGCAGCACAAGGACAAGCTGATCAGTAGACGGTTAAGGAAGAAATTCAACTTCCTGGACCTGTTCTAGTAGAGGATAGCAGTAAAAACCTACAACAGTCTAATGATCAATATGAAAAATTAACAGAGCTTTATGACCCAAATTCACAAGAGCATTTTCATCCAACAGTGTTTTATCCAGAGATTGAACACCAGTCAAGTTTGCCTAATGAAATCCAAGAAATCTTTCCAAAAGAAGACCAATCAGGTTTTCTGCTTGAAGACCTCTCTAATCCTCTTTCTGAATTTACAGACTTTGAAGAAGATCACAAACGTTCTCCATTATTTTCTTCTTGGGATGTTGAAAAAGTTGCACAACATATTGATATTATAGGTAATGACCCTTTAATCGAGATGATTGATCATTTTCAATTTCCTTGCAAGTTTCTGAATGATAAAAGGAAGGATGAAGAGAAAAAAAAATAGTTGAATATCATGGATAGAGAGAAAAAACAACCGTCTTCCTTAATATCAGATGATAGTCATTATCAACACAAAAGCAAGGGAACAGTCTGGGATGAGGTATGTTTTTATGTCACCAATCATCTGAGGGATTTCATGTTGCATGTTTACCTAGATACTTTGAGAAATTCATTACATTCATCAATGAAGGAAGAATCTATCAGGTTGATTAAAAGAGATATTGAATTCAGTGAAAGTGTCAAGTCGCCATGCTTTGAATCCTTTTCTCTACTCACAGAAATGGAAGCCTAGTTTCAGTTAAGTAATTATTTTCTTGATTGGTTACATTGGAAGTCTGATTATTATTTGACGGGATACTTTTTTATCAGACTAGAGTAGGTAGGAGTGAAAATAAGCTCAATACTCTGAGAATCTTTCCAGTTTTAGTTTCAGATAACTTTTCAGTTATTAGTTCAAGTGTGTTCCAAACTTTAGTTTTAGCATAGTTTAGGTTTTAGCATTCATATTTTCAAGGTGTGGCAATGATTTCATTTTGATGGTTTGCATTGCATAGTTTAGCTATAGTTTCAGTTCAGATTTCAGTACACAGATCAGAAGTTCAAAACAAATGAATAATGTTTCCAGTTGCAAATTTTTTGTAGCAGAGCAGGTTGCTAGCTTAAATCAACTCAATGACCAAGGCACTGGTCGCCAAATTTAGAGATTTGTGATTCTTTACTACCTCATTGGGATGACAACATCCCCAACTGGAGCCAATGTTAGACTCCTGTAATTCACAGTATCACAAGGTGACTTATTATTTCTATTTAGATCATTTATATTGAAAATAATATTCCATGATTGTCATTTATTTCCAGGAAGGTACTTCTGGCACAAAAGATGGCAAAGGATGGTTGTACTCACCTCATTTCCAATATATTCCAAACTAAGCCTAAATTCATTTATTAGCACTATCCATCTCATCAAACCCACATATATAAAGTTTTGGGATTTTATATTAAGTCTCAACACCTCCATTTCAGCTTTGCCCACCCAGTAACAGCCATATCATATTTCCCTTTAAACTTACTATTATTTATTTTATTACAGCTTTGCCCGCACCACATCAAGCCTTATATATATATATATATATATATATATATATATATTACATATGTGATATATTATTTATCATTTTTCTCAATTAACCATATTAAAACCTTTACCTTTCATTGCAATTCTCTTATCGCAGTTTTAAACTCCATTCATAACACAATTGTCAAATCCTATAGAACCCCAAAATGCGATTTGTGATGTTGGTTGGGACCCATCACCTTTTCACATCGCAAGTTCGCAAATATTACTTACGACTTTCACTTACTTCTGCCTCATTCTTTGATATGCGATTTGCGATATTTGCTGGGACCCATCACCTTTTTGCATCGCAAGTTCGCAAACTCCGGAGGATAAGCGCTCAAGAATAATGTTGAATCACTGAAGTGCGAAGTTCAATAATGAATCAGACGTGATGTATTTCAAAGCTAAAATATAAAATAATTGAAGTCTGGTTGTGGGACCTAATCGCATATTGCAAATCGCAAGATTAGGAGGATAATCACTCAAGAATCACGTTGAAATGATGAAGTGTGAAGTGAGATAATGAAGCGGATGTGATGCAAGTCAACATTGAAGCCTAAAGGATTTAAATTTCAGGTGTATGTGGTTTTCCCTTTGTTAAATTTCATCGGAGAACAGAGGAGCCTTATAATGTAGAACGCAGGCAGAAAGGATCGGGTAAGGGACCTGACACGATAAAAAGAGGCAGATCCAGGCAAAAGGAGTTGATTGATTGGGCACAGTGAACACATTAACTCAGCCACCGATATATGAAAAGTTGCCAGCACCGCATCATATTTAATGATCCAGCAAAGGCGGCCCAAAAGTAGAACCAGATTTCAGAGCCACCCATCAGTGCCTCTTCGTGAACACCTCAGCCACCTTCCGCTTACTTTTGGATTCACAAAGAGCCGCCAAATTCTTTGGATTCATGAAGAGCTGCCGAAATTAATTGATCAACCCCCATCCTAAAGTTAAAAATTCTATTTTGCTCTTTTTGGGGAAAACGACCACATGTCACTTTCATTTTTGTTTGCACTTTTTGTGGAAGTGGTTGCACCAGAATAGAGGAGTAGTCTTCCAACATATTTCCACATCATTCAGCCACTTTGAATTGCAAGTCATCATTATGTTTACTTTATTTATGCTATATCACTTTGTATTAAATTTTAAGATAAGCCTCATCTTTTGTATGAGATTGTAAAAACATTTTTAGAACAGATTCACACCTTTTGTGGAGATGCCAGCATGTTGTCTTTTCTATATATATGATAAAGCTCCATGAAGAAAATGTATGTGGTTTATGAAACTTTTTCTCATATGATCAGTGTAATTTTTAGTGAATGATATTGGAAAAGACTTATGAGGACTTATTATCTACTTGATATGTGTATTGTTAATATTTTCATGTGTTTCCACACCTCATTTTCTTCAGTTGCAATTTATGAATTAATATGTTGTTGTATGTTTTTATCAATCCCTTGACATGTTTACGTATTTTTTCAAGTTTTATTAGTCTCACACAGTGATATTTCTTGATGATATATACATAATGACAATCTAAAGATAACTCCTTATAAGAGTCACCTTTCATGATATTTCAGTAAGATTATTGTGAGCTTTTAAACAACCTTATCTTGTTGAAATATTGTCAAAATGTTCCTTGTGTTATTTTTCACCAAAATTATTGTCTCTTCTTCTATTTCACACTCCCTTCTCTCCATATACTACAAACTTACCTTTTTTCTACCATATCAGAACTCAATACCCTAATTAGTGTGATAGTGAACTTGACTGAAATCCCCTTCTCAGTGATTGAGGGTTTAAAACACCTACCAATCATATAATCCAAATCATTAAATTTACTTAGAGCTTAAGATGTGTTTGGTCAATCAATTGAAGTATTCTAAGTGTTTATTCCAGTGCTAACATATTTTGCTGCATCTGTCGGGAGACGAAGGCCTTGAAATGAAGTATTCTCCCGAGTCTCCTGTTTTGAATTGTTGATAATCAATTATTGATGGTGAAAAATAATTGGTGACTTGAATAAGACTACAAATTGGTTCTCCTGGTGAATCCACAAAGAGGAAGAGGGGTTTTAAGACCTCCTACTACAAGGAGAAATTAGAGATCACCTACTATGACTCCATTTGCTGACCCAGAGAAGATCATTAAAGATGCAAAAGAAAAGAAGAGATCAGTTGAATCCACATCTCATCAGTGAAGAAGGTACATAAAAAGTACATTCCAAAGAAAAAGGTACCTCCATCTACTTTAGAATCAAAAGAAGTTTTAGTTTCAAAATATTTTGCTGAAAATTCTCAAGTTGAAATTGCTTCCTTAGAAAATAAAGTAGATGATGTTTGAACCTAGGCTCAGCTGAAAGTTTTTCTCACTCGTCATTTAGTAAATTTGAGATAAGTATTATTCCATTCAAAGAGAAAAAAATATAGGTTTTAAGTGTCAATAAGGAATCATAAGAGTTTGTGCTGACATAAGGGGAGTTAGAAAAAGTATTGGCAATTGCACCTTTTCTTGATAGGGATGTTTTGACTAAAGAAGATTTTAAAAGCATTTTAAATTTCCTTCAAAATCATCTTGAATATCAATATTTTATTACCCCTCACCAAGATTTTTTTCCTTTGTCTCGAAATCCAGTTGTTGAGTCATCCTCTTCTCATACACTATAAGGGAGTGTTCCTAAAGGCCTCACTTTCAACTTATATGACTTCCTACCTCAGAAAAATAAAGTTGAATTTACTTCATCGCCTCAAGAGACAAAATTTGAATCTGATTATTCTGTAGAAGGTGAATTCAAGACCTCCTCTGTTCATCTCTTTGAAAATACATTGTTTTCAGTCCCAAAACTAGAAGAATCATCCCAAGATTTCCAAGTTTCTGTTGTCCAAAATCATATTCAAAATCCAAAAATAGTAATTCCTAATTCCCAAACAGCTACATCGACCAGTCATCCATCAACTATACATCAGCAAACCATGTCTCATCCTGTCCTTACAAGGATGCAGTAGATAGTGGCTACAAGATATGCACCACTTGCTCTTCCTCAACCTTTGCATCCTCTTCCTCAAAGAGATTACCTGAAATATATTCAAAATACACTGGGGAGGGAGAAGGAGTTTATGTTGAGGAAAATTTGGTTGCTTTCTATAGTTATGTTGATAACCAAAACATTGAACATGAAGATGTCTGGTCAAGGCTCTTTTTTCAGAGCTTGGATGGAGAAGCTTGTAAATGGTTTAGAAGTCTTCCACCAAACTAAATAACAAGAATAGATGAATTGGAGGAAGTATTTATGAAAAATTGGGGTGATAGGAAAGATTATTTGTACAACCTTACAGAGTTTGGAACTCTAAAAAAGAAGACAGATGATTCATTGGCTGATTTTACAAAGAGGTTTAATAAAATTTATCAGAAAATTCCTAAAGAAATTAAGCCTCCTGAGACTACAGCTATGATAAATTTTGCTAATGCTTTATATTCTGAGTTTCATTTATGGTTAAGGGATGAGAAGGAAAATACATTGATGGCTATGCAAGAGGCTACAATTAGAGTGCAGTCTAATTTTATGGATTCAAATAAATTGAAAATGGAAGAGGAGAAAGAACCAAAAGATAAAAAGAAAATGAAAGAGGAAAAACCTTCTTCCTCTAAAAATATTATAGCAGAAGAAAAGATTGATCAAATTTCCATTTTGATCAAAGAACTTGCCTCTAAGATGACAAAATTGGAGTTGTAAAACAAACCAACTGCTAGAGTCAATTAAAATGAAGCGAATAGAAATCAGGCTCCCTTCAGAAGACCTTTTCAGCCTCAACAACAGCGCCCAAGGAGGAATGCTGATAATTTTTCTAAAGAAGAGCAGCAAGAACATGAGGATGAAAATGAAGAAATAAACCTTGTAGGAGAAACATCACATTCAACTTGTTTGACTTTGCAAGAATATGAATACCAGTCAAGGATATATTTATTTTCAGATGATGAGAATGCTCAAATTTATGCACAAAATGATAAAAAACAACAAGAAACTCAAAACAGAAATTATCCTTTGAGGTCTAAAGGTCCTGTTCAGCAACCTCAACAAAAATCAGATTCTGACAACCAAGTTGCCAAACAACAGACCAAAGTCAATGATGTTCCTCCACCTCCAAATTCTGCCCCAATTATCAAAATTTCTACAGAAAATAAAGAATTATCTCCAATTTATTTTAGTTTCAAATTAGAACTGAATAAAATTAAGGTTCCTATCCCACTTCTGAAATTTTTGAAAAATCCAGCGTACAAAGTGTCTTTCAAAAGTTTGTTACAACCACCTCTCGCTCCTGATTCAGTAAATCTTGATGATGAAAATCCTACTATTTATCTAGGTTTCCATATCCAAGATCAAAATGATGATAATTCACCACCTTTCTATCTCTCACTCCATATACATGACAAATTGTTGCATAACTGTCTATTAGATTATGGGGTTTCTCACAATCTAATGCCAAATAAATTGATGGATGAATTCGGATTAGAAATCACCAAGCAATACCATGACCTATACACCTTTGATTCCAAAAAAATCAACTGTTTAGGAGTGATTAATACTTGGTTGTTTCTCTTACCCAGCTTCCTATGAAAAGCTTAGTGATGGACATCGTAGTTGCAGACATACCTTCTAGATTTGGGATGCTTCTTTCCAGATCTTGGTCTAAAAAATTGGGGGGAACCATTCAAATGGATATGTCACATGCCACAATCCCAGTGTTTGGAGGAGAATTCAGAAGGTTGTATATGGAAACCCAAATGACCTACATCATCAGTGATTAGTATAATCCTTCAAATCATCCTATATATGCTGAAGAGAAGGAATTAGGGCCATCCATATTACACCTTGTTGTTGATGATAATAATTTCCAGCCTGAAATCACTAAAAAATAGCATTTCCAAGGTACAAATGAGCAGCATTTAGAGGGAGGACAGATCTGGAAATTGCACTTTGATGGAGCCTCATCAAGACAAGGATCAGGAGCCGGTGTATTCCTCATTTCTCCCAATCAACAAAGGGTAACTATATCATATAAAGTGCAATTTTCTACCACTAATAACACTGCTGACTATGAGGCACATGTTCTTGGTATGAATGTAGCGAAATATTTGGGAGCAGAGCACCTAGTTGCTTTTGGTGATTCATAATTGGTGATAAGGCAGGTGAGAAACAAATACCAAGTGAAAAATTCCAAATTTAATAATTATAGGAATGAAGTGTGGGACTTGATTGAGAATTTTTCTTAGAATTTAATATAAATTTTGTCACTAGAGAGGAAAATCAAATGGCTAATTCACTAGCTATTGCTGCTAGTAATTTCAAAGTTCCTCTTGATGTCAAGGCAGCATATGATGTTCAAATTAAAAATAGACCTTCTAATCCTGATAACATCAAATACTGGTAAGTATTTGAGGATGAAAAATAAATTCAAAAAATTTTAGTGTGTTGAAGAGTTTGCAGACATTCAAATTGATGATGAGAAGGACATTGTTGAAAATCAAAACAGAAAACCTTTCAAAAAGACCATGGCTGGGAAAAATATTATGGATCTGAAAACTAACTATATTCCAAAAGGCCTAGTTCCTTTAGAAATATTGTTTGACAATAATGATTTCTTCTTAAAGACTAAAAATAAAGTTGATGGGGAGAGTACAATTGACTGTAATATTGGTACAGAAGATCAGCCAAAAGTAGTCAAAGTTTCTAAATTTCTTTCTCTTGAAACTATAACAAATTATATCAAGTTGTTGAAACAATATGCAGATATTTTTGCATGGTCCTATAGAGAGTTGAAGACCTATGATAGAGGTATAATGCAGCACAAAATTCCTTTGAAATAAGATGCAAAGCATGTATCACAAAAAATTAGGCATTTCAATCCCATGTTGCTCCCCATCATTGAAAAAAAATCAGAAAATTATGGGAAGCGAAAATAATTCTATCTTTGAGATTCTCTAGTTGGGTAGCTAATATAGTCCTAGCTCGAAAAAATAATGGAGAGATAAGAATTTGTGTCAATTTTCTCAATCTGAACCAGTGTTCATTGAAGAATAACTATCCATTACACAATATGGATTATATTTTTCAAAAACTTGTAGGCTCCAAAAGATTGTCAATGATAGATGGCTTTTCAGGCTATAATCAGATTTCAATCGACAAACAAGATAGAGAAAAGACAACATTTACTACACCTTGGGGGGCATTCATGTACAACAAAATGCCATTTGGTCTAATGAACACAGGCACAAAATTTCAACGGGCAATGAATATTGACTTTGTGGGAGAAAAAAAAAAAATTGTAGTCATTTACTTGGATGAAATTACAGTCTATTCAAAATCTGACGAAGATTATTTGAAACAAGTTTTTGACAAATGCAGAAAATTTGGTTTGTCCTTGGACCCAAAGAAGTCATCCTTTTTTGTTCAAGAAGGAAAATTATTGGGACATATTGTGACAGAAAGTGGTATCTGTATTGATCAGGGGAGACTAGAAGCTATTCAGAATATTGGTTTGCCAAGGAATAAAAAATAATTGCAATCATTTTTGGGGAAAATTAATTTTTTGAGGTGCTTTGTTCCAAATTTTGTAGAGCTGATCAAACCTATAAATGTCTTACTGAAGAAAGATGCAGAATTCAAGTGGCGAGATGAAGCAAAAAATTATTTTTCACCAATCAAGTCTGCCTTAACTAAAGCTCCAGTTTTTATTAGTCCTAATTTTGACAAATATTTTATGATGTTTTCATATGCTTCAAAAGAAACAATTGCAGTTGTCTTGTTACAAAAGAACAAAGAAGGTTTGCAACAGCCTATTTAATTTTTTAGCCTTTCTTTAAGAGATGTTGAATTAAAGTACATTTTGACTAAAAAACAAGAACATGAAATAGTTAAGGCTTTAAAGTATTTTCGAGTTTATGTGTTACATTCAAAAATTGTTTCTTTTGTGCCAAATATCATTTTCAAAGATGTATTGTTGCAGCCAGATACAGATGGCAGGAGGGGAAGATGGCTGACCTAAATTTTAGAATTTGATATTGAGATCAGACCTACTAAATTGATAAAAGGACAAGGCTTGGCTCACTTGATGGTTGAATCTAACTGCAAGGCTCTAAATCTGAATATGGAGGCAGCTGAGGGAAAATATGGAGAAGGTATTTCTAATTATCTTGAAATCTTTCATTCATATTGGTATAAGGATATAGTATATTTTTTGTTAAATTTCAACTGTGCCCCTAAAATGGAGAAGTAAAAGAGGAGAGCTTTTAAAATGAAGGCTATTAAGTATTTCATTTTGGAAGACCATCTTTACTGGAAAGACCTTGTGGGAGTCTTATTAAGATGTGTAAATGAAGTTGAGTCATAGGATATTATGCCATAGATACATGCAGGAGTATGTGGAGGACATTGTATTGGAAAGCCACTACAAAAACAATATTAAGATCTGGCTATTACAGGCCAAATATTTTCTATGATGTTTTTTGCAAAGTCAAGACTTGTGTCCAATGTCAAAATTTTGCTGGCAAACAGAAGCTTCTTCCATTACCTCTTATTCCTATTTCAACAGATGTTCCATTTGAGCAGTGGGGGTTATACTTCATCAGTGAAATTCATCCGCCTTCATCAGGACAACATAGATGGATTCTTACAGCTACAAACTATTTTACTAAGTGGATTGAAGTTTTTCCAACCAAGAATGCCACTCATATGGTAATAATCAAATTTCTATTGGAAAAAATTATGTCTAGATTTGGTTGTCCACATAAATTAGTGACTGATAATGCAATCAATTTTAATTCTACTAATATGCATAAATTTTGTCAGTAATATGGTATTGAATTGACTCATTCCACACCTTATTACCCTCAAGGTAATGGGTTAGCTGAGTCATCCAATAAAATCTTGGTGGGAATCATTAAGAAGATGTTGTGTAAAAATAAGAAAAATTGGGCCACTCAGCTGGTCCATGCTCTTTGGGCAGATGGGGTAAGTGGTAAAAAATCAATTAGAATGTCTCCCTTTTAGCTTGTATATGGTACTGATGATGTAATGTAATTGCAATTAGCTCTTCCTATTATGAAGTTTCTGCAAGATGAAGTTGATGATGAAAATCCAATTCAAAGGAGAATATTGCAGTTGATAGAAGCACATCAAATCAGAGAATCACTAATGGAAAAAGTACAGAAATATCAGACTAAAGTCAAATCTGTTTTTCACAAAAGAGAAAATCAACAATTATTTCAGGAGAATGATTTGGTGTTACGCTGGGATGTCAGGAGGGAAGACCATGGAAAGCATGGTAAGTTTGACAATTTGTGGTTTGGGTCATTTAGAATTGCTCAAGTTTTGGAAAACAATACGTTTCTGCTCAAACATCTAGATGATGATCAACTAACAGGAGATCCAGTTAATGGTGATTTTATTAAAAATCTCTTTGTTTTTTAAGTTATTTAGTCATTTCATTGTAAATATCTGGTGTGATGTGTCAATAAAACTTTATGCCCAATGGTACTCGTGTCTGTAAATATGATTAATCTTGAGTCCAGTTAGTCTAAGGTCAATCCTAGTCATAATTTCTAGAAGTCTTCTTGATTTTGAAAGTGTAAGGCACTGAGTCTACAGTCCTTGAAGCCTTGCATGGGCTCTTCATCCCCAATAGGAGCCACTGTTATCACTTTAAACGTTAACATTCTGACTGCCATTGTATCATTGTTTTCAAATTTTTCTTGCTTCCTAGCCTATGTCAAAGTTTGAGTCATTTGCAATAAAGGTCAAAAAATAATCTCAAAACCAAAATACCTTTGAGTTTATAGGTAGTATTAGTGTCTTAGGTTCATAAAAGAAGTTAAAACCATTGTTTTAACTTAGGTTAGTGTAGAAAGCCATTGGTCATTTTGTAATAAAATTATAACTGCTCTTTCTGAGATAATAGCTACCTCTGTTTAAGTTTCATTGGTACCACAATGATACAATGAAAGGCATATATTTCTCCAAATTTAAGGTCACATTAGTAACACAGTGGAAAAGAAAAGCTATTTCGGTGAAATTTGGTTATATTGCAAAACAGAGATAAAGGCAGATATTTCTCAGGAATAAGGAGCTACAAAGAATATTTCCAGAGAAAGGACCATTCATGTTTGAATATGATTGAAGACTTCATATTTTATAAGCATTATTATTCCTTTTTAACAAGATTAATTATTCTTAACTTAGGAGAAGTATTATAGGTGAATGGTTATAGTACTTTTGTGGCCAGCAACAACCCCCCTTCTTATTTAATATTAGTAATAATACTAAATAAGTGGGGACCCTTAGTCAAGAAATCCAAAAAATTAATTTAGAATTTATTTCCTTTCTCAAATAAAACTTACTATCTTAACTTAGGAAAATTCCTTTGAAAATATTTAAAGTAAACCTAAGTTTATGATAGATCAAAGCATAATCCTTCTTTAAATAGAAATACCACATCCATCGCAAAAAGTGGATATCATTTATCAAAGCATAATTTTTTAAAATTGCGATTTGGCGATATTGCGATAGCGCGATCCCAAAGAACTAGACATTAAAGTATTTATCGCAAACCACATATCACAGAAAATTTGTTTAATAAGTTACATTTTGTGAAATTGCGATTTCACGATTTTGCGATATTGCGATTTCGCGATGATATTAGACTGCAATTTGTGGATTTTGCGATTTGGATGTTGTGATTTGCGATGATTGCGATTCGCGATACTGCGATTTTGCAATATTGCACAGCAAATCGCAGATCGCATTATCGCAGATTCTTCTAGCGCGGTGTCCAAAGTAAATCTTTTCATAAATAAATATTCGTTATGCGCTTTGATGTCAAAATTAATGAATGGATTGTTAATCATTGATGGAAAGGATTTTTCTTTGATTTAAAGGTTGTTTCACGTTTTTATCCACCTTCAGCATTTAAAACTATCCCGTCACCTTTCTCATCTCATTACTCTCACTTAATTCGTAACACCGCAGGCGCGAAGGGATAGAAGACTATACAAAGCATTCACAGAGAATTATGGGTAAGAAAGAGAAAGTTCCAAGTGTTGAAAACAAAGAGATGGCTTCCCTGTATGCGGATATTGCTTGCAATAAGGATGCCGGTATCACTACCTGGGAGGGCATGCATAATCTGCTCGAAGAAGAAAATCCCAGGGTAATGGAAGTCGCAACTACTGCTGGATCAAGTAATTCCTCTGAAGCATCTCTTACGGAATTGGCTTATTCATTTCTTCACAGAATAGCAGCAAGACCGAGAATTCTTCCGTATAAAGATATGATAAAATGGGTACTGGATAACACAGATATTTCAGACAGACAATTTAGAACTCCAGGACAAGAACTCATTGGGTCATTCACTACAGAATATTTGAGGCTTATGTATCACTTACCGGAACCTCCGGCGACCTACAACAAACAATTTATGGAGAAATTCGCCAGAGAAAATGCAAATTTGGCAGAATGCACCAAGGAATAGACCAAGAGAGAGGAACCATTGAAGAAAAACAAACATGGTATGTACAGTACTGGTTCGCTCACCTCTCCATATTGTTTTGCTACTGCTATGTTATGCAAGCTTTTTGGAAAGCCTGACATAAATATGGTCTTGCCTGAATGGCTCCCTTTGTTGAATGTTGTTATTAATGCTACAATTGTAGACTGGGCCAAAATCTTGTTTGATAATTTAGCCGCTGCCATTTTCAATTACCGGTCTAAACGAACTATTTCCCAGAGAATTTATCCTCCTTTCTATCTATCTGCCTCTGTTATGGATTCAATTTGTTTTGTTTCTAAATTCCCTTTGATGGGTTGGCAATGGAAAATTCATGATCCCTTGCCTATTCATGTCTATCACAAAGAGTTGTGGGAATCAAAGTTTGTTGCTCATTTTTACAAAATTTTCCATGGCATAATGCTGCCTCTGTACAAAATATTGTATAATAAGGATGCTCCAAGGTTATCCCCGGAAGTAGAAGTCGACATTCTCCCTGTCGCAAGATGGTTCGGAGAAGAGTTGTTTACTTATGTGAGGGTTTTTGGAAGCTTTGCTTCCCCCCATGTGTTACCCCTGTATGTTCCGGATAAACTTGTAGCTCGAGAGATTGCTTATCAAACCTGTGGTGAAGGATGTTTGACAAAGGAATTAAAGGAGAAGAAGAAGGGCATTTGGCCACAATTTCCCGTAGCCTGTGGAGAATTTTCATTGTTTGATGTTGGGCACGCATTCAAAGAGGTAAGAAATATTACATGCTTACAACTGTTCAAGTTTTCGAGAAGGTTATTTGATCCAATTGATGTTGTTAAAAATTTCACCACTGCAATCAAAGTAAGAGTGTTTGTTGGAGAAGAAGATCCTTTTGATGATATGTTTCAAACAAAATTTTCATTTAGAGAAGTTTTTCATTTATCTCAAACATAGTTATCCCCAGAATATTTTCAGGAATTTAAAGTTTACAGAGAGAGAAGACTAACTACTATCCCTTTGGAAAATTTACGCTTGGAACCCGCAAGGGAACCAACTCCTAGTGTCAGTCTTAGTGGCAGCTCAAATACAGGAAAGTCTAAGTCGAAGTCTGATAAAGAGACTTCTGAGTGTTCTAAAAAGATTGATAATTATGAAAGCCCAGTGAAGGATACAGCTCAATCTAAAGAGCTTTCACAACAACAGAATTTTACCACTCCACAGTTGAATCTTCCACCTCTCAATATACAGCAACCGACAGTCAGGACTGAATTGGAAAAAAAATGGGAAACTTTTAATCAATTTCTTAATGTAGAAGGACAGAATATACAGACCCCTGTACAGACAACAAAATTTTTTAGCATGGGAATAGGTGGCACCATCACAGAAACTGAGCATATACCTATCACTCCCTCTTCTGAAATTGTACTCAATATAGAGGACATTCCTCCTCTAGACATAATCTACAACCCGCAGTATAAAGCAGTAGTAAAGAAGCAGAGGAAAAACAAAAAGTTAGAGAGCTCAATCTCTACTGAAGCAGAGCAATTAGATGTCTTATGGAAGGATCCTACTACGGATCCAACTGACAATATTGCCAAGCTATCTCAGATTACAGGAGCTTATGCCTCAGCAACTATTGATAAAGCATCTGAGGTAAATCTATTATTAAATGAAAAATAAGATCAGATACAAGCTCTGCAACAATAATTGCAACAAGCCTGTGCTAACAGTGAAGCACAAATAAAACTTGAAGAGTTACAACAAGAGCTTCAAAATATGCAAATTGGTTATCAAAAAAATTTGGTAGATAAAGAGAAACAAATACAGATTATCCAAGAAGAGAACAAAGATGACCCTAAGCTTCTAGAGTTTATATCAGAGTCTGTTTCCTTGAACAAACAACTACTGCAGCAACAAGACATATTATTCCAGAAAATCTCGCAATACAACTCTTTTTGTCAAGAAAGTGATAAAATCACTAATCATGTCGTAGAATTACGACATGATTATGATTTAACTAATGAAAGAGTTAGTAGTTATATGGCATGGCAAAAGACAGAGGAAGGAAGAAGAGCAGGAGCACCGATCATCAATGATAGTCATAAAGAACTACTCTTCAACAATTGGGATGTACAACTCAGAGAGGCAGAAAAAGCAGCAGAGGAAGCAGCTATAGCAGCAGGAAAAATTATTGATTGTGTAAATGAAAATTTGCACAAAGTTAATTTGATTTCATAGATTATTCCGGGACACCTTCCACAAGCACAGCAATTGCGTACAGAATGGAGGCAAAAGGCTGATGAAAAGGAAAATTCAATTCAAGAACTAACAAGATTAAACTGGGATTCTTACTGGACATATCTAGTAAAACCCCACAGTAAATGCAGTGTGTTTAGTTGCATCATTAATTCTTCTGAGAAGATTTCTCCTACACTTGCCGATTCTGTCTTTTCAGGGCAGTTTAAATCTGAAGTCGGCCAACCACCTCTTCTCAAAACAATGCTGGATGTTGCAAGATCAAAGATCAAATTCATAAGTAGATAATTGATAGTCTTTATTTTAGATTTATTTTTAGTTTTACTATATTTTTTCCTAGGAAAAGGACGGTCATTTAAACCGAATCCTAAATTTTTGTAATAAACTATTTTTAGATTTTAGTTATTAGTATTTAAACCCTTCTCATGCATTTAGAGAAGGGTCCTGAAATTTTTCAAAAACTTATCCTCAGTGTTAGGGTTCTGTAATTTATTAGCAAGATTGGATGAGTCCAATTACAGAAACAACATCGTTTCAACCAACTTTGGGATTCTAGGATCTAGCCCTCCTGAATCCGGAGAGGGATCTCTCCAATATTTACAAAGATGGATATTGTCTTTGAAAGCTTAAGGTAATGATATTAGGCTAGTTATGAAGGCCAAGGGTTTTGTTTTTTTTTGGATGGTTGAGCATGATTATTGTTCGAGGTGAAAGTCCTAAATGCAAAGAGTTTCAAAGGTGAGAAGTTGCAAGAGGGAAGAACAGCTATGGCTAAAAGATAGATATAACGCTAGTTTTTAATCCATTGGGCTATGGAGTCATAACAGGGCTTATGTTGAACAACAACATCAAGAATGATCCAAGGGGCAAGTCATCTATACAACACGATTATTGATATTAGAGTGATGGGATGGAAAAAATAAAGTGTTGGAGGGGTGGAAACTGATAATAATTTCTCAGAGGATTTATAGTCAGTCCAAACAAGAAAAGCCTCTTAAGTAATTGTTTAAAACCAACCAAGGACAGGGCTAACCATAAACTTCTTGGGAAATTTCTATTAAAGCAGATTAATTGACAAACAATCCAGTAATCCACATAATTACCTTCAGAAAGTATGAAAACATATAAGAGAAACAAAGTGTAACTTAAGATCAGATAAAGTACTTTTAAACCTAGTCTACTTTCAGTCAGCACCAAGGGAAATTTTCAGAATCTTCCTTTGGAGAAAAGGATCTAGGAATCAGGGCAAACCATATCTTCTCTAGTCTAACTTTAATAGCAAATAATGGAAATCACATTCAAGAACAATGTTTAAGCAAGCAGAAGGACGAGGGAACGCCAACATTCCTAACTGTTTAAACTGTATTAAATCATTCTTAAATAAACAAATTTGAAGAAAACATTAAGATAAATATTTCTTAGCCAGAGAAGGTTACTGGTATACAGTCGATCCTAACCCTGTTTAAACTGTCCTTCACAGAGGAATATGAACAATATAGCATATATAGAAGGAAAACAATAACAAAGAGAGATGCACTTCACTAATGACATAGACCAGGATCCCAAGAAAAAAAAATTATATTGATGTCAAACCGGTTACAGTCTTCAAGTCCAATGTTTCAGTTCAGAAATCATCTTCACTATTCAGCCTAACTAATCTATCACAAGTAGAGCTCCAAGGGCCAGTGAACACTATTTACAATCAGAAGTTTGGGCTCGAATGTATTTCAAAGCTCTGTAAGCAACTCAACCAACAATTTCTCACCTTCTACTGACGTATTTATAGAAGAATGAGGAGGTGAAATCTAACAAAAATATCTCTTAAGATAATAAATACAGATTCAAGACTTCTCGGCCCTTTGAGGGGCTCGATGGAGAAGTGAACAGGTGGACCACTGTATTAATGTTTAAAATTTATGAATTTAAAACTCGATGGGAGTCTTATTTGACTTTGAGGCTCTGTGTAATGTGTGGAGTAACTCTGCAGATATTTCTGCATTGATTTCCTTGCAGAAGTAACTCCCTGGCTGTGCTGGAGGCGAATATCTGATTTTCGTCAATAACTTCGGCCTCTTCTTTGAAAGGTTTGAGGCAACAGGTGGCTTTGTGGTAGTTGAGGAATCAATTCGCCTCATTTGAAGCAGTGGAATCCCTCCTGTCAGTGAAACACTTATGATTTTCTTTAAACTGTGTTTTGAGGCGGGGATTAAGCTTTTGATAACCGTATTAGCTATAATCCCCGTAATATTCTCTTCAATATTAGTCTATCGTGCTTTATTTTCAAAACTGATACTCTCTGACTGTTCCTTTGAATAAAACAGTGTCTTGTCGATGTGCAGGACCGCGCAGGCCATTTTACGTGCTATCAACGCTCATGAAACATTGATAAATCATTGAATTGAAACCTATGAATGGTTATTTTTCATAGCTCGAAGGCGCAGGAAACGTCTTTCCTAACCCTCGAATTTCCTTCTTTATACAATGGAAAACCATTAAAACACCTGCAAAACACAAAAACAATTAACAAATCCTACGTTTTTAGGTTTAGACTGCTTTAGAAGGTGGGAAAGATCGTGGCCGTTGGATGGCTGCATCCAACGGTGGAGATTTTATTCAACGGCGGTTAAAGAGATCGCAAAATTGCATTGCAAATATTTGCGATGAGTGATCAAGGGTTTCACATAAAAATGCGATTTTGCGATTTGCGTGATGGAGGGATTTAATGGGTAAAACCTTTATAAACAACGAAATATGATATTTTTCAGCTTTACAAAGGAGAAAGGCGTATTTTATATGAATGGCGGGGGTATCGTACGGTGGGCCCGGTGGGACCGATCGCGATCGTGGACAGTGCGATGGAGAGAAACTGCAATCGGGCGATCGCATCGCAAATATTTTCGACGCGATCGAATCGCATCGCAAATATTTGCGATGGATCAAATAGATGTAAATAATGAAACATGCGATTTGCGATATGCGATCGAGCGGAACGATCACATCGCAATTTTTTGCGAAGAGTCAATGAAACGCACCATAGAAAATGCGATAATGCGATATTGCGATTGATCGTGTCGCAGATTCTTGCGATGAGCATTTTTAAATAAAACCATAATTTGCGATCTGCGATGTGATAAGTGCCTCTAGAGTTAGCGCTGGGTCTTAGGGTGTGGGCGTATGGAAGAAAAAGGGGGGTAAGGACTTAGCCTAAGGGCTTAAGTCCAATACTTACGAAAAATGCGTTTTTAAATGATTTTCAAGGGAAATGGAGGGTTTCGGTAAGGTTAAAGAGTGAGTCTTTAACTTTATAAGAGTGATTTTCATGAAGGGGAGAAAATGAATCATGAAAACAAAGGGGATTTTATGGAGAAAAAGGGGAGCATATGAAGGTTAGTTTTGAGTGGGAGAAGGGCGAAAATGATGGTTCTTCAGCATTCTCTTCTTATGAAATTAGCAGAATTTCAGAGCATGAAATGGAAATAGTAAATGAAGATTTCGGACAGAGGCATGAGGCCTTCAAGGATTCTTCAAGAGCCAACAATTTTTAGTGATAAAATTTGTTTCTTGGAGGCTCAAAAAGTCTTAGCCACCTTTTGGTATAACAAAATATTATAGGTGGCTAACAGTGGCTCCACTTGGGGATGGTGCCTTCTTGAAGGCATCAAGAATTCAGACTTGATTTCTCTGGGATGCTGACTTGTGCCTGATCCATTGGGCTGCCCTTCCTTTTCTGGATGATCTTGTTTGAAAATGTATTTAGCAGCCATGAAAACAATGGTCCTTCATCAAGACAAACTTTCTACCTACCCAATCCTACTGATCTAGCATTTTTTCTTCATCAGAGTGCACTTGGATTGGCAAACTCTTTTCATAACATTTTATTCTTTTTAAAAGCATAAAAACTAATCTAATTCTACTTCTTATCTCTCCCTAAACTCAGATTAAACAGTTGAGCCCAGATGTTTCTCTACCTAATCTACTGTTTGTTGGGATTAAACTATCCAACAAACTTTCATTCTCTAAATTCTACAACAGAAATTTAAAAACAGTCAAGTCAAGATTGAGCTGTTTGACTTGCTGTGATCTATGGCATAAGAGAAAGCTGCACATAGATTATTATTTGCAGAAAATTAAAATAAAAAATGGAAGGCTTAAGATCTGAAAGTTTCTCATCATGGCCTTCTCTTTTCTTCACAGCTCTGTTTTTGCTTTTGTTTGAGCTGTCTCTTCCTTGATATCTGATTCAGATTTTGGGCAAATTAGAACCATTTTTTCTCTTTTATGACTCATAAAATAAAACAGTTTTGAGTCATCTCTCTTTGGAAACTTTGGTTCAGATTTTGAGTTCGTTTGAACCTTCATTTCTATCCTAATCTATCTACTGATAAGCCAAAATTGAACAGTTTGGAAAATCTAATTCAATATCCTATCAGCATAAAATTTAAAGCTAATTAGTCAAGATTAGGCAGTTTGACTAACTAGAAGTGTGTTTTGAGGAGTGGAATTTGAGCTTGCACACTTTCAGATTTATTTCTCTTTTTGGCATGGGGCTGTGCCTTTCTTGTTTTCCTTCTGCCCTCTTTTCATTTTCTTTGTTTTTGTATTTTTTATTTTTTACAACTTGAATGCAATGGTGGATGAAATATTTATAATGGAAAAATAAAAAGGAAGGCTTTAAAACATATCATGAATCAAGAGAATTAATGCTTGAGCATCCTGCCATTGACGGGATACCCAACCAATTCTGATCCATCCAACTGCTGTAAGAAAAATGCGTTATCACCAGCAATTGAATGAATAGAGTAAGGGCCAAGCCATAGGTTGTAAAATTTTCCATGCTTTCCCCTTTCTTCCCTTCTTGAGTCCCACTTCAAAACTTTGTCCCCAATCTTGAAATTTCTAGCCTTTGTTCTTTTATCAAATATCTTCTTGATACTGTCTTGTTTCTGCAATGCTTTGTGATACACCTCTTCCCTGATTTGCTGAAGATGAATGGTCTGATTTATCCTTTTGATTATGTCATTTTCTTCAGTCTGCAACTCTTGAATTAACTTCATAACTGGTACACCAAGGCTGTTAGGAAAAATTGCATCTGTACCATACACAAGCTGGAAAGGTGACATACCAATAGATTTCTTCAAAGTTAATCTATCAGCCCAAAGTGCATGGACCAGCTTTGTGTGCCAAGACTTTTTATTGTCCTCCAACAGTTTCTTGATTATGTTCACTAAAATTTTGTTGGAAGATTCTGCAAGTCCATTACCTTGAGGGTAATAGGCTATGGAATGCCCCAGTGTTATCTGGTATTTATGACAGAAATCAACCATTTTCTTTGATCCAAATGCTGCTGCATTATCGGTGATAATTTTGGAAGGACAGCCAAATCTGGAGAGAATATTAGTCTCCATAAATTTTATGATAACTAAATCATTGGCCTGCCTACAAGGAATGGCTTCTATCCACTTGGTGAAATATTCTGTGGCAGTAAGGATCCATCTATGCTGGGCAGAAGATGGGGGATGGATTTCTCCTATGAAGTCAAGTCCCCACAGTCGAAATGGGGCTTCAACAATGATTGGATGCAGTGGAAGGGGTAGCAATTTTCTCTTGCCTTCAAACAATTGGCATTTATGGCAAGTAGTGGTCATCTCGTGTATATCAGAAAAAAGAGTAGGCCAATAGAAACCAGCCCTCAAAATTTTGTTGGCTGTTGACTTCCAGTACAAATGACCTCCACACTCTCCTTCATGGAATTCCTTCTTAACCTTCTCTGCATCAAACTCAGGCAAACATTTAAGCAATATACCACTTGCATTTTTCCAATAAAGACATTTATCAATAATGCAATAGTTTACAGCTTTTAACTTTAGGAATCTTGCCTTTGTTTTCGATAAACCAGGAGGTGTATTCAGATTAAGCAAAACATAAATAATATCAGCATACCAAGGAGAATTCATAAAATGGTTTTCAACAATGGGAGTTGAGAATTCTTCTTGGTTATCCAAAGCATTAATCATGTTAATATCAAGAACTTCACAATTTGATTCAGCCATTAATCTAGCTAGACCTTGGCCTTTGATGAGCTTAGTGGGTTTTATCTCTAAATCATATTCAAGAATAACAACAATCCACTTACCTCTCTTACCATCTGGGTCTTGTGTTAGAATGTATTTAACAACTGAATTTGGGACAAAGGCAATTATGTGTGAGTGAATGATGTATACTCGGAAGTCCTTCAAAGCTTTTACCAAGGCAAAAGCTTGTTTCTCCATAATGTTATACTTCAAAGGGGCATCCCTCAATGCCTTGCTAAATAATGCAATAGGCTGCTCTTGTCCTTGTAGATTTTTATGTAAAAGGACAGCCGCTATGGTATGTTCTGATGCAAATGAGAAGATATAAATTTTTTTTGAAAAATCAGGACTTATCAGAATCGGTGTTTTGGTTAATGATTGTTTCACCAGTTCGAAGGATGTCTTTGCTTCCAAGGTCCATTTTACTCCTTGCTCCTTTTTTAACATGTTTGTGATATTCCTAAGGAGCTCAGCCAAGTTGGGGACGAACCTTCTCAAAAAGTTAATCTTCCCAATGAAAGATTGCAACTCTTTGATGTTTCGAGGATGAGAGAGTTGCAATATGGCCTCATTCCTCTTGGGATCAATCTTAATACCCTCCTCAGAAATAATGTTCCCAAGAAGTTTACCTTCTTGGAGACAAAATAAAGTCTTCTTAGGGTTTAAAGATATCCCAAAATTTCTGCACTTCTCGAAAACTTTCCTCAAATTTTTTAAGTGTTCTTCATCTGTTTTTGAAAACACAGTAACATCATCAAGATATATAATGATGAAGAAGCCCAATTCCTTCGAGAATGCTATGTCCATGGCTCTTTGAAAGGTTGCTCCAACATTCACTAGACCAAAGGGAATTTTCACATACATGAAGGTGCCCCATGGTGTAGTAAAAGTCGTCTTTAATTGATCAGCAGGGTGGACTAAGATCTGATTATACCCTGAATAGCCATCCAACAAAGAAATTCTTCTAGACCCTACCACCCTTTGTAAAATATGATCCATTTTTGGTAAAGGGTAGTTGTCTTTTAATGAAGCTTTGTTTAAATCTCTAAAGTCTATACAAAGCCTGATTTCTCCAGTTTTCTTCCTAACAGACACCAGATTAGATACCCATTCAGAATATCTAATAGGGACAATAATACCAGCTTCATACATCTTCATGATTTCCTTTTTAACCAAAGGCCACTGTACAGGTTTATTCTGCGCAGTTTCTGTTTGAATGGTTTTTGGTTTTCTTTAAGAGGGATTTTGTGCTGTATTATTTCAGTGTCATAGGACTTAAGATCTTCATAACTCCATGCGAAAACATCATAAAATTCTTTGAACAACTATATGTATTTGAGTTTAATGTGAGCTGGCAAAGTTTTGGACAGTTTGATTATTTCCGGTTTTTCCTCACTGCCTATGTTGCACTCTTCCACTTCAGTCTCTACAGGTTCCAGTTTAGGATTTTTGGCCACATCATCAAGATCAAACAACTCTTCCAAAGGTGTTAGACCACTTGGAAAACCTTCATCTTTAGAATGCAGAGTTTCTATTTCTTCTGTTCCTGATCCTGCACTCGATTCTGTTTTGTTTCTAAGTTTGCTAGTTTGAAGGTTAATATTGGCAGGCTCCGGAGACGGTTCTTCTTTACCAAGAAAGTTTTCTTCGCTGCAGTCTATATCATAATCTGAGTCCGAAATATGTAGTTCGAATTCATTTCTGAATTGCATGAAGTCTTCTATTTTTTTATCATTGTCAAACACTTGCCAATATTTTTTGTTATCAGGCACTGCTGGTCTAAATTTTATCAGAGTTGTGTTCTCTCCAGTCTCATATGGCGTCATACATGTCCTAGCTGCAAAGGCTAAATTGTGGGCCATAAGATTTCTTTTCCTCGAGACAAAACTCAGTGTGGACTCCTCAAATTTTTTTAAAAGATCCATGACATCATTTCGAAAGGCCCTCAGTCTGGGATGATTTGCATTATACTCCCTATTGACTTGCCTAATTATTAACTCAGAATCCCCAAACACAATTATTTTCTTGGCTCCTAACTTCTTCAGCAATTGTAAGCCTAAGAGCAGGGATTCGTACTCCACTATGTTGTTTGAACACTGAAAGTTTAATTTGCAAGAAATACATTCTGTGTGCTTGCTTTCAGTGTTAGTAATCCAAACACCTGCACCAGTGTTTGTTCTAGTGCATGACCCATCAAAATACATAGTCCAGAGAGGATCATTCTTAGTTTTATCAGTTTGGTGAATGTCCTCTGTATGATTTGATTCCTCAATTTTCTCATCGGGTTGAGGATTGCTCTCTTGACTGTCAAGGTTTGACATCAATGGATTTATGACTTGTAACTCAAGACCGGTGTTTTTTTTGCCAATGTTTTCAAATGTAGCAAACTGTTTTGACACTTCAGTGTTGTGTTCTTCTTCCTCCGTTTCAGCCATTGATCCCGTTAAAGTGATTTTTTCAGGGAGTGTTTCATCATTAAACATGATAAAATAATCAAGGCCTATACTCATAGAATACAGAGGGGAGTTTTGAGGTCTGTATTGACTTGTAACCTTGTATTGCATATGAGACTCCCTGTAAAGTCTTCTAGTCTGATTGAAAACAGGGATAGTCACATAAGTCATGTCCATTTTCATAGTCCCCTGTAACTTAGCCCCCCAAGATCTTGATAAAAGCATTCCATACTTTGGGGGTACATCAGCCACAACAACATCCATAACTAAGCATTTGGTTGGAATCTGGGCTAAGTTAACACAGAGGTCTTTGATCAATCCTAGAAATTTTACTCTACTTGAGTCAAAGGAGTAAAGGTCTTTGTAAGGTCTGGTGATTTCTAGCCCGAGGCTCTCCATCACAGCTTTAGGCATTAAATTATGAGAAGCCCTGGAATCATGCATAGCATTGTGCAAAATTTTGTCATGAACATTTAAACTTACGTAAAAGGGAGGGACAGGCCCCTCTCGAAACTTACCTTCAATCTTTGGACCAAAAATAAGCTCTGGCTGGTCGTCTTTAAGATTGAGTGTATCCTCTTTTTCTTCTATGTTCAAAGCCTTCAAAATTTTGGACCTATATACCTGTTGTGGCAGCTAACTCAGTCAAAGGGACATAAATTTTGATTTTTAATATTTCCTGTTCCAAACTGAAAGGAATTTGATTCTTTAAGGTGTTGGTTTCAGCCTTGTTTACTGCCACTTTATCAGCAACAACAGCTTGCTGATTTGTTTTATCTACAGTTGCCACAACGGTTGAAGAAGGAGTACTAGCCGAAGTGTTAGTACTACTGATGTTTGCGCTTTGTTTTTCAATATTTTGAGTGTCTTTCTCTTTACCTTTACCAAAATTATCAGCCACTATTTTTTCCTTTTGTTTGATTGTTTTAGGCTTGGTTGCAGTGTTTCTTTGAGAAGATTTGTCAGAGGTTTTGTGGTTGGGGGTTTGTTGACTAGATTTACTTCTGAGGTCATACTCTCTTTGAGGTTCGTTGATGGCATTTTCCATGTCTTGATAATGATTTTCATCATCATCTATTTTGTCATCATGAGGTGTATAAAGACCTTGTTTTCTATCATGATGATCCTCAAAGTCATCATCATCTACCCCAGATAGATTAATATCATCTTCCTCTGTTATTTGATCTGTTTCCTCAACCTCACTTACATAGTTTTGATGAAAGGGAGGAGTGATTTGCTGATCATCTTCCCGTGGTCTGTTTAGAGGTTGGTTCCTTCTCATATTCTGATTCTGGTTTTGGTTTTTGTTTTGAGGAGCAGTTTGATTTTGACTTGCTTGTGCTTTCTCAAGAAGGCTCATTTTCTTCATCATTTCTTCCATCATTTTTTCCATCTTTGAGTTGGAAGTAGAAGGTGTGGACTCCTCTCTAAAAGATACTCTTTTCAGCTTTCATCCTTGCTCTCTTCTCCATTAGGTTGACTTCTACAGAAAGAGCACCCCTTTGCATGTCTTCAAGAGTTGCAAAATATCTCTCTCTTAGTGAATAGGTCATGTCAGCGTAAAAACCTTCGGGAAATTTGTTTAAATCTGAACCTTGTGGAGTTTTTAGTTCTAGGGAAAGTGCGTTGTATACACTGTTGAATCTGGTGTAGTAGGCTTGCACACTTTCCCCTAGGTTCCTATGGAGATTGTTGTAATCAGCAAGAACTTGGAGAGGGTTCTTCCTTACTTCCCACTTGTTTAAGAATGTTTGATGGAAGCCTTAGAGATCATTTATACTATGGGGGGCTAAGCCTTTAAACCATTTTCTTACTTCTCCCCCTAAGCTTTGAGCAAATAATCTGAGCTTGACAGAATCATCATCAATTTCGTTTCTGTCAAAGTAGTCATTCATCTTATCCACATGTTGTGATGTAGTTGTAGCATTGCTAGCATCATACAATGGGATTTTGGACTGATAGTTCTGTGGAAGGTTGACTAATGGTACAGGAAGGACTAAGGGAGCATACCATGCAGCCATGGTAGGAGGTGGAGGTGGATTCACAAGAGGTGGATTAACAAAAGGGAAAGTGGGATGAGGTGTGGTGGTTTGAACAGTGGATGTAGGATGATTAGAAGTGGATGGATCAGGAGTAGACTGCTGAGCTGATCTTGGATGAGAGACACCTAGGTTGTGAAGGAAATGTAAATTAGGAGGTGTTGTTTCTCTACTACCAGGATGTTTACTTGTCTCCAGGGATGAAAGTGAAGACTCAGAGTCTAGCTGTATTATATCATCAAATGACCTAGTTCTGAATGGATTTACTAAGTCAACTTGTGATTGTTGTAGAGCCGAAAGATTTTCAGGGACTGAATTAGCTCTCAAGGGTGATCTGAAAACAGTTGATAATTTAACCTTAGGAGGCTTGCAAAGGATACTTTCTAGGTCATAAACTATCTCAGGTGGATTAGGGTCAGGATGGGCTCTAGTGTGAATCTTTCTAGAAGCCACTATGTCGTGTTTTGAGACCCGAATAAACAAGACAAGTTCAACCAGATATGACAATCTTTAAGAGGTTAACTAATCTGTTTACGCAAATTTAATCCTACAGTCCTCTAACTGAGTTGTAAATGATATTATGATGATAGGGGTTCTTCCCAGTGGAGTCTTAAGGTTTGTTAAGGATTGTGGAGTCGCCAAGTGGAAGTTTTTAGCTCCTTTAGAGGTAAAAGGTTTTATGGTCCACCACCATGTTTATTGAATACCAATCTGAAATTTTTTTAGGTTTTTCTGAGTTGTTTTTAGTAGTGTGGTTTTTAAGAATATCCTAACTCTGTTTCAAAACTTAGCTAAGGTTATGAGACAAAGAAACTCTACTCTTATGGCTAAGCTATCTGTTTTTTCAAGGTTATATGAAGCCTTATCAGAATCCTAGGGTTGACCTAGCTTGTCACTGATTCGAACAAGTTTCATCATGATTACCGTTTCTATGGTAGTGCTTGAAATGGCTGCTTCTTACTCACAAATTTTTCTTGAATCAAGGGTTTTCTGAGGTCTCTAAAGTCTTATACAAACACTCAGGTCCCCAGTGGAGTCGCCAGAAATGTTGCTGGTGGCTCCAGCTGGTTAATAAAGCAAATGCTCTATGAACCAAATCTTTGAATATCGTATAATTATCCTTAAAAACCTCTGGGTTTGTAATTCCCCAGTGGAGTCACCAGAAATGTTAGGGTTCTGTAATTTATTAGCAAGATTGGCAGAGTCCAATTACAAAAACAACATCGTTTCAACCAACTTTGGGATTCTAGGATCTAGCCCTCCTGAATCCGGAGAGGGATCTCTCCAATATGTACAAAGATGGATATTGTCTTTGAAAGCTTAAGGTAATGATATTAGGCTAGTTATGAAGGCCAAGGGCTTTGTTTTGTATTGGATGGTTGAGCATGATTATTGTTCAAGGTGAAAGTCCTGAATGCAAAGAGTTTCAAAGGTGAGAAGTTGCAAGAGGGAAGAACAACTATGGCTAAAAGATAGATATAACGCTGGTTTTTAATCCATTGGGCTATGGAGTCATAACAGGGCTTTAATTGAACAACAACATCAAGAATGATCCAAGGGGCAAGTCATCTATACCACAAGATTATTGAGATTAGAGTGATGGGATGGAAACAATAAAGTGTTGGAGGGGTGGAAACTGATAATAATTTCTCAGAGGATTTATAGTCAGTCCAAACAAGAAAGCCTCTTAAGTAACTGTTTAAAACCAACCAAGGACAGGGCTAACCATAAACTTCTTGGGCAAGTTCTATTAAAGCAGCTTAATTGACAAACAATCCAGTAATCCACATAATTACCTTCAGAAAGTATGAAAACACATAAGAGAAACAAAGTGTGACTTAAGATCAGATAAAGTACTTTTAAACCTAGTCTGCTTTCAGTCAGCACCAAGGGAAATTTTTAGAATCTGCCTTTGGAGAAAAGGATCTAGGAATCAGGGCAAACCATATCTTCTCTAGTCTAAATTTAATAGAAAATAATGGAAATCACATTCAAGAACAGTGTTTAAGCAAGCAGAAGGACGAGGGAACGCCAACATTCCTAACTGTTTAAACTGTATTAAATCATTCTTAAATAAACAAATTTGAAGAAAACATTAAGATAAAGATTTATCATCCAGAGAAGGTTACTGGTATACAGTAGATCCTAACCCTGTTTAAAATGTCCTTCACAGAGGAATATGAAAAATATGGCATACATAGAAGGAAAACAATAACAAAGAGAGTTGCACTTCACCAATGACATAGACCAGGATCCCAAGAAACAGCTTTTATATTGATGTCAAACCGATTACAGTCTTCAAGTCCAATGTTTCAGTTCAGCAATCATCTTCACTATTCAGCCTAACTAATCTATCACAAGCAGAGCTCCAAGGGCCAGTGAACACTATTTACAATCAGAATTTTGGGCTCGAATGTATTTCAAAGCTCTGTAAGCAACTCAACCAACAATTTCTCACCTTCTACTGAGGTATTTATAGAAGAATGAGGAGGTGAAATCTAACAAAAAGATCTCTTAAGATAATAAATACAGATTCAAGACTTCTCGGCCCTTTGAGGGGCTCGATGGAGAAGTGAACAGGTGGACCACTGTATTAATGTTTACAATTTATGAATTTAAAACTTGATGGGAGTCTTATTTGACTTTGAGGCTCTGTGTAATGTGTGGAGTAACTCTGCAGATATTTCTGCATTGATTTCCTTGCAGAAGTAACTCCCTGGCTGTGCTGGAGGCGAATATCTGATTTTCTTCAATAACTTCGGCCTCTGCTTTGAAAGGTTTGAGGCAACAGGTGGCTCTGTGGTAGCTGAGGAATCAATTCGCCTCATTTGAAGCGGTGGAAGCCCTCCTGTCAATGAAACACTTATGATTTTCTTTAAACTGTGTTTTGAGGCGGGGATTAGGCTTTTGATAACCGTCTTAGCCGTAATCCCCGTAATATTGTCTTCAATCTTCATCTGTCGTGCTTTATTTTCAAAACTGATACTCTCTGACTGTTCCTTTGAATAAAACAGTGTCTTGTTGATGTGCAGGACCGCGCAGGCCATTTTACGTGCCATCAACGCTCATGAAACATTGATAAATCATTGAATTGAAACCTGTGAATGGTTCTTTTTAATAGCTCGAAGGCGCAGGAAACGTCTTTCATAACCCTCAACTTTCCTTCTTTATACAATGGAAAACCATTAAAACACCTGCAAAACACAAAAACAATTAAAAAATCCTACGTTTTTAGGTTTAGACTGCTTCAGAAGGCGGGAAAGATCGTGGCTGTTGGATGGCTAAATCCAACGGTGGAGACTTTATTCAGCGGCGGTTAAAGAGATCGCAAAATCGCATCGCAAATATTTGTGATGAGTGATCAGGGGTTTCACATAAAAATGTGATTTTGCGATTTGCGTGATGGAGGGATTTAATGGGTAAAACCTTTATAAACAACGAAATATGACATTTTTCAGCTTTACAAAGGAGAAAGGTGTATTTTATATGAATGGCGGGGGTATCGTACGGTGGGCCCGGCGGGACCGATCGTGATCGTGGACAGTGCGATGGAGAGAAACTGCGATCGGGTGGTCGCATCACAAATATTTGCGACGCGATCGAATCGCATCGCAAATATTTGCGATGGATCAAACAGATGTAAACAATGAAACATGCGATTTGCGATATGCGATCGGGCGGAACGATCGCATCGCAAGTTTTTGCGAAGATTCAATGAAACGCACCATAGAAAATGCGATATTGCGATTGATCGCATCGCAGATTCTTGCGATGAGCATTTTTAAATAAAACCATAATTTGCGATCTGCGATGTGATAAGCGCCTCTAGAGTTAGCGCTGGGTCTTAGGGTGTGGGCGTATGGAAGAAAAAGGGGGGTAAAGACTTAGCCTAAGGGCTTAAGTCCAATACTTATGAAAAATGCGTTTTTAAATGATTTTCAAGGGAAATGGAGGGTTTCGGTAAGGTTAAAGAGTGATTCTTTAACTTTATAAGAGTGATTTTCATGAAGGGGAGAAAATGAATCATGAAAAAAAAGGGGATTTTATGGAGAAAAAGGGGAGCATATGAAGGTTAGTTTTGAGTGGGAGAAGGGCGAAAATGATGGTTCTTCAGCAGTCTCTTCTTATGAAATTAGCAGAATTTCAGAGCATGAAATGGAAATAGTAAATGAAGATTTCAGACAGAGGCATGAGGCCTTCAAGGAGTCTTCAAGAGCCAACAATTTTTAGTGATAAAATTTGTTTCTTGGAGGCTCAAAAATTCTTAGCCACCTTTTGGTATAAAAAAATGTTATAGGTGGCTAACACTCATAACATGCATTTCTGCACCCTCAGAGGAGGTTTTGATAAATAAATGGAACGAGATTTATTGATATCTGTGTCTAATATCTGTTACTGATGTTGCATTTCTGTACTCTTGATAGATGTTGGATTAAGAAAGAGATAAATCATTATTTCTTCTAACTCATGAGTTGAACCAGTTATAAATGGTATTTTTATCTCTTAACTGTTTCTTTTTCTGTGTTAAAAGTGATATTTATGTTTAGTTGTTTATATGTTAATATTTGAATATCTGAGTTATCATTTGGCATTTTTGTACGGTGATAATTATTTATTTGTGCTTGATATATGAATAGCTTAATATGCGATATGTTTTCCACAACTGTTTCATCTAAATTTTTATGTGAAATAGTTTATCTTTATTGAATTCTTTTCTCATAATAATTGAATGATCTTTATTATCAATTGTTATCTGAAATCCTTTTATATCGCATATATTGAAAGATTACATCCCGGGTTAGTTTAGAATTAGATATTTCTTAGAATACAGTTTGCATATGAATAGATTAGAGATAGGTTAAAAGAATTTTAATTAGGAAGTTTAGAAAATAAATATCAAATCTCAAACACACACATATTGGGAAACTGGTCCCATTATCCCCAGTCGGACCCACTACACCAAACGGAAAAGGAGCTGCTAACCAAGGTCCGGACCGGGTGGGTATCCCCCTTGTTGTAGACCCGATTTTCGAGGCTTCAACATATTTGGCGCTAGAAGGAGGGGCCTCAAAATATGAATGGAAAGTTAATTTAAATCTAAATACCATTCTGAGAGTAAATCACCCTCACCATCTTCCCCGACTTCTCCATCATACTCAGAAATTTTAAATTTAGAAACAGAAGTCGAAAGGAAAACAGACACTGCCACAAACCATGACTTTTCAGAAGAATCTGCTATTGAACCTCCTAAAGTTGTATCTTTGATTCATAAACTTCAGCGATTTTCAATATCACCTCAAAGGTCTGATAAATCTCAAGGCAGTGTGACTTCGCAATATAATCATGCTCATCCTCTCACTAGATCACAGAGTGAAAAGCTTGGCATTCAGCCAACTGAGTTACCTCTACCTACAAGAAAAAGAGCTAGGAAATCACCCAAAGGGTCTGACAGTGAGACTCTTTCATCATCATCATCCATCTCAAACACTTCATCGCAAAGTCAACCACCCACTCCTCCACTCCAGGTTACTGTCCATCAATCCACTCAATCTTCCACATCTCCTTCTCAAAACATAATATCTTCATCTTCACAGTCACAAATATCATCATCTGCACTTTCACCTGTTATTAGTTCAGTGATGGCCCAAATGCCATGGAATAATCCAGGGGCATTCTTAATGCCTGCACCCTTGAGTCAAATACCGGCCCATCCTGAAAAATGGCTGCCTAAGTTTAATCCTGAAGCAGGCATGCTAGCAGAAGAACATATCAACAACTTTATGCTATCCATAAATCTTAATGGAGTTGTTAATGAAGATGTTGTTGTCCGACTTTTTCCTTATACCCTACAAGGAGCAGCTGGATCATGGTATTTCTCATTACCATCTGGATCTGTTACTAGTTGGGATATCTTTCAAGATCAATTTTTGACTAAATTTGGTGATGACAGATCTACAGCAACATTGATCAATGATTTGTCTAATCTTAGAGCTGATTCAAAAGAACTTGTCAAGGATTTCAATTCTCGTTTCAATAAATTGTTAAACAAAATTCCTACTACTTCCAAACCAAGCGAAGAAGTGCGAAGTCACTGGTACATTTCTGCTTTGCCATCAAACATAGCAATCTTTGTTGATAGGGCTAATAAAACAACTTTAGCATATAATATGAAAGAAGCAATAGCAGTAGAGAAATGAATCATTGCTTTAGAAAAGAAAAATGCAATAGAAGAACGGAAATCCAAGAAGGTCACTTTTAAGGAAGATCCCAAGAAAAAACAGCCAAAAGATCCATTTGATTTAGAAGGATTGCAGAAATTTTTGAAAACCATATCCAATGAAATGGTTGATATCAAGAAACAAGTAGCAGAAACCTCTTAAAAATTCTTTCAAGCCTTTTTGAAGGAATCCTTCAACTGATCAAAAGCCACCAAATGCTATTACAAATGTTGAATCAGAAGAAGAAGAGGAAGATACTGTTACTGAAGAAACTACTGATGAAGAAGAGGTGGTAGAAGTACAAGGCATGTGGGATTTCATCCTCCCAGATGAGGAAGACCAAGAAGCATCCCCGGTTAGCACTAGAAATAGAAATCAACTTGATCCTCCTCAAATTACTCCTAAGCCAAAGAGCGCAAGCTCATTGGCTAAGAATAAAGTTCCATCTAAGAAAACAACGTCCAAAGCAATTCAAACTAGCCCAGTCCAAACAGATTCATCAATTCCATCAAGAACATTGATTGTTCCGGATGAAATGGAATATAACATTATAGAAGATATGAAGAAGACTAGGGCAAACATCACTTTTTATGAATTGAGCAAGTTAAAACATCAGCAAAAATTAATTTTGAAAGAATTACATGTTGTACCAGAAAAACCTTTGCCCAACCCTGTAATTTCTCAAGCTTCTAATGATATGGGAAGACCTCCAACTAATTCAATCAGTAAATTTGACCTTGAAAATATTGCTTTAATTGGAGGAAGGTCCAGATCTCATACTCCTCCATTTCTTCTTACTTATGAAGTTTTTAATAAAAATTTGCATAACTGTTTAGTGGATTCCATAGCTTCATCTAATATTCTACCAAAATCAGTATGTGCAAAATTGAACGTTCAACCACAAAAATCTGTTGTGCGCATAGTGCAGTTAGATCGATCGCAAGTTGAAGTGATTGGCGAATTAAACCAGGTTACCATAAGGATGTCATCAAATCCAAAGGTATGTCAAGTCATTGATATTTTAGTTGCAGATATTCCAGAATTTTATGGCTTAATTCTTAGTAGAGACTGGTCAGAAAAACTTCATGGATACTTTGCAACCGATTGGTCACACATGTGGCTTCCTTACAATGGTAAACCAAATCAGATAAAGGTTGAATGAGAAAAGCATAAAAAATACATAGTAACAGAATTGGAAGGAGAGAATGAACCAGTTGCATATAGCAGTAATATCATTGGTAATTACTCAGTTGATTATTTCTTAGGAAATTTCAATGCTCATACTTCACCTTATTTAGAACATTCTGTTTTATCTCAAATAGAAAATTTTTCTCAAACAGACAATTCTAAATGTATTAATTTTGTAGATACTCCTGTAAATAAATCTTTATTTTGGAAATTATTTTTTGATGGTTCTAAGTCTAATGAAGGAGCAGGAGCAGGATGCGTGTTGGTTAGTCCAGAGGGAAACAAGATTATGCTAACCTGCATACTTGAGTTTGAATGTACTAATAATACCACAGAATACGAGGCTTTAGTCCAAGGGTTATATAAAGCAATCGGATTGGATATCAAATATCTGCAAGTTTTCGGAGATTCAGAAATTGTAATCAAACAGGTACGCAATACTATACATTGTTTATCAGGTCATTTAAAGCATTATCAATCTTTAGTTCAAGATCTGACTGAAAATTTTATAGCATTCAATATTTCACCAATTCCTAGAATCCAGAATGCTAGTGCAGACCTATTAGCCAATGTAGCCTCTAAGCTTATTCCTACAGAAGACTTTAGTACTGATCGATTTTCAATTGAATTAATCTTTAGACCTTCGATTCCTGATAATGTTACCAATTGGAAAATTTTCAACGATGATCCTGATATTGTAAGCTTCCTCACATCTGAAGGATCTTATACCAATCAAATAATCGATGAAGACCAACATGAAAAACAATTACAACATGATAGCACTAATAATGCTATTCAAAAGTCAATAGTCAAGTTAGAAGACCTTTATGATTTGAAAGACCGATTCAAAAGATCTACCAATTCAAAATTACAAAGTTCAACTTTGAATTATGAACTAGTAAATCTAGGAACTGATACCAAACCACATAATATCAACCTAGGCCTTGGTCTAACTCTCGAAGAAAAATCAGCATATGTGCGTCTTTTGAAACAATATAAAAGTGTCTTTGCTTGGAACTACGATGAACTCAAAACTTATGACACTTCTATCATCCAACATACTATCTCAATGATGAACGATGAGAAACCTGTACAACGAAAGCTCAGAAAAATCCATCCCAATCTAGAAAATCAAATCAAATCTGAACTCAATAAGCTATTGAAAGCTAAAATTATTTTTCCTGTTCGACATTCTAAATGGGTTTCCAACATGGTTCCTGTTAGAAAGAAAAACGGAGATATTAGAATTTGCATTGACTTTCGAAATCTTAATAAAGCCTGCCAAAAAAATAATTTTCCTTTTCCTCCCATGGAGCAAATATTACAGGCAGTTGCAGGATCAAAATTAATGTCTTTCTTAGATGGTTTCTCTGGCTACAACCAAGTGTTAGTCCATCCAGATGATCAATTGAAAACTATATTTAGAACCAAATGGGGCACTTATGCATATCAAAAGATGCCTTTTGGTCTGATCAACGCTGGTGCCACATTTCAGAGAGCCATGGACATCGCTTTCAAGGGATTAGTTAACAAATCAGTGGTAATTTATTTGGATGATATAACTGTATATTCCAAAAAACGAATCAATCATCTTAGAGATTTGAAGCAGATCTTCCAACGTTGTCAAAGGTATGGAATTTCACTTAACCCAAAAAAATCCTTTTTCGCATTAAGTGAAGGAAAACTTCTTGGATTCATAGTGTCAAGATCTGGAATTCACATTGATCCTGATAGAATCAAGGAGATTTCTAAAATATCCTTACCTCACAACAAGAAATCTATGCAATCTTTCCTCGGCCAAATTAATTTTGTAAAGAGATTTGTACCAGATTTTTCAAGAATTGTATCTCCTTTACAAACAATGATTAAAAATAATTCAAACTTCAAATGGGGCCAAGATGAATATGAGGCATTCAATCTGATTAAACAAGCAATCATTAATGCTCCCTCTTTAGCAACTCCAAATTTTTCCGATCCTTTTATTTTGTACACATTTGCCTCTGATAAATCTTACGTTGCGATTCTCACTCAAGAAAATCAAGATAAAGCAGAAGCCCCAATTTATTTTTTCAGTTCAAATTTACAGGGAGCTGAGTTGAATTACTCAGATGTGGAGAAACAAGCTTATGTTGTTTTCAAAGCAATTAAACATTTCAGACCCTTTTTACTTAAAACTCATACAAAAATCATTGTACCGTTTCCAGCGATAAGAAATCTTTTAGTCCAAAAAGATGTGGGTGAGAAAAGATCTAATTGGATTACTGCCTTACAAGAATATGATGTTGAGATCAAACCAGCAAATATTGTTAGAGGTCAAGGCTTTTGCAAAATACTAGCTGGAGCATCACAGATTTCTGAGAAATCATCTGAAGAGATACAAACGTATGAGGTAAGCCTAAACAATGTTGAATCATTATATGCTGATATCACTTTTTATCTGAAGAATGGATATGCCCCTCCAAATCTCGACCACACCAAGAAAAGAGCCTTAAGGTTGAAGGCTAAAAAATATCAGCTTGTAAACAATGTTCTTTTTAAAATGAACTACGATTATGTTATTCTTAAAATTTTTGGAGAAATATGAAGCTAATAAAGTCTTGCAGGAACTTCACGATGGGCCAGTAGGTGGAAATTATGCTGTAGATGCTACTGCACATAAAATTATTCGTGCAGGCTATTACTGGCCCACTTTATTCAAAGATTCCCATAGCTATGTAAGAAGATGCCAAGTTTTTCAAACCGCAGCAGGAAGACAAAAGAAACCATCATTGCCATTACAACCAGTAAACATTGAACAACCTTTTGATCAATGGGGATTGGACATAATAGGTGAGATCGTTTGTCACTCTTCTAAGAAACATAGGTATATCATTACTGCAACTGATTATTTTACGAAATGGGTAGAAGCAGTCCCTCTCAAGACTGCTAATGCTGAGCATATCATTGAATTCATAGATCAGTTCATAATCACCAGGTTTGGTTTACCTTCTGCTTTAGTATTTGACAATGCATCATATTTTTCTGGTAATGCTATGACTGAATTTGCACTCAAGAGAGGTTTTAAACTTAAATACTCTGCCAACTATTATCCACAAGGAAATGGGTTAGCTGAATCCACAAATAAAAACTTAATCAGAATCATTAAGCAAACCATTGATCAAAATCATAAAAATTGGCATAAGTCTTTAATGTATGCTTTATGGGCAGATCGAATAACACAGAAAGCTTCTATTGGCACTTCTCCCTTTAATTTAGTTTATGGGAAAGAAGTAGTTCTTCCAACTCATTTAGCAATTCCTTCTTTGGCCTTAGTTCAATATATTGATGAAGTACCAACTTCTTCTTTTCAACTAAGACAGATGGAAATAATTAAGTTATAAGAACAACGAGAAAAAACCAAAATAACTCATGCTCATCATCAAGCATTAGTAAAATCTTCTTTTGATTCAAATATGATAACCAGAAAAGACTTTCAGGTTGGAGATCTTGTTTTAAAATGGGACAAGGCACATGAGGAAAAAGGAAAACATATGAAATTTCAACGAATGTGGCTTGGTCCTTTTCAAATTGCAGAAATCATAGGTCCATCTACTTTTATGTTACAGGATTTAACATGCAAAAGAGAATCTTTACCTATTAATGGACAAATTCTCAAAAAATATTTTCCATAGGAGATCATTCTTCTATTTTGTATATTAGTTTTCTTTATTGTCAAAATAAAACGAGTTGTTAATGGTTACATTTGGAATTCACAAATAAGAGATAATTCTCTTTGTAGATTTTGTTTCTTCACTTTTTATGAATAGAATTATTTTTAGAATATTGATCATTTTTGTTCAAAGATACAGTTAAAAAAAAAAAAAAAACTTTAGTCTTGAAATGATACTAGTTTCAACTTTGAAAACTTTGATGAAAGGCAACTTTTAGTGAAATATTGTTTTATATCAGTTCAATGGTAGAGTTCTAAAAACTCTACCATTGTTGTCCAGATCTATCTTATGGAAACAATGATATCCTCCCTGCTTAGAAAATTACAATCTTCAAAGAATTATCCAATAATACACTTTTTAACTTAAAGAGTAAGAGGTCTCATCACGAGCCGACTTATCATGATCATAGATATTATAGCTTGCCGACTTTGCCAATACTGCATACCATAACAGGGCAATGACTCAAGATTGTTGCAATCAAAAGACAAGGGGTCTCATCACGAGCCATCTTGTTCAACAAGGTTATAAATCAAGTGAATGACTTTGTCATGAGTTGGCTACCAAACCAAGACATTGCTCTTTAAGAATAAAAAAGAAAAGCAAAAGTAATAAGTGTAAATATGGATTTCTCTTTGAAAATTTTATATTTCTCTAAGTAGGATACAGGATCATTGCTGGGTAACAGGTAACCCTGTCGAGGCTATAAACGCTTGCTGGCAGCAGTGGCTCTACCTAAGACAAATGAGCATATTTAAAACTAATTTATAGAGAAGCCTTTGTTTTTATCTTTTTAAACCAAGTAATGACTGATGTAAATACAAGGACTAGCTTGAGGAAGTGAATAATCAAAAGTTGAATATAGAATGAACGAAATATCATTTATAGATTGAAGCATAATGTACTTTGTCTTTTTATAATACAGTTTGATTTTCTGGAAAATTTTCTGTTTTGAAAAATTTAGAAAATCCAAAAGAAATGCAGAGATAACTGGTTCTTCCAAGTGAATCGCCAATTTTTGTGGCCAGCAACAACCCCCCTTCTTATTTAATATTAGTAATAATACCAAATAAGTGGGGACCCTTAGTCAATAAATCCAAAAAATTAATTTAGAATTTATTTCCTTTCTCAAATAAAACTTACTATCTTAACTTAGGAAAATTCCTTTGAAAATCTTTAAAGTAAACCTAAGCTTATGATAGATCAAAGCATAATCCTTCTTTAAATAGAAATACCACATCCATCGCAAAAAGTGGATATCATTTATTAAAGCATAATTTTTTAAAATTGTGATACCGCGATACTGCAATAGCGCGATCCCAAAGAACTAGACATTAAAGTATTTATCGCAAATCGCATATCGCAGAAAAGTTGTTTAATAAGTTACATTTTGTGAAATTGCAATTTCACGATTTTGCGATATTGCAATTTCGCGATGATATTAGACTGCAATTTGTGGATTTTGCGATTTGGATGTTGTGATTTGCGATGATTATGATCCGCGATATTGCGATTTTGCGATATTGCACAGGAAATCGTAGATCGCATTATCACAGATTCTTCTAGCGCGGTGTCCAAAGTAAATTTTTTCATAAATAAATATCCGTTATGCACTTTGATGTCAAAATTAATGAATGGATTGTTAATCATTGATGGAAAGGGTTTTTCTTTGATTGAAAGGTTGTTTCACGTTTTTATCCGCCTTCAGCATTTAAAACTATCCCGTCACCTTTCTCATCTCATTACTCTCACTTAATTCGTAACACCGCAGGCGCGAAGGGATAGAAGACTATACAAAGCATTCACAGAGAATTATGGGTAAGAAAGAGAAAGTTCCAAGTGCTGAAAACAAAGAGATGGCTTCCCTGTATGTGGATACTGCTTGAAATAAGTATGTCGGTATCACTACCTGGGCGGGCATGCATAATCTGCTCGAAGAAGAAAATCCCAAGGTAATGGAAGTCACGGCTACTGCTGGATCAATTAATTCCTCTGAAGCGTCTCTTACGAAATTGGCTTGTTCATTTCTTCACAGAATAGCAGCAAGACCAAGAATTCTTCCGTATACAGATATGATAAAATGGGTACTGGATAACACAGATATTTCAGACTGGCAATTTAGAACTCCAGGACAAGAACTCATTGGGTCATTCACTACAGAATATTTGAGGCTTATGTATCACTTACCGAAACCTCAAGCGACCTACAACAAACAATTTATGGAGAAATTCGCCAGAGAAAATGAAAATTTGGCAGAATGCACCAAGGAATGGACCAAGAGAGAGGAACCATTGAAGAAAAAAAAACACAGTATGTACAGTACTGGTTCGCTCACCTCTCCATATTGTTTTTCTGCTGCTATGTTATGCAGGCTTTTTGGAAAGCTTGACATAAATATGGTCTTGCCTGAATGGCTCACTTGGTTGAATGCTGTTGTTAACGCTACAATTGTAGACTAGGCCAAAATCTTTTCTGATAATTTAGCTGCTGCCATTTTCAATTACCGGTCTAAACGAACTATTTCCCAGAGGATTTATCCTCCTTTTTATCTATCTGCCTATGTTATGGATTCAATTTGTTTTGTTTCTAAATTCCCTTTGATGGGTTGGCAATGGACAATTCATGATCCCTTGCCTATTCATGTCTATCAAAAAGAGTTGTGGGAATTAAATTTTGTTCCTCATTTTTACAAAATTTTCCATGACATAATGCTACCTCTGTACAGAATATTGTATAATAAGGATGCTCCAAGGTTATCCCCAGAACCAGAAGTCGACATTCTTCCTGTCGCAAGATGGTTCGGAGAAGAGTTGTTTACTTATGTGAGGGTTTTTGGAAGCTCTACTTCCCCCCATGTGTTACCCCTGTATGTTCCGGATAAAATTGTAGCTCGAGAGATTTCTTATCAAACCTGTGGTGAAGGAGGTTTGACAAAGGAATTAAAGGAGAAGAAGAAGGGCATTTGGCCACAATTTCCCATAGCCTGTGGAGCTTTTTGATTGTTTGATGTTGGGCACACATTCAAAGAGGTAAGAAATATTACATGCTTACAACTGTTCAATTTTTCGAGAAGGTTATTTGATCCAATTGATGTTGTTAAAAATTTCACCACTGTAATCAAAGTAAGAGTGTTTGTCGGAGAAGAAGATCCTTTTGATGATATGTTTCAAACAAAATGTTCATTTAGAGAAGTTTTTCATTTAGCTCAAACACAGTTATCCCCAGAATATTTTCAGGAATTTAAAGTTTACAGAGAGAGAAGACTAACTACTATCCCTTTGGAAAATTTACGCTTGGAACCCGCAAGGGAACCAACTCCTAGTGTCAGTCTTAGTGGCAGCTCAAATACAGGAAAGTCTTAGTTGAAGTCTGATAAAGAGACTTCTGAGCATTCTAAAAAGATTGATAATGATGAAAGCCCTGTGAAGGATACAGCTCAATCTAAAGAGTTTTCACAACTGTCAACAACAGACTTTTACCACTCCACAGTTGAATCTTCCACCTCTCAATATACAGCGACCGACAGTCAGGACTGAATTGGAAAAAGAATGGGAAACTTTTAATCAATTGCTTAATATATAAGGACAGAATATACAGACCCCTGTACAGACAAAAAAAGTTTTGAGCACGGGAATAGGTGGCACCATCACAGAAACTGAGCATATACCTATCACTCCCTCTTCTGAAATTGTACTCAATATAGAGGACATTCCTCCTCTAGATGTTTTCTACAGCCCACAGTATAAAGCAGTAGTAAAGAAGCAGAGGAAAAAGAGAAAGTTAGAGAGCTCCATCTCTACTGAAGCAGAACAATTAGATGTCTTATGGAAGGATCCTACTACGGATCCAACTGACAATCTTGCCAAGATATCTCAGATTACAGGAGCTTATGCCTCAGCAAATATTGATAAATCATCTGAGGTAAAGATATTATTAAATGAAAAAGAAGATCAGATACAAGCTCTACAACAACAATTGCAACAAGCCTATGCCAGCAGTGAAGCACAAATAAAACTTGAAGAGTTACAGCAAGAGCTTCAAAAGATGCAAACTGGTTATCAGAAAAATTTGGCAGATAAAGAGAAACAAATATAGATTATCCAAGAAGAGCACAAAGACGACCCTAAGCTTCTAGAGTTTATTTCAGAGTCTGTTTCCTTGAACAAACAACTACTGCAGCAGCAAGACATATTATGCCAAAAAATATTGCAATACAACTCTTTTTGTCAAGAAAGTGATAAAATCACTAATCATGTCGTAGAATTACGACATGATTATGATTTAACTAATGAAAGAGTTACTAGTTATATGGCATGGCAAAAGACAGAGGAAGGAAGAAGAGTAGGAGCACCGATCATCAATGATAGTCATAAATAACTACTCTTCAACAATTGGGATGTACAACTCAGAGAGGCAGAAAAATTAGTAGAGGAAGCAGCTACAGCAGCAGGAAAAATTACTTATTGTGTAAATGAAAATTTGCACAAAGTTAATTTGATTTCAGAGATTATTCTGGGACACCTTCCACAAGCATAGCAATTATGAACAGAATGGAGGCAAAAGGCTGATGAAAAGGAAAAGTCAATTCAAGAACTGACAAGATTAAATTGGGATTCTTACTGGACATATCTAGTAAAACCCCACAGTCAATGCAGTGCGCTTAGTTGCATCATTAATTCTGCTGAGAAGATTGCTCCTACACTTGTCGATTCTGTCTTTTCAGGGCAGTTGAAATCTGAAGTCGGCCAACCACCTCTTCTCAAAATAATGATGGATGCTTGCAAGATCAAAAATCAAATTCATAAGTAGATAATTGATAGTCTTTACTTTTAGATTTAGTTTTAGTTTTACTATATTTTTGCCTAGGAAAAGGACGGTTATTTAAACCAAATCCTAAATTTTTGTAATAAACTATTTTTAGATTTTAGTTATTAGTATTTAAACCCTTCTCATGCATTTAGAGAAGGGTCCTGAAATTTGTCAAAAACTTATCCTCAGAACATGCATTTCTGCACCCTCAGAGGAGGTTTTGATAAATGAATGGAACGAGATTTATTGATATCTTTGTCTAATATCTGTTACTGATGTTGCATTTATGTACTCTTGATAGATGTTGGATTAAGAAAGAGATAAATCATTATTGCTTCTAACTCATGAGTTGAACCAGTTATAAATGGTATTTTTATCTCTTAACTGTTTCTGTTTCTGTGTTAAAAGTGATATTTATGTTTAATTGTTTATATGTTAATATTTGAATATCTGAGTTATCATTTGGCATTTTTGTACGGTGATAATTATTTATTTGTGCTTGATATATGAATAGCTTAATATGCGATATGTTTTCCACAACTATTTCATCTAAATTTTTATGTGAAATAGTTTATCTTTATTGAATTCGTTTCTCATAATAATTGAATGATCTTTATTATCAATTGTTATCTGAAATCCTTTTAGATCGCATATATTGAAAGATTACATCCCGGATTAGTTTAGAATTAGATATTTCTTAGAATACAGTTTTCATATGAATAGATTAGAGATAGGTTAAAAGCATTTTAATTAGGAAGTTTAGAAAAGAAATATCAAATCTCAAACACACACATATTGGGAAACTAGTCCCATTATCCCCAATCGGACCCACTACACCAAACGGAAAAGGAGCTGTTAACCAAGGTCCGGACCGGGTGGGTATCCCCCTTGTTGTAGACTCGATTTTAGAGGCTTCAACAAGTACTAATGCAGCTAACCTATATCTACCCTACTAAGCTGAAGTAGAACTCATGGTAAAAGGTATCAATTATTAAATGATTCAGTGGAGTGTTATGCGTTATGGGGTGACTTGGCGCTATTATTCAAATAATTTCAAATTGTGTCATTACACCATACCATGATTAAAGGCACGAAATTAGAGGGTTAAGTTCAATGTTCACTTGATCGAGGTTTTCTGTGGAAGTTACAGCTAACATGAGTCACGTCTTCTAGCAACTAGTTTAGCATTTGAAGGCAAGAAATCAAGGCTATGTGTAGGGTTTTGCCTCCATGATTGAACAGTTGTGTGTTTTTAAGGATCCTAGCTATTGAGAAGTATGGGAAAATGTGGGAATGTAAACAGGTCCGAGCTAGCAAACACTAGGTTTTTTGATGCTAGGTCCAAACCTCAATTTAAGTTATCTAGTTGGTATAAGTTTTTGCAGAAATTATCCAGAGAAAATGTGGCTTTAGCACAGGTCTTTGCCAAGAGTTTTTATGGAGATAAATTCAAGCTAGGGAGCAAGACTTTCAATATATCTAAAGCCATCATATCCTAAGCTACTCAAACCTCGACCACTGGTGAAATTTGGTTCAAGAATAAAATGTTGCCCACATAAGTAAGTCTCTACCTTAAACCTAAACATGTCAATGTTAAATGGAATCTGACTGCACATATTTCCTATTTTAAGGCTGAATGGAAACATGTGATCACCAATGTGCAACACTACATTACATGTGAAGGTAGGTTCTCCTCTATCCACCATTACCAAATGAGATTTCTTGCTCATATTTCAGGTGATAAACCTAAGAATTTTCCCTATTTCTTGTACAAATCCTTGCTCAAGATGTCCTTAAAGTTGTAGAAAATCCGTAACTATACTTTGCACAACCTATATCATTGGGGCTTAATTAAAATGTTAATTCTCTACCACCTTAAAAATAAAAGGACCACCTCGGATAAGTTCCTGACAAAGGAAGGGTTTGGTAGTATCAAATCCAGGAGAAGAGTAGGGAGGCCAAAGAAACGATATGCTCATGAAAAAAATAGTGCAAATCCTGTGCCAAATAGTTCACAACCAAACCCCATCCATTCATCAACTTTCTTCCAAGTTAACCCTCTGTCCATGTCAATCAGAACGCAAACTAGAAGCTCGACTAAGAAAGATGGAGACCCTATACCTATACAAACAACACAACCAATCAATGAAGCCCATATCAGCAGTTCACCTAGGGAACCTCAAACCTTAAGGTCATTCTTGGAGCAATATAAGAAGAAATTGAGGTAGAAAAATATTATGCCTCCTAAAAATTCTGTCAAAATATAGGGAGAAGACAACTTTCTCTTCAAGAGGCAAACCTAGGAAAAATTTCATCATGATAGAAGAACTTCTAGAGGAATTCAACCCTAGAGTTATAACTTCTAAGCATATTTTTACTCCAGAGGAAGTCGACCCTGGAGCAAAGAGATGAAGCCATGTTTCTAAAACAACTCAGTAAACTCAACCAAGCAATGATACTTCATTCACAAAATATACTCTCTCACGTGTTTTTCTATCTCTTAAGAAAGGAAAAAATAAAATGTTAGAGGTTGTCATAGAGGAAGAACCTACTTTAGCTCAACAAGTCTCCTCCATTGGCTCTTCAGTCAAGAAGAGGAAGAAGACTGTGATACATTCATACTCCTCTTATGAAGATAGCAATGACACTAAATATACAAAATAAGAGTATGAGGAAGGAGAATCTAGCATATTCATGCATGGAGGTAAAAGTACTAAGTTCATTATAAATCCCTACATCCATATACCTCATACCAGGCCTAAAAATAAATCAGACTAACCAGCAATTTGATTGTTAATCCTACATTGAGAGATGAGATTATTAATATTGATGATAGTCCAGAAGTTAAAACCAAGAAGAAAAGTACTCAGCCAAAGAGTCAAACACGGAGGAAGAGGTCAGAAAAGAGAGTGAATAAAGCTGAGGCCATCAGGATTTTTGCCTCTATTTTGGACCTCTGAAGAATTAAGGAACAGGGTTGTCTTTGAAGAAGCTTTTCATTTTTGGTTTAATTTTCATTGTTTTTGGATATAGCTATTTTTTCAACAAAGGTAGCTATTATTTTCGAATATTAGTATATGATGAAAATAATTTGATTTTTAGTTTATTATCATAATGGTGACATCAAAGCAGGTGAAGTGGAGAAGATTTATGTTATGATATATGCTGCTAGGTGTAATTGATCAAGCCCCCTCCTAAGTTTCAGAATATTTTTTTGCACTTTTTGGGGAAAACAGCCACATTTCACTTTCACTGTTGTTTTCACTTTTTATGGAAGTGGTTGCACCAGAACAGAGGAGTAGTCTTCCAACAAATTGCCACATCATTCAGCCACTTTGAATTTCAAGCCATCATGTTATTTAATTTATTTATGTTATATCACTTTGTATGAAAGTTTTAGATAAGCCTCATCTTTTGTATGAGATTGTAATAACTTTTTTAGAACAGATTCACACCTTTTGTGGAGATTTCAGTGTGTTTTCTTTTATATATATATGATAAAGCTCCATGAAGAAAAGGTTTGTGGTTTATGAATCTTTTTCTCATATGATCAATGTACTTTTCAGTGAATGATATTGGAAAATACTTATGCGGACTTATTATCTACTTGATATGTGTATTGTTAATATTTTCATGTGTTTCCACACCTCATTTTCTTCAGTTGCAGTTTGTGAATTCAAATGTTGTTGTATGTTTTTATCAGTCTCTTGATATGTTTATGTATTTTTTCAACTTTTATTAGTCTCACACAGTGATATTTCTTGATGAGATATACATAATGACAATCTAAAGAGAAATCCTTATGACAATCACTTTTCATGATATTTCGGTAAGATTATTGTAAGCCTTTAAATGGCCTTCTCTGGTTGAAATATTGTCAAACTGTTCCTTGTGTTATTTTTCACCAAAAGAAGTGGATTTCTGCATTGAAAACCCATTGTCTCTTCTTCTATTTCACACTTTCTTCTCTCCATAGACTACAAACTTAACTTTTTGCTACCATATCAAGACTCAATACCCTCATTAGTGTGATAGTGAACTTGACTGGAATCCATTTTTCAATGATTGAGGGTGTAAACCACCTACCAATAATATAATCCAAATCATTAAATTGCCTTAGAGCTTAGGATGTGTCTAGTCAAGCACTTGAAGCAGTCCAAGTGTTGATTTCAGCGCTAACAATCAGCAGCCTGCAACATCCAACAGTACTCATGATCATGAGAAGGTTGTACCATCCATGTCGAGTCATCATGAGTAGCTGGGAGTTGATCCTGATCAGCATGAGGCACCACCAAATCAGCAGGCACGTGATGATCGGCATCTATCTAAGCTTGTCAAGGTTGCACCATTGATTGAGCAGGCCTCGACTAGTACTACTATTGATGATGTACCACTAGCTGATATTTGACATTTATATTATAGTTGTATATTTTTGACATTACAATTGTAATTGTATGTGAATTTGTAAAATTGTAATTGTAATTCTAATTCTAACTCTAATTATAATTCTAATTTTAGTTGTAATTATATGTAAAATGTTTGTAAAATTTTAATTTTATCAATGTGAAATTATTGTAATTGTAAAATGGCAATTGTAATTGTAATTGTATGTAAAATTCTAAAATTGTAATTGTAATGGTATATATGTAAAATTGTAAAATTGTAATTATAATTGTAAATTTTATTTAAAATTCTAAAATTGTAATTGTAATTGTATGTAAAATTCTAAAATTGTAATTGTAATTGAATGTGAAATTGTAAAATTGTAATTGTAATTGTAATTATAATTCTAATTCTATGTAAAATTTTAATTGTATTAATGTGAAATGACTGTAATTTTAAAATTGTAATTGTATGTAAAATTCTAAAATTGTAATTGTAAAGTGTAATTGTAATTTTAATTGTAATTATACGTGACATTGTAAAATTGTAATTCTAATTCTAATTCTAATTCTAATTGTATGTAAAATATTTGTAAAATTTTAATTGTATTAATGTGAAATGATTTTATTAAAATTTTTAAATTTGTAAAATTGTAAATAATTGTAAAATAATAAATCTAGAATAATATGAATTTTTGTAACATAATAAAGTTTAGAAAATAATACAAATAAATTCATGTACTTTAGAATTATCATTATTCTATTATGATCTTACATACTAAAAAAAAAGAACTTTATACAATACGCCATTCTTTTTTAGATCAACATAATTGTGAATTATCAAGTGAAATATTGATTTTAACATTAACACAATGAAAATTACCAATTAATTCAAAATACATATTATAATGTTTCGAAAAAAAGAGCCTTATAAGTTATAAGGTAATTAATTACTCTTCTTTATAAAAACCCATCTTAAAAAGTATAAATTATGAAATAACACATGTACCATATCACTCTCGGTTCTCATGATCACCCTCATTATCTTCCAGCTCGCTTGGCATGTTAACACTATTGTTCTCAAAAATATGTTTTGAGCTAGGGTCATGTCTCAATACAAACACCAATCCCTATCCACGCATCTGGCAAAAAATCACCTGGTTGCAATGTTTGGGGAAAACATAGGGCTCCTTAGCTTCATCCCACATCTTTCCAGAGTTGATATATATCAGCCTACTATTGCGATCTTCCTTTACATTATTCCGATCAAAGGTGTCCCACCACTTGCACCTAAAAATAACACATTGGAAAGAAGATAAATCCACTTCAATGATCTCTCGTATCTTTCCAACGTAACCTAACGTCCCTCGTACTAGGTTTTGATCATGGTGGCTAGATCGACTAGATTGATCGAACTCGACTTCCACTCCACAGTCTTGTGTCATGTGTCCATCATCGACATTTACTATGTGAAAATGGTGTCCATATGCCCACTTAGATGGGAACAAATGCACCGATAAGAAAGTTAAAAAATCATAGTGACATGTGTCTTATAATAACCCAAAAATTAAAATATGAAATATATATGTAATTGCATTTGAAAGGTGCATTATAATTAAGTTTCAAATGTACATATAAATTAAATATATTATTACCGAGTTGGTGCACCCAATCCCTACGTTTAGCGCATCCTCTTTAGCATGCAAGTAATGACTGGTTGCGTCATATTTCTCTCTGACTTGGTTAGCAACCCAACTATTGGGGCATATTTTTGGCATATTTTCTTTTAAATGATCAGGATAAGGCACACTTCTACCATTCAACCATCTGAATTCTTTCCTCTCACTATCCCATTTCATCCTCTTTTGTTCGTACAATGCGACCCATGGTTGTGTCCCTTCGGAATTGTAAAGAATGAATTTATTAATTGCTTCAATTTATGCATTCGCTGATGAAATAAAACCAACATTATATAGTACATAGAGATAAAAATATACATTATATCGAATTTCAACATAAATATTTACTTTGTGTAAATTTGAAAAATTATAAGTCGCTTACTCTTTATTAAATGCCTTTTTCCATTTGTTTGGAGCATTTCCCCTTCTCTTTTTTCTTTATCCCTTTCATCGTCCCAAATCACCACACCTGGTATGTTGTTGATTTGATTGATGTACTCACTGGCATGATAGAAAGACTCATACGATATATACTCCTCTGCCATAGACCCCTCGGGCTTTTCCCTTTGTTGAACAAAACCTTTCAATTTCTTCATGTACCTCTCTAAGAAGGACATCCAACGATAAGAAACCACCCCAAATAATTTAACCTCATCTACTAGGTGGATCATAAGATGAACATGCAAGTCCATGAAACTCATCGGCAGTTCCTTCTCAAACATACAAACAATATCAACTATCTCTTGACGCCACCGTGGAATGCTAGCCACATGAATCTCCTTTGACGTGAACCAACATACAAATGCAGATAATTTAGATATGGCATGTCCTAGGTCTTGGGGGAATTCATGTTTCACACACTCATGCATGAAAAAAGGATAATGACACTATAAAGTTATAAACACGTGCGATAATATACAAAATTAGTTATGTTTTATGATCCCCGCATGGGATAAAATTTATTAATATAACAAATAATAAAATCATGCTCTTGACATTATACATACTCTTAGAAAATTCAAATGGTCATGAGATTTCAACCTCGATAAATGGTCATCCATGGTGAAGTAGTGTCGTAGTGAAGACCCGTATGAAGATGGCACACTCACACCCATTATAACTCCTTTTTCCAAAGAAAGATCATTTTTTTTTTAAATCCATAGGACATCACCTTCTTTTAAATACCATGAATTAGAGGGAACAGTGCCTGCCTCTGATCCTCTACTTTCTAATCGTCTTGGCAAATGTTTCTTTTTAGTTTTTGAAGTAATAAGATCTTTCCTAATAGCTAATTGTTACACAGTATTTTTTCACCATCCCTGCAATCCCTCGTCCTGTACATTGGAGGACTATTCCCATGACCTGTGAATAGTAAAATGTCCTGAAAACACCTTCATGGCATCCTCCTGAAACAACCCTAAAAACATATGTTTTAGCCTTGGCGCGACTAGCAAGTTCATCCCTCACGCCAATGAGGGAAATCCACACTAGAGGGTGCGCCAACTGGCGCTCTGTCCTTGTGTCTCACTCATGCCAAGCTTATTAAGGGATGTTTTTTAAAAATAAATGGCGGAATTTTTATTCTAACAAACTCCAGAATGAATCACCAAAATAAGTTAAGTGGTTTAGCTTCGGATCTCCATGTATAGGAAGTGGTTTTTCACCTCTCATGGAACCTTCCTAAGAGATAGGACCTATCCCATGATTATAGGGATCCCAAATTCCCTTCCTCCATCTATAAAAGCTTGCCCTCTCTATTTTCAAGCTAGCTGAACTGGTAGGAAGGAAACTATAGACGGGAAACTATTGAGAGCAGAGCCGAAGAGAACCCCATAAGAGAGAGATCTTTGTCCAGATTCCTGACAGGCTTTGTTGAGACACGCTTCGCTACAAGCCCCGTCGAAGGAAGATCATAGTGTCAGATCATTTGGTTGTAATCTCCCTTTTTTCATTTATAATATAAGCGACTCTGATTTTGGTTCCATTCTTGTGTTTACTCTTTCATGTGATGCAATGAATTATATCTTCTCTGACTAATATATAGTTACATGCTTTAAGTATTATGTTGTATGTCGTCGTTTCTCTGCGTGCGTACAGGTGTTTGGACGTGACGAACGGAAGGATTTTGATCTGTCAAGATAGGGACGAGGAGCACCACTTCTTCATCAACAACAATTTTGGGCAGTGAAAGAGGAATGAAATTACTATGTATTTACTCATTCTTTTACCATAAATATACTCCTGTCTGCCTTGGAAAGGTAATTTATCATAAGAATTACTATAGAATTGGAAATGTTTATGTTTAGTATGAAAATATGACTAAAGGTTACTTTTTGATTGACAAACAGGAATTCGAAGAGGTGAACAGTTGTACCAAAGGCAGGGTTGAGAATAATCTAACTGCTGCTCCATCAGCGTTGAACCATATCCAGCCAAAGGCAAGGAGATCTGAACGAATAGCCCAGAAAAGGCAGGGGACAACTCAGCCTCAGTCAGAGTAAACAGAATTATGACTAAACGCAGAGGAGTGAATCCCTCAGGATCTTTCGATCATGAGGGATCGTTGTTCAAACTCATCTTATTCCTTGATTGGTCCGTTGAGATTTGATATATAAATCTATGTCCTTTAGTGACAAAGGGACGACGAGTATTGTTGAAGTTAGGAATTGGTCGAAAGACTTTACATTTTCTCTGTAATGTAATGTTTTATTAACTCTCTGTTTTGAGAGAAAATTCTCTGTAAAACTTTATGTTGGTTTAATATAAGACACGTGTTTCACCTACCTTCTACAGTTCTGAATTAGCCCAGCAGTATTTCACTGGTCCTAAGGGCCCAGCTCTGGTGGAATCACTTCGTTGTTTGTATTTTAATCTTTTCTTACTATCGTGTGGAGTGCGTTTAAGGTTTTTTTTAATTACAGAATTGGTTTATTGTTGATTGAATCAAATACAGAGTCATTTCTATTTCATTTTTTACAAGAAGCATGATTTGTTGTTTGATTATCTTGTTGTTATTATAAAGCTCTGCTGACTTGTATTTGATTTTAGTTTTTGTTCCATTAGTTTATAATTTGTTATAATTGATTGTTGCACGATAAGAAGTTGCCGACAAAATTGAAGCATAGAAATCTAGTGGCTTGAATATGTTAGAATTGTAGTTGTTGTTCCATTTCTGTTCATTGTTTATTCATAGCCTTTGATTATCAAACAGATGAGTTACAGTTACATATTGTTGTTCCTTTTCTTTTAAGTTCCTTTCATTGAATCTTCTTTCGTTTCGATTGCTTTAAGATCTCCAACTGTAGAGGATAGAGGCTTTTGCTTCCAAGTCCCCAGATTGGTCATCTTGCATCGATTTCTAAGGGAAAGAGTTACTGCTACTACATCCCTGATCGATTTTCTGCAAGATTGAAGTAGTTTAATTTTTCCATTCATGTCACTGTAATTAGGTTTCTTTCCAAGCATTTTTTACTTTTGCATTTATTATTCTATACTACATCTTCACAACATTTCTCTTAGACAATTGCAGCCTCAAACAGAGTACACTCTTGAAATAAAAAGATGCTCCCGGATTGACAATTAATGTAGGCTAATTAGGTGTTCAAAAGATACATTTTTACAACCCAAAATTTTGGTGTCATTGCCGGGGAGAGTGTATGCCATTTTAAGAAGTAATGCATAATTGATTTTCTTCTGCATGCTGAGAATTGGGTATTAAAGACGGAAGGTAAGAACCTATGCACTGGGCAAGAAACACACTTGCTCGCAGCCTGCTTCACAGCAGAAGTAGGTAAGCTTCTTTCTTTAGGTAGGAATGAAGGTTTGTTTCTTTGAATGAATAAATCAACTAAGCGAAAAAAAATTCCTCCTAAAACTAAAAAACCTAAGGGACCGGTGACCCTTGGGCGCACAACCTTTATTGACGAAATCCTTAAAAGAACTAAATCTCAGCCATCAGTAGGATTTAAAAGAACTACTTCTAGACAGCCTACTAGTTCCCTTCAAGCTATAGAGTCACCATCTGAAGCCTTAGCTGAGATACAAAGTCAAACAGAGGGAATTGAGAAAGATTCCCAAGAAATTGAGAGTCCTTGCATAAGTTTCCTTCAAGAAGGGAACACTAGCAATCTCCGAGAAGGAGAAGGGGAAACGGGAGAAACCAAAAACTTGAAATCTCCTATTGAAGCTACCCAAACAATAAATATCCCAGATAAGGGAAGTGCTGTTCAACTTATTCAAAAACAAGGTCCTGAATCACCTCAAATAGTAGGTCGATAGGAAATACTTATTATCCCAAACAAAGGGAGTATTGTCAAAGCCATTCCTGCCCCTGCTCGTCAACCTAGAAATTACTTGGAAATCCCAGAGGGATATTGGCATATATTTGATCAAATGGCCCAGAACCAAAATCAGAATCAGCAGCAAACCTCTACACTGCAATATCCTATAGTAGATACTGCAATCAATGCACCCATGAAAGCTATTCCTCTTCAACATATTCCCACATGTCATGGCTTAACATCAGAGGACCTAGATGCATTTTTGTTTGAATTTGATGTGCTATGTAGAGGATATGATTACACCACCGATGCCCAAAAACTAAAATTATTCCCTTCTACATTAAAAGGGGAAGCCTTACAATGGTTTATGGGATTAGGTGGGGGTTTCATAACTGATTGGGATCATATGAAGGCTGCATTTTTAAAGAATTATCAAGATTATTGCAGGTCTCGGGAATTAAAGGATGATATATTCTAAATGATAGCAAAACCAAATGAAACCTTGGACGAGTATGTGGAACGGTTCCAATACAATCTTCAGATATCCCCTTATGCATCTTTACCCTTACCTAACAATGTTTTGAAAACCACATTAATTAGGGGAATGAAAGATCAATGGGTTGAAACATTGAATATTATGGGAAAAGGTGATATATATTAGGAGAGTTATCCTAACATCATTTATTTGTGTATCAGGAGCTCGAGGGGAAATAAAAGGCTGAAATCAGCAGAACATGATATAATTACAAGGGAAAATAAGACCTCTAATGAAGGTGTGACTCGTGCAGAGATTGGAAATATGTTAGAAGACTTTAAGATAGACATACTTGGGACTCTAACAACGTAGTTTGATATTATGCAAGCCAAACAGAAACAGGCAGAAGCAAAGCAGAACTTGGCAATATTCACTAGAGAATTTGGCGGAAATTCCGACGGCCAATTCGTCGCTATTCCGACACATATTCGTCGCAAGAGCGACAGTTCAAGGGCGGACAAACCGTGGTTTCTCATGCCGTCGCCGTTCCGACGCAAGTAAAAAGTGTCACACTATCGACACTTATTCCGACGTTCCGAACAGGCGTCACTCTTCCGACGTCTCACAAACCGTCGCGGCTCTGACGTTTTAAACGTCGTTTTTCCGACGCTCATAAACCGTCGCAGTTCCGACTAAACGTTGTCCGACGTTTTGACGTCGCTCTTCCGACGCTTGTAAACTGTCGCAATTCCGACTAAACGTGGTCCGACGTTTATGACGTCACTCTTCCGACGTCTGGAAGATGTCGTAATTCCGACGATATGTGGTCCGACGTTTGGAACGTCGCGCTTCCGACGTTTTCATACTGTCTCTCTTCCGACGTTTCTGGATTGTCGCAGTTCCGACGTTTGGCACGTCGCGCTTCCGACGTTTTCATATTGTCTCTCTTCCGACGTTTCTGGATTGTCGCAGTTCCGACGTCTACAAGGCGTCGGTAGACCGACGGAGGGTTCAATTTTAAAAAAAAAATTTAAAATTTTAAAAGACGAGAAACGCTGTTTTGAAGATATTATATGAAGTAAAACAGTCAATGAAAGTGAAATAGCAGTATGTAGAATAGTAAAGCAACAGATAGAGTACCGACGTCCATTGTTCCAAATACAAATTAAAGTACCCAAAACCCTACAACAGTGAAGTAAAACAGTCCATGAAAGTGAAGATATTATATGAAGTAAAACAGTCCATGAAAGTGAAGATATTATATGAAGTAAAACAGTCCATGAAAGTGAAGATATTATATGAAGTAAAACAGTCCATGAAAGTGAAGATATTATATGAAGTAAAACAGTCCATGAAAGTGAAGATATTATATGAAGTAAAATAGTCCATGAAAGTGAAATAGCAGTATGTAGAATAGTAAAGCAACAGATAGAGTACCGACGTCCATTGTTCCAAATACAAATTAAAGTACCCAAAACCCTACAACAGTGAAGTAAAACAGCCCATGAAAGTGAAGATATTATATGAAGTAAAACAGTCCATGAAAGTGAAATAGCAGTATGTAGAATAGTAAAGCAACAGATAGAGTACCGACGTCCATTGTTCCAAATACAAATTAGAGTACCCAAAACCCTACAACAGTGAAGTAAAACAGTCCATGAAAGTGAAATAGCAGTATGTAGAATAGTAAAGCAACAGATAGAGTACCGACGTCCATTGTTCCAAATACAAATTAAAGTACCCAAAACCCTACAACAGTGAAGTAAAACAGTCCATGAAAGTGAAATAGCAATATGTAGAATAGTAAAGCAACAGATAGAGTACCGACGTCCATTGTTCCAAATACAAATTAAAGTACCCAAGACCCTACAACAGTGAAGTAAAACAGTCCATGAAAGTGAAGATATTATATGAAGTAAAACAGTCCATGAAAGTGAAATAGCAGTATGTAGAATAGTAAAGCAACAGATAGAGTACCGACGTCCATTGTTCCAAATACAAATTAAAATACCCAAAACCCTGCAACAGAGAAAAACGCTAATCATAATCATGTGAGGAGTGTGATATGTCCAAAATATAAAAAGACCATCAGACCATATCAATAAACCAACAACATAGACCAGCATCGCTAGTTTTGAAGGCAGATTGATAAACATTAATCATTTTTTTTTCACAAGAGAAAAAACGTTGTTTTGAATATATTATATGAAGTAAAACAGTCCATGAAGTCATTACATTTTCACATCTCAAGATTGGAACCCAAATATCCATCCAGAAAAGTGGAAGTCCCACCCCAGACAATGATAGAAAAATACCCCATGTCACATACAGGGACATGATATAAAACCCAGTAACGGTCCACATGGAGATTATCGACAATCCGAGAAAGCATCCAAATATGCCCGAGGCATCTATAAGAAAGTGAAATAGCAGTATGTAGAATAGTAAAGCAACAGATAGAGTACCGACGCCCATTGTTCCAAATACAAATTAAAGTACCCAAAATCCTGCAACAGAGAAAAACGCTAATCATGTGAGGAGTGTTATATGTCCAAAATATAAAAAGACTATCGTACCATATCAATAAACCAGCAACATAGACCAGCATCGCTAGTTTTGAAGGCAGAGTGATAAACATTAATCATTTTTTTTTTCACAAGAGAAAAAACGATGTTTTCAATATATTGTATGAAGTAAAACAGTCCATGAAGTCATTACATTTTCAGATCTTAAGATTGGAACCCAAATATCCATCCAGAAAAGTGGAAGTCCCACCCCAGACAATGATAGAAAAATACCCCATGTCACATACAGCGACTTGATATAAAACCCAATAACGGTCCACATGGAGATTATCGACAATCTGAGAAAGCATCCAAATATGCCCGAGGCATCTATAAGAAAGTGAAATAGCAGTGTGTAGAATAGTAAAGCAACAGATAGAGTACCGACGTCCATTGTTCCAAATACAAATTAAAGTACCCAAAATCCTTGAACAGAGAAAAACGCTAATCATGTGAGGAGTGTGATATGTCCAAATATAAAAAGACCATCAGACCATATCAATAAACTAGCAACATAGACCAGCATAGCTAGTTTTGAAGGCAGAGTGATAAACATTAATCATTTTTTTTTCACAAGAGAAAAAACGTTGTTTTGAATATATTATATGAAGTAAAACAGTCCATGAAGTCATTACATTTTCACATCTGAAGATTCGAACCCAAATATCCATCCAGAAAAGTGGAAGTCCCACCCCAGACAGTGATAGAAAAATACCCCATGTCACATACAGGGACTTGATATAAAACCCAGTAACGGTCCACATGGAGATTATCGACAATCTGAGAAAGCATCCAAATATGCCCGAGGCATCTATAAGAAAGTGAAATAGTAGTATGTAGAATAGTAAAGCAACAGATAGAGTACCGACGTCCATTGTTCCAAATACAAATTAAAGTACCCAAAATCCTTGAACAGATCAAGAAAAACGCTAATCATGTGAGAATTCAAAGTAAAGTTAATCTATTAACATTGCGAATAAAATTACACCGAAGTCAAAAACATTGCCTGGCCATACTCATGGCAAATTTGTCATCAAAAAATCAAAAAATTAAGAAGACTGCCCTCATACGGGGAAACCAGTCTTGAATGTTTAATTTACAGAATTCAAAAATATTACTTAAAGGTCCAGCACAGTAAAATAAACTAAAAGCAGCCCAATTAACTGGGCCTGCTAAGCAAGAAAAACAAATTAACCAAACTACTCCTCCGTTGGTTCCTCCACGATTCGGCACCATCCTTCGGAAGGCCCAGGATCGCTAGGTGCTACCTCCACATGCATGCCACGGCTCCCCTCCTGAAGGCCCAAATGCTGGCCGGCTTTTTCCGAGCTCAGACCTGCCAGACGGGTGCATTCTTCCTCTGTTTGGGCCTCCTCACGGAAGACCACAGTGACTACAGCTGTGATTCGCGGGCGGTTGAGAGAGCAATCAAAGGAAAATTGCGCAGTGTGCGTCGTGGGAGAAGGTGAACTAGCGGTGGGGAAGCCAGGAGTAGGGGAATCCATACGGTGGCCAGATGCTACAAGCCGACCCCGCCCACTCCTAGTATTTGGATATCGACCTAAGTACACCGTCAATCGGACCGGCCTCTAAGTCATCTCTGTTGAGGTGCTGCAGGGAGCGCGCCGGGATTGACCTCTAGTGCTCCCCCTGCGGCAACGCATCCTATGACGCACGCGAGGCATGGGTGCAATCTCAAGTGCAGTGGGCACAAGAGACGAAGAAGCAGAATTCCAATTAACAGAGGAAGACAGACAGAGACAAAACCGAGAGAAATGGAAATATGCAACAAATTCTAGGCAGAAGTTCCGCTGGCCACTTCTCCTTATCGTCACAGTTACCAGGCAGTGTAATCCAGCAACCGGCTTGTCTGAAAAACCATGGCTAAACGCCATTTTTTTGACCCGTCTGCAATGTAATCAAAGGACGCCCGTCATAATTAATCTCTGATCATTAATAATGAGAGCCGAAGGCCGGATCAAATTGGAGCGTGCGGAATCGCTCAGAGGAGTGGAGGTCCGATCTTGAACAGTGTTAAAAATTAATTAATGTAGATTTGATGTGAAAACTTAATTGAACAACGTTAAATGTTAATGCGATTGATATGAAATCGCCATATCCATGTCCCATCACCTTAAACGCCATCGAATGCACCCGCAGCCGGGAGCAGGGCAAGTTTTTATTGAGGACACGTGGCAGAAATTGATTGGAGCGGATCTTTGTTTGGGTCGCTCGCGCAGTGGAAATCCGGACCCGTAAAATATTAGGGTGAATTTGATAAGAAATTCGCGTCACAAAATTGGCCGACGTCAACAGGCTATTTTGGAACGCGAATTTGGTTTGAATTATGGTTTATCGCCGTTTGAAGTCCGGCGGGCTCGACTTTTGAACAATTTTCTTATAAAATTTGTGTTGGTTTTCTTTGATAATACACATATTAAAATCCCGCTTAATAAAGAGACAAAATTATTGTGCTTTCGGAACCCGTGGTCAAGCCCTCTACCAAAACCACTAGCGGAATCACAAAAGCGGGTTGCCCATATCGCACCGCTTTTGCGGAGTAGGCGGTATTTCCTATTCGCGATCGATTCCATAGGGAATGCGACACGTGGCGAAGTGACCCCGGAAAACAACCGTTTAACCCACGCCATCGCACGTTAAAGCCCGACGTTGGAAGCCGAGCGAAATTGCCAAGAGTCGTTGATTTGGAGAAGGGCCATCGGACGGTGGTCACACGTTGAACTTGCCCCGAGGTTAACTAAGGTGTGCGGAGGATAGCCAGGTACGATACGAGTGTTTGATTGGTTATTGATATATATAGGTGGGGCTGGAGTATAATGAAATTGTTTAATTAAACGATTGGCGGATAATTAGCATAAGTCTGGAGGGTGATTGTTGTAAGGCTGGGTGGTGAAATATAGAGCCGAAAGTTCACTACAAGTTATTTATTTAAAAAGAAACGGGGAGTATAAATACAAAGTGTTGAAAGTTAAACATTGGTTATAAGGATTGGAGATAATATAAAGTCGGGAATATAAATTAAAGTCCAACCATTGTGGATAGTATTTATTTATCAAATTCTACGAATTTGATAAATAAACCCGAAGAAAGAAGAAGTCAATTAAGACTCGGGCTGGAGGAAAAGAACGGGGTACACCAAGGGAAAATGCTGACACAGCGATTGTAGACACACCAACTCTCCTTGGGGGTCCAATTTCAGTTTTGTTGCGTCACACGATGATCTCTCTTCTTTGGCATTTACTTGTATTGAAGATCACTATTCTAGGAATAAGGAGTTATTTTCTCCAAAATAACCCTAGCCAAACATTGACAATGCATCAAGGATATCTTTCTATGCTTCATAAGCACATTTGTTCTACTTCTAAATCATGTCTTGGAAGTGGTTGTTGTGCCGGAAATTATTCACCAGTTGGTTTCATACCAAAGTCTTTTTCACATTTTCAGCATCCAATACATGAAAAAGATAATGGTTTAAAACAACATAAATATTTGAAATTTTGCAAGAATTGTCTGGCACACTTTGAATATGAATTTTGAAGTCAAGTGCATGATGCCGTATAGGATCAAGTGTCATTTTGAATACCAAATGTTTCACAAGAAACTTCTCAACATGCTACCCTGCAGTAAGGATTAAATGACAATATTGCATCAACTATTTCCATAACAAAAGTGCACCTCGGCCATAAGACTAAACAACTACAAATGTTGTAGATCTAACAAGACCACACAATCAAATGTATTCCACAAGGCCAATACTGTATGAAAAATGAAAAAGAGTTTGCAACCAAAAATACCTTAGGCAACTAATTCAATTAGATACATCAAACCATCAGCAAAAAGGAAAACCAACCTACTCAAAAGGCAAGCGTTTACCTCCTTTGACAAAATTTTGAGTTCCGAAACAAGGGCCTTTATTGTCTTGTCAATGCCCCTAGTAATTTGAACGGGGTTTGCACCTACTGTAACAACCTAAACAAAAAGGTTTCATTTCAAATTATTTTCCACAAATTTAAGATACAACCATTGTCAGTTTTGTATTTCCTAACAAGCTCATAAATTTTGACAAAAGAACCAAAATTTTTTAATACCTGATAGCAATTTTTTCACTCAAAAACTATCTTAGACTCAATAAACCCAACCCAAAACCAAAAAACCAAACACCATAAGACCCTACAAAAATGAATAGATGATCTTAATCCAGTACCATCGACAAAAAGTTACCTTTACACCCTCACTTATTAAACCCTGTGCTGTTGAATTTTAACTTCAACTGCTGCAGCAGAAGGACGGATGCAGCAGCAACATTTTTTTTTGGAGTTTGCTTGCATGCCATCCAGAAATTTAATTCAGCATTTAAAATTCCTGCAAGTTTTTTTTGTAGACGGCCACAGCCATATTTCTGTACAGGATTGTATTTAAACACAACAGCCAGCATTAACGCAATTCACCAACCAGAAATTAAACAAACAGAAATTTACCCGACAGCTTTGTAAATTCAAAAGGAGGACACGTGGAGCATTAATATTGGATCGCATGAAATTGAAGGGAATCTGAAAACCTGAAAACCGGACCCGAATTTTTTATAGGGCACATTGGATTGAGAATTCGAGTTAAAATTAGGCAGACGTCAGCATCCCATTTTGGAACGCGAATTTGGTTTGAAATTCAATCTATTTAGACTTTGAAGTCCGACGGAAAGGGTTCTTTAATGTTTTGATAGTTTAATATATACATATGTTATATATATATCATATGCGAAATGAAAGGTGGGCCATAGAATTTAGTTTTAATTTTATTTTTTTTTAAAGAGGGTTTATTATAATATGTTTTATATGTTCCGGCATATAAAAATAAAAAGGTCGAAAAAGCTTGGTAGTTTTTTTTATAGACAGTACGTAAATTTTTTATTACATAGCAGTGTGTAAAAAGTGAAAAACCGAGTGTAACTTTTTAAGTGTGTATGCACAGCAGTGCGAAAGGGAAAAACACAGCAGAGTGTCTTAGAGACAGAGTATGTTTGTTTTGAACAGACAGTGAGTTGGTTTTATGCACTGCGTTTTGTAGCAGTCATAATTTTGTAATCCCTCTCAATGACGAAGTAGTGTAATAGTTTTTTTTTTAGTTATTGAAGGGAATAGAAGTTTGTTTTCAAAGTATTGAAACTCTGTCTCCTGTCAAAGAAATTTTTATTTTCTGTGTGTTAGAGGAAGGGAGATTTATGGGTGGTTCTTATGAATCAACCAACCATTCAGAACATGCTCATCAATCCAACCATAAGTATTATGTGACAATATTCAAGCAGGCACTGAATCGGATTTCTGAAGCTATGTTAGAGAAACCCTAAACTCTCACTGAAAATAGGTGAAATGTGGCACCACTCAGAGATTGACATGTGCCAATTGGTACAAGTGGTAGAAAATTGGCATGCTCAAACAACGAGGTGATGCAAGAATGACATGAGGGAGAAAATATCATAAAAGCCCCAAATCTGGAGAACTAAAGCTCATCACCAACCTGAGATTGACAACTTTACATGATGTAACCTATGAAATCGTAAATAGAGAAATCATAGTAACAATAAAGTAACCTATGTAACAATAAAGTCGGATTCATCCTGGGAGTGGTAATGGGAGAAATCATAGTGAACAACAGGAAACATGCAGAGTTGCTTACAATCAAACAGATGAAAAAACACATACAAAAAACCTAGATAATAATCATGAACAAGCTTAATATTGAATTATGAACTGTAAAGGAACTTAAAAAATGTGACATTACGAACCTGGTCAAGCGCACAAGCAAAAATATCCTGGACATGACCCTCGTTGACAAGTTGTATTGCTCATGATGCAAGAGGATTTGTACCTGCACTGCCAAGTTAATCAAAATCCATCATTATCTATACAATAAATACAAGTAATTGATGTAGTATTTTTTACTCTAAGATGCATTCTTATGATAATGTTAGAACATATGTTGAAAATGTCAAAACATACCTGAATAAGCTCCTCTTCGTTTCAAGAACAATTTATTGGAGTCGCATGAACTTGGAACAAGCCTCCCACGATCTGAAAGAGTAGCAACTAAGTCAACAGTGACTTTTTTGTTGCTACGCTAGATCAAGGGAGGTTTTCTCCAAGATTAAATCGCTCCAATAAATTATTCTCTACTAAACAGGGCCAACCACGTGAAGGTGGAAGCTCTTATGGCCCCTCCCCTCACATCACTCTCAATTCCCCAATACCCAATCTATATTTCATTTTTTACTTTCATGAGCATAAAAAAAAATATTCAATAACTAATAAAAAAACAATTCAACAAAAAGTACGTAAGGAAACATTGCAATTAATGCTTGACATAAAAATAGTATGATAAATGAGTTTTTTATATAACGCAAAAAAATGTTCCAAGTATGGTAACGTTTGTCTTATAATAATACAGTATTTTACATTGTCAAATTTTCTTTTTCTTCTTCCTATTTTTAAAGCTCCTAATTACATCATCAATATCATCGTGCTCTGCTCCTGTTTCGTGCCTTTCAACCCGCACTGCTGACTTAGTTGCGTATTCACGATGTCTGGGCTCATCCAGTGACGGGGCATCGCCTACAAAAACAGATAATATTAAATTTTAATTGTCAGTTTTTAAATATCATTGAACTAGTTCGGTAATATTAATAAAAAAAATTGCAATGAGATTATTTACCTGGTGCACCAGTTGTCGCCGCTGACCTAGTTGCATTGTCACTATGTCTGGTCTCATCCAGTGACGGGGCATCGCCTCCAAAAACAGATAATAATTAAATTTTAATTATCAGTTTTTAAATATCATTGAACTAGTTCGGTAATATTAATAAAAAAAAGTGCAATGAGATTATTTACCTGGTGCACCAGTTGTCGCCGTTGGGACTGTTGCCCTGTCTTCCTCTCTGGTGGTAAGATCCTCAAGGGAAACATTCTCTGTCATTTAAACAAAAAACGTTATAAGGACAACCATCAAGGTATAATTAGAAACAATTATAAGTGGAAATTAATTACCGTCACGGCCCTCACTGATAGCAGCATTGTCGGCCTGGTCCCCACTACAATGATCAGGTTGCACGAGAGGATCATCTATATCTGGCTCTAAAACTGGGTTATTTACCTCGTCGGTAGTGTTGCTCCCCTGATTTAAACAAAGTTGTTAGACATTAAATTTATGGACGAAAACAAAAATATCGAAAGGTTAATGTTTTACCTTATCAGGCATTGTAGATCTTGGGACCTGCCCCAAGCTTCTGCGACGTTCAACTACAGCTTGATAGCCAAAACGGAAAGCAATATTTTTATCTTCCTCTGTAGTTATTGTTCCAAAGTCATCACCCTACATTATATATGATTGTGTATTTTTAATCATATCTCATAGGATTACAAAAACGTTGGAAGGCGATACAATTAATTATAAGATGTTTAGCTACTTAATTACAATTCTTGCAGCTAATTTCAAGTAGCCACCCTGGCCGAGCTTGTGATGGCCCTTTTTCTCTATCCTAGCTTTGGTTGCCTTTGAGGTGTCAGGCAACCTAGCATCAAAAGATTGAAGTCAGATATGACGTAGCACACTTTTTATTTTAGACATAAAGAAAATTAAAGCTATTGAATTAAAGTTGTAATTTACCTTGCGGGTCCAGTTGGCATTTTTCCTTCTTTCTTTGCCCTTTTCTCTTTTCCGTCATGGATGAGTGCTCTCCACTCACTCTCTGAAACTGCGAGAGGACGCTCATATCTAGGGTTAAATTGCAATTACGTCCTATAGGTGTCCCTGGTATATTTCAAATATTTTCCGGCTACCTGAGCCACCGCTTTTCTGTCAAATGTGCCGACCCCAAAAAGGGCTTCTAGATAATCTAAAAGTTCTTTTTTCAGGTTGGAATTCTGGGAATTCCACCCCGTACGTATGGTTGGGCCAAAAATTACCAACGCATGGCTCTCCAGAATCCTGTAGAACTCATTGTTTCCTACACAGAATAAAACCAAAAGAAAAAGAAGATATTATCATTAATTTAAAAATAAAAATCATGATAAATATGTTTTAGATAAAGTACATGAAATAGTTAAAATATTAAAATTTACCCGGGAGTTGTACATGCTTTATAGGGACACCTTCATCGTTCACCAACAACGTGCCATTAATGGTCCCTGTGGAGCTGACACGTGTAGCTCCAGGAAACGCAATAATGTAGTTGGTCATATCAGCCTCATCATTGCCAACACGTTCAGCGGTTGGCTGGGTGTCTGCTTGGGCAGGGTGTGTTTCTTGGCTGGCACCTAAAGGAGTAGAAGGTGTATGAGAGGGTTGTTGGGCAATATCTTGCCCTTGTGTCCCACTACCACCAACACCGGGTTCAGCAAATGCCAGAAAACGCTACATACAAAAGAATTTTTTGTTAGTTTAGTCAATGTAAAAATTAAAAATCAAACTATCACAATTCATCTCATGCAGAACAAAAAAAATATCCTTTTGAATTTTTATTATTACCTGATATCTATTTAGCTGCCCCATAAGATGTTGTATCCTCTCTTCTGTTTCAGGTGTTTGAGGCGCATCTATCAAAGCATTAAATTCCGACGTTGCATCTCGTGCCTTTTTTTGCAACAACAACACTGGAGATAGGGATGAAGAAAGCTCTTCCTCAAAGAGGGAATCATCAGGCGTACCATGGCTAGGTGTCTGCATATTTAAACAAAATTAATATTATTTCAATTATGTAAATAACTAAAATACCTGAAGATAGAGCAATGCTGGCACTTTACATGTTCTTCCGCTGGCCTCTTTCCGCGATCAGCCCGTCTCGGGGTTGTTCCTGCACTGCTCTGATCATTCTGCCACATTGCAATAAAATTATAAATGTAAAACTTGAAAACAATATCTAACTTGAAAACACAAAATGAAAACTGAAATAATTTCTAATAAGACACCGGAAGACAAAGTTAAAGTTTCAAATATGCCTTGCATTGAATTCAGTCCTGGAAACATGTCATCGCACATTAAGGCACCCAAACATTCAATCCACAAATGATATATTTAAGTAGGCTTCTCCTATTCTGGGAAAACACCATACCTATAATGCATTCACTTGCATGTATAAAGGGAAAGGAAAACATGTTTTCATACAACGGTGACAAAGGCATCTTGGGGAAAGGTATCTTCACTTTTTATTTATGTTGTCCACCCACACCACTCTCGTGTTTTCACTAATCCTGTTTTGTCATTTTTGGATTCAAATTAAGTTAAGGCCTTAAGTATTTTTTGACCTTTCGGTGTAGTTTTTATAAGTGGCATGTATGGATTTTCCATTAATTCCGCACTTTTTCTCTTCATGCGCATGTTTCCCTGGAAATCAAATGCATGATTTAGTCCCATACATTTAACAAGTTGTTGGATCAACTCCATAGGAAATATCATGTTTCCTATTCAATCAAAATTTATCTCGGTTAGGGTAGGTAGGAAGGTTTTCCCTTTGTATTAATAGGGCACTTCTAGCTTGCATTTTTATTATATCTTTCAAATTTAGTGTCATTTCAATTAGGGCATGATTTTTTGCAACTTTCAAGGTGAGAATGAACAAAGACAAATTTTTGTGATGGATGACTGTATATGACTCCATGGCTAGAGGAAAAGGCACTAATCTACTTCTTCAAATATCTATAGTTCTCATTCACCTCATACGAAGATGGTCCCTGATTTTGAGCCAAATGTTGCAGCAAAAAGTTCCCCCCCTCCATAATTTGATAGTCAATGGAAATTTCTTAAATTGATGATGGGGAAAGATTATGGAACATTGGCACATACATATGTAATGGATTCCAAGATCATGATATATGTTTTCATATGTTTATGGCAATGTTCCACCAAGTCCCCTGGAGGTGGGAGCGAGGGGACGAGGGAGCGCGGGAGCGGCCTATGCAAAAGCTCCCTACCAATTTTCAGGAAACGTGGGGGGACGTCGGGGTCATAAAATTATAAAATTTAATATTTAAAATGTAACTATATTTTTGCAAGGAATGTATATACAGTCATCATACACTTGCATCATGAAAGATAAATCATAAATGATAAAATTACAAATCGATGAATGATTAATCATATAATTGAAACAAATTTAAAAGTTAAAAGTTAAAACATACATCATACAATCATGCATGTAAGTTTGTAAGTTTGTAACTATATAATAATTAATGTAACTACTAACAATGTACAATGAAAATAAAGTTTAAGATATCATATGACATATTATATCAAGATTCAAAATAGAGTTTAAACTGAAGTTTACAACTCAAGTCTGAAACATAAAACTTAACGCAAATAAGTTATGTCTGAAACATAAAACATAACATATGAATATCAAATGATATCATCATACTGATAAATGAGCATAAATGCTCAAGTTAATGCCCCACTAGTCTCTGCATCCAACTTCTGCACGAATATATCAAGACCAACCATGTCACCATCTGAATCAGAATCACTTGGATTCTCAAATATGCTAAGTGGCACATCAAATTTTAACACGAAACCATAAACTAAAAGGGGCGGTGAGGGGACGTGAGGGGGCGTGAGGGAAACATCCCCTAGAAGTCCCCAAGACCCTGGAGCGCGAGGGGGCGAGGAATCTAGACCCCTAGGTGGGGGGGCGAGACCCCGTGTAACACTGGTTTATGGAGGTGGTGGAGCAAAAAGAGCTCAAATAGAGCTGAAATTTTTCACATAAAAAGGACTGTGGGCTTGACTAATGGTTCCATTTAAAAAATGATATCTAGACAGAGAATAAGTGGAGCATGCAAACATGCATTGAAAATCCATCTGAGTTTGCATTGTATTACTTATGATGGATTCAAATTTGGGTTTCAAAATGCCAGGTTATGGCATGATTTTGTCGAGAAACCCTTAGTTGATTCTCATGTTGGTTTAATTTATATTTTAAGTTTGTTTTGCAGTCTTTGGGTGATAGTAACTCATGAACTTGGTTACCAATGTGTAACAATCATATTTCAAGAATAAAGTTGTGATTTTTTTATATTATTATTATTATCTATTAGCTACGAGTATTGACACCTAATGCCTGGAATTTTGACATCTTGATAGCATGGATAATTTCGTAAATGTTTCTAGTAATGTTAACATAATAACTATCATTACATGTCTTCACTTTTTTCACCATAATAGACCTGTGATATGGACTCATCACACAACTTCATATGTTATGTCCCAACAAGTTCAAACTGGTTGAACCTACCTCATAGTGTGGTTATTAAGGACAAGTTGCTTGATATATAACTCGATAGCATAGACCACGTTGCAGTTCTAAAAAGAATCCTCAAGTGTCAAAAAAACTTCACAATATGTTCTACTATAAAGCCTTTTGGGATACCCGAAATAATATATGTATCATTAATGACTTTTAAAGTATGACAAGATCCAGAGGGAAAGGAAATCAATGGAAGAGTGATCCACCAATGAGAACCTAGAATTTAGCATCAGATGAGTTAGAGTCTAGGAAATTGAAAGCCTATAATTTTAATTAGTGATGAAGGACATCACATAGGTAATTATATTTTCATGTAGAATAATCTGTTAATTCAAATTTAAACTACATAATATGAGAGGCATACCATAAATTTTTCCACGTAAGTCCAAACAACCTATAAAAAGGGAAAACCTTCTTTTTCCATGGGAAATAATTTACCTTTCCTTTTTCAAGACAATCTAAATCACAAAAATATGAACTATACTGCACACATTCTTGGATAATGTGAAAGTGGAAAAGGAATACCCTACACAAGTGATGCACACATGTACATTTGAACACTAATAGATTTTTGTAGTTGAAATGAAATTCTTGTTTTCATTTAAATGTAGGGTTTTTAAAGCAGGGAGAAATAATGGCTGCCAAATTAATAAGCGTTTCTTTGGGAAAAATTTAAATCTTGTATTGTGTGATGAAGATAATAGAGGGTATTGAATCTTGATTCTTGACATCTAGAGAGAACCCTACAGCCTAACACAATCCAATGGAATTGACCAAAAAAACCCAAACAGAGTCAACCCTACTATAGGAGGAAGGGCCTGCAGTAAGAACTTACCATTTTGCAAGAGCTGAGGGCAAAGGCTGTTCGTGAAGAGCCGAGGAAGCACGTTGCTCCGCAAGAGCTTCAGGCGACCCGCCTGTATGCACGTCGAGGGCAAAGGTCGTTCGTTGTAAGAGCCGAGGGTGAATGGGCTAATGTCGTTCTCCGAAAGAGTCGAGGGGGGAACTGTAGGTGAATGTCGTTTCCGCAAGAGTTCTTTGTGGGGAGAATGCCGAGGGCGAATGCCGTCCTCTGCAAGAGCTCGTGGCGACGTCGAAGGGTGAATGTCACCGCAAGAGCCGAGGGCGACTGCCCAGGGCGAATGGTGTTCTCAAAATGCGAGGCCCCTCATCGCGTGATATCAGACGTTAATGTAGCACACATGTACATTTAACACTAATAGATTTTTGTAGTTGAAATGCAATGCTTGTTTTCATTTAAATGTAGGGTTTTTAAAGCAGGGAGAAATAATGGCTGCCAAATTAATAAGCGTTTCTTTGGGAAAAATTTAAATCTGGTATTGGGTGATGAAGATAATAGAGGGTATTGAATCTTGACTCTTGACATCTACAGAGAACCCTACAGCCTAACAAAATCCAATGGAATTGACCAAAAAAACCCAAATAGAGTCAACCCTACTATAGGAGGAAGGGCCTGCAGTAAGAACTTACCATTTTGCAAGAGATGAGGGCGAATGCTGTTCTGCAAGAGCTGAGGGCGAACGCTGAGGGCGAATGCTGTTCTGCAAGAGCTGAGGGCGAACGCTGAGGGCGAATGCTGAGGGAAAATGCTGTTCTGCAAGAGCTGAGCGCGAATACTGACCGCAAATGCTGTTCTGCAAGACCAGAGAGCGAATGCGCGCGTGATATCAAACGTAGCTATTGCGACAAATACCAAACATTTTTATGTAGCGCGCATATAATTTTCGAATTTTTATGTAGCGCCCATATAAGTTTGGTATTTTTATGTAGCGCGAAAATAACTGTCGCTATACCGATGGCGGAAAAGGCGTCGCTCTTAGGACGGTGCCTCCAAACGTCGCAATGGCGACACCTAGACATTGTGTCGCCGTTGCGACGTTTAGAGTCGTCTCAATAGCGACGCTTTGGGCCATGGTGTCGCAATTGCGACGTCTTCCTTTAAACGTCGTAATTGCGACACTAGTTTAAGTGTCGGTATTACGACACTTTTCTATAGACGTCGGTATAGTGACGGTTTCGGGCGGGATGGGAAAAATTTGGGAAAATTTCCGACATTTGGTCAAAAGCGTCGGAAACAGGTGTCGGAATTTCCGCGAAATGTAGTAGTGATTCTGTCCCAGATGTAGAAAGAAGCACAACCACAAAGAATGCCCATTAGATGTGATTAAATTCTACACCATTTGCACGAAATATCACCCTACAGAGGGATGTCCTTCGCTTCCTGGCCCAAAAGAAATTTATAAGGAGGCAAAAGAGGAATCAGAAGTGGTATGTCTGCTTAATCAGCACCGAAAATGGTAGCCACGACCATCAGGTATGCCAAATGATCCATTTTCTTTTCAACCTCTTCAATATAATTCTCAACAATATAGTGGGATGTGGCAGAATCAACCACTTTTCCCTAATTGATCACAACAGCCATTTCCTCCCACATCTTGGCCAAATCAAAAAAATCAAAATAATTGGCCTAGCTTTCCTTTCTACCCACCTTTTTGGCCTACAAAATGGTCCCCCTCTACTTCTCAGAGTCAGGCCTAGCAGTCAAACTAGAAAAAACCTACAAATCAGCCAGCCGGATCAATTCCTCTCTCTCAACCTACACTTCCAGCTCCTTATACAAACCCCCAAACCAATTTAAGACCACAACTCCCAACCCAACCCAACCCAAACCCAAAAAATAGGCCAATTCAGTCTGTCCAAATAATGGAACCCCCAGAAGTAGAAAATGAACTGAGTGAGTGTAATGATATTCAATTAAGGTCTGGGCGCATAGTGGAAACAGAGAGAAATAATGATGTCCACATTGAAGATCCGTTACCTGTAGAACAAACAGTACAAAGTGAGAAGGAAGTTCAACAACAAAATCAACAACGAAGTCAACAACAAGTAACAACTTCCTCTCCACCATTCCCAGAACAATTAATTATACCTCGTCCATTAGAACAACCTAATTTTGATCTTTTGGGAGAATTAAAAAATTTGTGTATAAAAATCCCTCTCCTCCAAGCTATTCAAGATATTCCTATATATGCAAAAACTATTAAGAAATTATGCATAAAGAAGCCAAAGAGGAGAACAACAACCAATCCTACTGTCCAAATAGTCGGTACCTTATCTGACTTATTATCAGGAATGGAAACACCCATCAAATATGAAGACCCAGGAAATCCTATAGTGACAGTGTAGATCAATGGGAAATCATTTCCAAATGACTTAGATGATTTGGGAGCAGCAATTAACATTTTAACAACCACCACCTGTCAAAAATTTGGCATTACATCACTAGAACCAACAACAACCTTGTTGGAATTGGTTGACCGATCAGTAGTCAAACCAAAAGGTATACTACAAGATGTAATCGTATCTGTAGATTCTTGGGAATACCCTGCTGACTTCCTGGTTATCAATCCAAAGAATCGACTAGATGGACACCCGTTAATCCTAGGTAGACCTTGGTTGGCAACTGCCAATGCTTATATTGGATGCCGACAAGGCAAAATGACAATTACAAGGGGAAATCATGCCAAGAATTTAGCCCTATATCCCCCAGCCTAGCCAAGTCTATCAATAATCAAAACAAGAAAACCACCTGCATCATATCTTATGGAAAATATGAGATCACCTCTAACTATAGAAAATGCTCTTGATTTTAAAGATCAAATAGAGGATGATATAATTAATAATTTTATTAATAAGTCACAAACCAGATCTCATTTGCAATGTCACATGATCAAAGCAGCATTCGATAATAAAGAAGAAGAAGATCCTTTCAAAGATATTCCTGATCAAAAAATACCTACTACTTCTGTAAGCAATAGCAAGGTTGTAGAAATTGAGCCGAGAAAAAATTTAAATATTAATAAAAATCTCACTGCTGAACAAGAAGAGAAATTTATCCAATTATTACGAAAATACAAAGCAGTATTTGCATGGGATTACCCTGATATGAAAGGAATTGATCCTCAATTGTGTACTCACCACATTTACATTGAAAAAGATGCAAGACCCATTCTCCAACCTCAAAGGAGAATAAATCCTCACCTTAAAGATATTGTGAAAGCTGAATTACAAAAACTATTGGATGTTAATTTCATCTACCCAATATTTGATAGCAAGTGGGTCTCCCCATTAGTGGTAGTACCAAAAAAGAATGGAAAGTGGAGGATATGTGTAGATTACCGTGAACTTAATAAGGAAACACAGAAATACCACTTTCCCCTTCCTTTCATTAACCAGGTATTAGAGACATTGGCAGGGAAGAAATTGTTTTCTTTCCTCGATGGCTTTAGTGGGTACAACCAAATCCAGATTGCCCCTGAAGACCAGGACAAAACTACTTTTACCTGTCCATGGGGGACATGTGCCTACTGAGTCCTACCTTTTGGCCTATGCAATGCCCCTGCTACATTCCAAAGGGAAATTCTCAGCATTTTTTCAAACTTAATAAATGAAGGCCTCGAAGTATATATGGATGATTTCACACCCTATGGGGATGACTTTGAGCCTGCATTGCAAAACCTAGAAAAGGTATTGCAAAGATGTATTGACACTAGGCTTTGCTTAAGCAACGAAAAGTGTCTTATGATGATGACCAAAGGAGTTATCTTAGGGCATTATATTTCAGCAGCTGGAATTCAAGTGGACCCGGCTAAAATTCAAATAATCTTGTTAATTCCCACACCCACTACACAAACAGAGGTACGTAGCTTTCTTGGATTTTCTTGTTACTATAGAAGATTTATAGAACATTATTCCCAAATAGCTGCACCTTTATATGCACTGATTGGAAATATTGATTTCATTTGGACAGATAAATGTGACAATGCCTTTAATGATCTGAAAAATCTTGTTTCAACAGCCCCAGTGCTGAGGGGCCCAAATTGGAATTTTTCGTTCCAAATTTCGTCTGATGCCTCAGACACAGCAATTAGAGTAGTACTTGGGCAGGAGGAAGACAAGAAGCCATATGAAATTTACTATATTAGCAAAAATCTATCCCCTGCTGAATTAAATTATACTGTGACTGAGAAATAATTTTTAGCTGTAGTTCATGCTATAAACAAATTTAGACATTACATAACTGGGTATCCTGTAGTACTATATACTGATCACTCTTCCATTAAATTTTTAGCAAATAAACCTGTTACAAACGGAAGAGTGACAAGATGGTTGATTTTACTGTAGGAATTTGATATCACAATCAGAGATCGACTTGGGAAAGAGAACCCTGTAGCTGACTTTTTGTCAAGAATTCCAAAGCCAAAAGATATAGAAGCAGTTGAAGTCCACTTTCTGGATGAACATCTCTTCGCTGTTACTATCAGAACACTATGGTATGCTGATATATCGAACTATTTGGCAATAGGTAAATTACCTAAACATCTGTCCCTTAATGAACGTAAGCAAATAATACATCGTAGTACCCACTTCTCCTGGATTGGGGGCTACCTATTTCATACAGGTGCAGATATGAAAATAAGGAGATGCGTTAGGGAGGATGAGGTATTTGACATCTTGAAAGCATGCCATGATGGACAGTGTGGCGGACATTTTGCAGATCGTAGAACTGCCCATAAAATTTTATGAACAGGCTATTACTGGCCTACTATCTTTAATGATGCTAAAAAATTCATGCAGGCCTGTGATAGATGCCAAAGGGCAGGTCGCCCTAGGCAATCTGATGAAATGCCTCTGAACCCTCAACTAGTGATCGAACTGTTTGAACGTTGGGCCCTTGACTTTGTTGGTCCTATTAGCCCCCCATCAAACCAAAAAACATATATCCTAGTTGCAACTGAGTATGTCACCAAATGGGTTGAAGTAGAAGCTCTTTCAGAAGCTACAGAGGACTCTGTAATACAGTTTCTTTTCCAAATCTTTGTGCGTTATGGCCTCCCAAGGGACATAATCATAGATGGAGGACCACAGTTTGTAGGTAATAAAGTAGATGAAACATTGCAAAACGACCACATTCAGCACAAGATTACAACTCCATATCACCCACAGGCCAATGACCAAGTAGAGAGCACGAACAAAGTAATCGATTCTATATTAACAAAAACCATTTCCTCTCATAGACGAGATTGGGCCTAAATATTGCCAGAAGCATTGTGGGCATATCGAACAATGTGGGGACCTACTACAGGGTATTCACCATACCAATTGGTATTTGGAAAATAACCCATCTTTCCTATAGAATTCGAAATTCAAACATTAAGAACAGCTCAAAAGGTGGGTCTAAATTTGAATGAAGCCCAGGCTAAAATACTGCAGCAAATTAATGAGTTAGATGAAATTAGGCTCTCTACTCTTCAGCACACAGCGTTAATTCAGCAACAGAGATCCAAATGGAATGACGCCCATATCAAAGAAAAGATCTTCCACGAAGGATACTAGGCACTCCTATATGATTCTAGGTTTCATGATTTCCCAGGAAAACTCCAGACACGATGGCTTGGACCCTATGAAATACAAAAAGTGTATGATAATGGCACTATTACATTAGTTACCATTGACGGATCTAGACATTCCTTTAAGGTAAATGGTCATCGAGTACGATTGTATCATAAACCGCTTACCCGGGAATCCTTTTACCAACAGTTATGGGAATATTCTACCATGGAAATTCTTCCTGAAGGGTAAAACTCCTCCTCAACACTAGTTTGATAAATCATTTCTTTTTAGTTTTGTACATAGAGAATTTTTCCATTTCTTGATTGTTGTTTTATGGAATTTTTTTCTTTAAACATTCTGTTAATATTACTTCTTTATTTCTTCATCGTTTGTTTCATGAAATCCGATTTCCTTAAAAGAGAAAAAGATTAAAAAAAAAAAAATTGTTTATTTCGTTTGTTTTGCTGTTCCTTTCTAAAGGAACAACACTTCTATTGTTCCTTTCAAAAGGAACAACAGTTTCTCAGAGTGCTTTTGTTGTTCCTTTCTAAAGTAACAGCACTTTCGCAGAGTATTTTCTTGCTGTTCCTTTTGAAAGGAACAGCAGTTCCGCAGATTGTTTTTACTGTTCTTTTTAAAGGAACATCACTTTTTGAGTGGATTGTTTTTTGTTTTAAGCCAGAATTTTTAATTTTTTATTACTTTTCTAAAGGAAAATATATCATTTATATACAATCATACAAATTAAAGCTTACTGTAATCAACAAATCAAAATAAATCGTCATTTTTTTAAGAAAATTGTCTAGTAATGATAAGAAAAAAGGAAAAAGGGCATGATCAATAACATAACTTTGCTATTCTATTACCATTGAATTAATCTGATCGATTATTTTTATCATGATTGGTTCTTTCCCATATTCTATAACTTTCTTTGATGTTTATATTTGGAAAAGGAATAAGGGCATATTGTTTTTTCTATTGAGATGTTTAGACTTCTTCCACCATCCCGACTCTTAAGGAGTGTTGAGCCATCCCTTATGAATAACTGAGGAAAAGTGTTGCATGAAAAAGAAAAAATATTTACATATTTTTAATAATTATTTTGCAGATGGAGGATAGGAGGTCTCACCAAGAGCCAGCCTACCATGATCATAAGGAAGGCAGTGAAGTGGCATTCCCATTATGGCCACCAAACCAGGGAAATTTTCCAATAGGCAATTGAAAAAAATCAAGAAGTCCTTGGAACAGGAGGTCTCATCACGAGCCGGCCTACCCACCTTTCACTTCTTCCTGGTGAACGACATTGTGGTTTATCTGGTCACCAAGCTAGCACAATGGCCTCCGTCATGATATTCAATAAAAAAGCACTTCCTCAGCATAAATAAAGGACAATGGTTCCGTGGGTAAGAAAGCAACTCTGTCAAGGTTATGGACACCTGTGGGCAACAGAGCTCTGTTGATGGTATTGAAGTCACATTTATACACATCAATAGTTATATTTAACCCTTTTCCTATATCTTTATTTAAATTTCAAATGAAAATATGAATCCCTTACCTTTACCTCTGAACCTATTATACATGAAAACCATTACAAATCGATCATATTAGTCTGAAATGGTAAATAACGCAATTTTACTTATGATTATCTTATGTTGTACCTTCTCCTCATATTTGAATCATTACAAAACGATTTTATATTTATTAACGATTCATCACATGCATTGATTTCAGTAATTGCTGTAATTTGATTGAATGTATCATAATTACGCCTGCTTTTTACTATTGTAATGTTGTTGTGCCACACATGCTCCTCTCAATTGACGGTTGAGGGAGACCTTTCATTCATTTGGGGGGCGTGGATGTCTACATGCAGATCAAACCCCGAGATTCCTTTTCTTGTATATGAACTAAATCCCTGCATTTTAGGAAATAATAAATTTTCAACGAATTGTGCTGTGTTGTTCCATTGTGATTAACCGAGATTTCTTTTCTTGTATATGAACTAAATCCCTGCATTTTAGGAAATAATAAATTGCCAATGAACTATGATGTGTTGTTCCATTGTGATTACTGTGTATTGAGAAATTAACAGAGCGCATAAATGGGAGGACGACCAATTCGCAATGAACCTCAAGTGCTGATCGTCTCTGATGATGCACGAGCAATTTTAGAAAGACTAGGGTGGATTACATATTTCATGAGAATGCAACAACCCCATGAAGCAATGGCCACTGAATTTTTATTGAACCTGCAAGAAGGATCCTCCATGGTCAGAGGAAGGCAGATAGTTGTATCCGACGAGATAATCGCAGAAGTGTCTGGAATTCCCGCGCAAGGGACTATTTGGACTCAGAAGAAGATTAGGATTCGAGAAGCCATGAATATTTTTCAAGATGATGGACAGACGTTAGTTATCAAAGGTAAAGGAGTCCAACTAGTGTCATTAGGAGAACCATGGACAAAGTTGGCCAAGATTGTGTAGGCTTACATAACGTGCGACGAAAGAAAGGATGTGGTAAGACCTCGCCACCTTAAGCTACTAGCTGTATTAAAACAGAAATGCACCATTAATTTGCTTGCATTTTCAAATTCTTTGTTGCATGATACTGCTCGTGGTATAAGAAATCCTAGCATACAGATATGGTGGTCAACCACCATTGTCTAATTCGATTAATAGTGAGTCGTAGCCTCGCCCAACAACAGACCAGCTGGGAAGAATTAATATTTTCCATCGACGGAGGTTTAGCTCTACCCGCTCCAAAACAGAAGAGGATGGCCGGCTCAATAGCTGAGCCTTCTACTCACAGACAGTCCCTCCGATTGAAACGAAGTAGGAGGATGGTGGAAGGACTTTCGGGCAGCAGCAGCCAGCCCTTGGAATTGCACAGCTCAGAGGAGGAACAGCCTCCACAATTGGAGAGAGTAAGCCCCCGTACTGATGAGGAAGAACAATTGAAAGGAGAAATTTGCTACTCGGACGAAGAAGAAATAAGTCCCCATACCGGTAGTGAAAAACAATCTAGTGCAAAGGAAGGAGATAATAAGGAAGAAGAAATCAAATGAAATACTGAGGAAGAACAATTTGAAAGAGAAATTCGGTATTCAGATGAAGAGGAAGGAAGTTATCACACCTGTTAGGAGGATGAGGACAATCATAGCAGCAATAAGGATGAAACAAAGCTACCCGAAAATGTTATCGTAAGCCCTTTACAGGAAGACCAACTGGCCCAGATTTTGGCCAATATGAGTGATTATGAACGGCCTCATAGCCCCTTGGACCTCAATATAGATATTAATAAACTACCATAGTACTCTGCTATTGATAAAGAAACAGCTAGAGAAAAAATGAATGAAACAGCAAACCCTAGCGAAGCTAGGGTTGCTTCTCCTGAGAGGCGTGAACAGGAGAAAGAGAACGCCAAAACTGGAAGCCCCCAGGAGACTGCAGAGTTAACTGAGAATGTGATTTATGAAGAATTTAGCCAAGGGCATATGAATGTAGAAGAATAACCCCAAGGAGAAGAACAAGAAGAGAATTTTACTGAAGGCACAACTGATATAGGCCAAAACCCTGTTGAGAAAACATGTTTAGATAAAGGAACGATTGTTCCATTAAGAAAGAGGAGGAAAACAACTGAGATTGAGAAGCTTCGCAGGGAATGAATAAAGCTTCATAAACTAGTAGAATAGCTCAGGAAAACCATTAGGGTTCTGAGAATGAAACAGATTCCTAAGCGAGCCCCTAAGAGAAGAAGCATTGCTATCAAAAGAGTTTCGAAAAAGAGAAAGTTGACTGATAATAGGAACCCCTATGTTACAGAAGAAACCATACCTGAGCCTAATTATGAGAATGTGCAGCAACAAACTGCTGTTCCAACACAAGTTGTTCCAGAGGAACCTGTTCTAAGTGAAAATATGCAATCTAGCAGTCAGCATACTTTTATTGATCCGACACTAGTCAAACTTCAAGAAGAATTGACACAGGCCCGAATAGAACGGCAAAGATTGGAGGAAGATATTGTCCCAAGAAAGAGATATCAGGAATTGCAGCAAAAAATGAGAATTATTCATGAAGCCAAAGCTGAAGCTCATGAAAAATGTCGGAAAGCAGAGGTAAAGGCTGATAAGGTAATGAACCAACTAAAACTAGCCTACACTCAAATGGACACTCTCTGCTCCTTGTATACTAATGTCTTAGCTTGTAGATGCCCCGCCAAAAACTATTATTTGTTTTTACTAGAAAGATATTTACAATTAAAGATCAAGGTAGTTAGGGCAGGGAAATCCATAGAGCTAAAAACCATAGATGACTTTATATCATGCTGCAAACTTTATGGGATCAAAGTACAATGCCTTTTGTGTGAATTTTACTTGCATAATCTAATACTTGAAAATGACTGTGAATCAAACCCTAGCCCTTTTATTGGAGATGTTTAGTTTTAGGCATTCATTTCTTTTGCTGTAAATCAATTAAAATGGCTTAAAGCCTATAACGCCTTTCAAAGGCAGGAAAATGGATTAGATCTGTGGGTCAGAAGTGAACCTCAGGACCCACTTCAATTTTGGGCTAGATAGAAAAGTTTGATGACAAAGGAAGGCGTTACCCAAACTCTGGGGCCTGTCCAAAAATCAATTATTTTGAATGGAACAGACTATTTTCATCCATTAGAAACCAAGCTTATATAGCAGCCAAGGTCCGATGGAGAATCTCCAATCAGAATTTGCAAAATAGGGAACCATTTAATTATAGAAACTTTGGGCTAGCAGCAGACCGCTTGATTTCCTATAGCCATCTTGTTTTAAAAGCAGGACCATACTGGTGAGGATGTATATTCTATAGCCCTATTGCATGGTACCCTGCTTCAGACTACAAAGCTATTTATGAGCTTCCTGAAGGACAGACAGAACATGTTTTTGAGGAATTATTTGCACTACATGGTTTTAGGCATGTTGATGACAAACCTTATCCGACTTATTCTTTGACTGCTCTCCCTGTGAACTATAGTTTTCATGAGGGCATGAAAAAGATTAAGCAAGGGGGTATGTTGGGCAGTGAAAGAGGTATGAAATTACTATTTATTTACTCATTCTTTTACCATAAATATACTCCTGTCTGCCTTGGAAAGGTAATTTATCATAAGAATTACTATAGAATTGGAAATGTTTATGTTTAGTACGAAAATATGACTAAAGGTTACTTTTTGATTGAAAAACAGGAATTAGAAGAGGTGAAAATTTGTACCAAAGGCGTGGTTGATAATAATATAACTGCTGCTCCATCAGCGTTGAACCATATCCAACCAAAGGCAAGGAGATCTGAACGAATAGCCCAGAAAAGGCAGGGGAAAGCTCGGCCTCAGTGAGAGTAAACAGAATGATGACTAAACGCAGAGGATTGAATCCCTTAGGATCTTTTGATCCTGAGGGATCGTTGTTCAAACTCATATTATTCCTTGATTGGTCCGTCGAGATTTGATATACAAAGCTATGTCTTTTAGTGACAAAGGGATGACGAGTATTGTTGAAGTTAGGAATTGGTCGAAAGACTTTACATTTTCTCTGTAATGTAATGTTTTATTAACTCTCTATTTTGAGAGAAACTTCTCTGTAAAACTTTATGTTGGTTTAATATAAGACACGTGTTTCACCTACCTTCTACAATTCTAAATTAGCCCAGCAGTATTTCACTGGCGCTAAGGGCCCGGCTCTGGTGGAATCACTTCACTGTTTGTATTTTAATATTTTCTTATTGTCTTGTGGAATGCGTTTAAGATTTGTTTTAATTACAAAATTGGTTTATTTTTTATTGAATCAAATGCAGAGTCATTGCTATTTCATTCTCTACAAGAAGCACGATTTGTTGTTTGATTATCTTGTTGTTATTATAAAGCTCTGCTGACTTGTATCTGATTTGAGTTGTTGTTCCATTAGTTTATAATTTGCTATAATTTATTGTTGCACGGTAAGAAGCTGTCGATAGAATTGAAGCATAGAAATCTAGTGGCTTGAATATGTTAGAATTGTAGTTGATGTTCATTTCATGTTGTTGTTGCATTTCTATTCATTGTTTATTCATAGCCTTTTATTAGCAAACAAATGAGTTACAGTTACATACTGTTGTTCCTTTTCTTTTAATTTGCTTTCATTGAATCTGCTTTCATTTTGATTGCTTTAAGATCTCCAACTATAGAGGATAGAGGCTTTTCCAAGTCCCCAGATTGGTCATCTTGCATCGATTTGTAAGGGAAAGAGTTACTGCTATTGCATCCCTGATCGATGTTCTGCAAGATTGAAGTAGTTTAATTTTTCCATTCATGTCACTGTAATTAGGTTTCTTTCCAAGCATTTGTTACTTTTGCATTTATTATTCTGTACTACATCTTCACAACATTGTTCTTAGACAATTGCAGCCTCAGACAGAGTACACTCTTGAAATAAAAAGATGCTCCCAGATTGATGATTAATGTAGGCTAATTAGGTTTTCAAAAGATACCTTTTTACGACCCAAAAAACAACAGTGTGGGATTTGAGGTAGGCTACTTATCATGGTCTTTGTCTTTGTTGTAACTAGGAACCAACGTCATTGCGTAATTCGATTGTTGCTAGACCCAATCTAGGGCTAGTGGGATCGCCTCTATTCGCAAAGGGGATTTACCTCCTCAACAATTTGGCAAATCCACTGGGGATTCAGTGAGAGTTATTCCTTCCTCCTTTGGGTTGTTTTTTGGCTTTTGATTGATTTATTTGCTTTTTTGGTTCACCTTCCTTGGTGTTAGACCCCTGTTCAGCCCCCAGAAGACCAGATCCAGTCTCTTTTGGTCCTTTTTCATTATTTTTCTAGGGTAAACTCGATTGGCACGATTTTTCTCCTGATAGTCACGCCAGTTGGCACTTGTTGCTAGTTAGGCCCCCGCACCAATGCCTTTTTGGCGCATATTATAGCCAAACAGGTGCACCAACGCTACTTGGTGTTAGGGTTTGCTTGATTTTGGGCTCTCTGAGCTTGATTTTTGGTCCTGGTGTCACTTTTTTGATTGATTGAGTGCCTTGAAGTCATTTTTTACTATGTTTGGCCCTTGCCCTCTGGTTGTTTTCCCTTTACTATTAGTTTTTCATTCTAGCCCTAGGGCTTCTAGGTGCTTCAGTGTGCTGAGCCTCCCGTGGGAGTTTTGGGTCTTTGCTTGCCCGGTCAATTTTGTTTCTACTTCTCTGCATTCGTCTTGTTCCATCTTATTGAATCATGGAATTAATTGAGTGATTTTCCTTTCTTTCGTTCGATTTCGCTTTGTGTTACTCCAAGCCTAGATTACATGGTTTGTTTGAGTCTCTTTCAAGATTATTCTTTTCTTTGAGGGATTTTGTCATCGGTTTGAGTCTTGATTGTATGCATTTGAATCGAGTGAAATTTTTTGCTTTAGCTCTCTCTTTGTCACTTCTCAAATCGGTTTTTTCATTATTTTTTCATTCATTTAGTGCATTTTCTCTAATATATTGAAAGATACAAAAACAAAATATTTTTGCATTTTGATTGGCTTAGTGAAAATTGAAATCTCTTTCACATTTCTCATGTTATATAACTCTAGAAATAAGTTTTCTAGTTTCATTAGCTTGCATTGGAAACAGTAGTGGATGTTTTTGTGCGTTCGTTTTATTGTCATTTGAAAGCTCTCAACACTCCCGTAGATAGCTCTTCATTGAAACAAATGGCGTTTTGTGGCATGTAGATTGCATTTAGAGGTTTTATGAGATCCGACATTCAATAGGGCCTTGAAACTAAAACGTAAATCGAAGATCAACTTTAAAATTTACTAAATTAACCTAAGGCAACATTGAAACATTAACGGAGCATTTAGTAGTCTAAGGTAGAGACGTGTTCCGGTGTCTTTAAGCCTAGCAGCTATCGCTCACCATCTGGTTACAGATAGCACTAGTACGAACTTGTGCTCCTCGTACTGTTGTGTATATAAAGGGATACCCCATTAGGTTGCAATCCTTTATCTGTAGGAAGTCAAGTTTGCCGCCTTTTACCTGTGATACACCAGACATAAAATTTGGGGAGATTAACTTCATGTACGTCAAGTCTTTGGTTTATTTCTCTTTCATTTTTACCAATGTGTATATGGAAGTTCACAGATATCTGGTACACCCATTTTCCTAGATTATCAGAGTAGCCATTTTGATCTTTACCGACTCACTAAATTTGAAAATATCATCAAGCGCTTGTCCTTTCACGCTTGTTTCCAAACTGAAAGTGATAGAGTCGTATTTTACTTGTTTCTAGACTCTTAAAACATGAAAAAGTTAAATTTCCAGTTTCAATGTGGTAAAATTAATCACCTACGATCACACGCCCATTTAGAGATTGATTTTTCATCCTATTGTTGTTTTCCTTGGTTTTTACCCCTGTGTCTTTGTTTTTTATCTCTTCCTCTTTTCATTACAGTCACAGTGGCAGAACCCTTAGTTTCGTCTACTGGTATTCCTTACACAGATGATTCATTAGAGCTCTCTCAGTCCTCTACTGAGTATCAGCAGCTCATTATATCCGAGTTTCCTGACGGGGGACCAGTTATATCTGAACTTCCCTTTGGAGGACCAGTTGACTTCAATTGGCCCTTGTCCAACGATTGGTTTAGATTTGGAGTTGGGGAACACTTCCCTCCTTTTACATCGAGATCGCCTTTTTTGCTGCTATCATATCTCCCAGTCCCCATCGTATTTTGCAAGATCTTATGGCAAGGTCAGATATGGACTCATCTGATCCTTCTCCTAGTGAGGGAATTCCTACTTCTTGTGAATATTACCAGCTTTTTCCTGAAGACATCCCCGAACCTTCTATTATGTCTTCACCTGGTCCTTCGCTCCCAGCTGGATATACGTCTTTAAGTCAGTTCATGGCCGCTATTGCCTCTATCAGAGTATCGACTCTGTCCACGAGGCCAACCATTCCCACGTTATGGATGTTGCCATCGACGCCTCTCACGGCATCTCCTTTTGTTACATCGGCACCTGTTAGACCTACTGTCTATGTGGCTGCATCTATGCCTATTTTCACCACTCAGCCAGCTAGGACCTCGTCAGTTCCTGAAGACGTTTATATAGCTTCTGCTATTTTGGAGAATATTTCTCCTGAGGAGTATCGACTATCTTTACAGTCGTCAATCTCTAAGGTTGGTCAGTCCTCTCAAGATCTTAACCATCCTTAATTTTCCCATTACAGAGCGGATGGTGCCCCGATTTATGTATTTCCATATCAATATCATGAGCAAGGAAACCCTCTTCGTTTTCCTGCTCCTGAGGCTTATCAGTATATTAACGGTTTTTTGTCTACCCAACCTGGGAAACCTTCTAATCAACAAGGGAAAAACCTTCAGGGACAACCTTTATTTCAGCAAGGATATGCTTCCAGCCCACAAGGAAAACCCTTCCAAGGACAACCTTTGGCCCAACTAGGTTATGTGTACGACCCACAAGGACAACCCTTACAGGGACAACCTTCGATCCAACAAGGATTGCTTTACGGTCTGCAAGGGCAGTCTTACAATCCTCAAGGTCAACCTCTACAGCCTCACCCTATGGTCCAACCAGGGCAACCTCAAGGACTAGCAAGGAAAATGAGGTATCAACCTGGACCAGTGTACGATCCTGGGGGGCAAGCCCATCCTTCTCAACCATTGGTGCAACCTCAGCAACCTCATTTTCCAATTGGTCAAAATGTTGCACAGCCAGGGCCATCTTATGGTCCTGCCACAGGTCAACCTAGTTATCAGGCACAACCTTGCCCTCTCCCACCATCAGGCCAACCTACTCAGCCGGGGCAACCTGGTGTCTTTCATCACCCAGGTCAACATGTTCAACCAAGACAACCTATTCAGCCAGTTCAACCTGTTCAACCAGGACAACCTGTTAACCCTGCTCAGCAGCCGATCTATTCCATGCCACAGTCAAACCCTCTTGTGCGCCCGACTTATCAAACTCAGCAGGGTCCCACTTACCAACAGCCCGTTCAACCCCAGGGCAGCTACCTTCAAGGTCAATCTCGACTAGTTTACAACCCGCCCCAAGGTTCTGGTTATTACCTTCAATAACCAGGCTACACTTATACTCTGGAGTGAAATCCATACACTGCTCAAATGGAGCCCATATATAAACAGAATCAGTACCTTGGTTATCAACCCCTGTATCCTGGTTTTCAGCCGCCATATCAACCCAATTACATGGCTTATACCCCCTATGGTCAGAATCCTCTAGGCAAAATTATGCTCAACCAGGCTGGAGTACAGGTATAGGTCCTTATCGGGGACCTGGCATGCCTTTCAACCCTCAATTACCTTTTCTCACCACGTTGGAATTACTGGACGTGTCCAAGTTAACCAATGATCTGATTCTTCATAATCCATATTGGCCTCCGGTTCTGACAAAGGTGCCTGGTGATTGTCCTAAATTTGAAGGGAAATTTGGACAAGACCCCCAAGCACATGTCATGACTTATCATTTGTGGTGTTCTTCGAACTCTTGGATAGATGACTCAATTCGTCTACATATTTTCTAACGCACTCTCACCGATGCTGCTGCTAAGTGGTACATAGAACTACCCCGTGGTATTTTTCAAGATTTTAATACTCTAGCTATGGCATTCCTGACACATTTCCAGTTACCGATTCGCTATGAAGCCGGGACGAATCTCCTGACATCTCTGAAACAAGATAAAGCTACTCATATTTCAGATCATATTCACGAGTGGAGACGTCGTCATTGTCTGATCAAGTTTGACATTCCTGATCAACTTCTAACTCACTAGTTCACTACCTCCTTTTTCAATAAGATTGCACAAGACAGTGCTATGGGGGCATGTGTAACCGAGGAACAAGCCATTTCTCATGCCCAGTACCTCGATTTAGTGTACTCTCAATTTGACACGTTATACAATATCTTGATTGATGCCCCGCAACTAGGGACCTCTAAAGCACCAACTACCCCATCGGTTGACGGTGTTATTGGTTCCATCTCTCAGAATTTTCGTAAGTCTTCTAATGGGAAGCAGAAATCGAATTCTTCCAACAAATCTGCTCCTCCCGCTACTCCGGATTCTGGTAAGACCGCGAAGGTCAACGCCATCTAGGCCAATCCTATGGACAAGACTTCCAAAGGGAAGAATAAGGGCAAAGGCAAAGCCAAATCTGATGCCCCAAAACTAGAATCCTCCAAACCACGTGCTGATGATTGTATGCAATGCAAACCGAAGTACCCTTACCTGATCTGTGACGAAGACCACTACACCAAAGATTGTCCCAGACGATCTGAGGTTAGTCAACTTATCAAGGGCTCTAAGGGAACTCCAGAAGTTCTTAAAGAACTGTTTCCATCTTAGTAGACCCATATGGTCGAGCAGCCTTCGCCATCTGCACCCTTTGGGTCTCAAGTTTTCATGATGAATGGTGTTGCACCTGTTTCTATTGCCACTCGGTCGAAGGATTATGCCGGATCATGCCAGGCAGTTGGGACAGAATTAGTTGATGGCACTCCTCCCCCACCTGCCTCTAGTCCTCTTGAGATTGAGAAGCCCAGTGCTGAACCCATTGTACAGCCACCTTCCAAAGGTGTTCTCCGCAAGTCTTCCTATAATCCAAACGCCCGTGTTGCTCAGCATTACAACATTGTTGAGGATTTGGCACAGGTGCCTTTCACGATGTCCACATTGGAAGTGCTTCATATTTTCCCATCTCAACAGAAATCTTTGTTATCTGCAATCGGCAACATCGACCCTGCCGATTCTAGCCTTCTCACCTTCGATCTAGAGAATTTCGTCCCTCAACTTCCACACCAGATCGCGCTTTTTATACAAGTCGGTATCAACGACCTCAATATTCACAGAGCTGTTGTGGACGAAGGTTCCTCTACTTGCATTATGTCATCTGCTTGTTGGAAGGCCATCGGCTCTCCAGCCCTTACATCATCTCCCAATGCCCTCGAGGCATTCGATGGAAGGGAATCAAAACCCTTGGGTGTTCTCGCGATTCTACCAATCACATTATAAGGTAAGACAATAAACGTCGAAGTGGAATTTGTTGATGCCAAACTCAACTACAATACTCTACTCGGTTGCAGCTGGACCCATGCCATGTTGTGCATTCCGTCCACCCTCTTTAGGCTTTTGAAATTTCTGCATGAGGGAAAGATTTTTACTATAGACCAGTTGTCTTTCTTTACCTCATCCTCTGAGAACAACATGCCATACGTGGACCAAATTCCTAATCCCCCCGACAGTATAGGACCAGGTCTTTTCAAGGACCCTATTCTCATGGGTATTTTTCCCATTCCACCACCGAACACCATTCAATTCAACATGATATCTATGTCGGATGACCTGTGGATCATCCCTTCTCCTGAACAGGTTGCCTCTTTTGGAGAATCGATGCCTTTGACCCCAGTTGAAATCAATTATTGTGAGATCATTGCCGCATCTGATCCTCCTCCTGCTGATAATTCTCCTTTGTGCATGGCTCTTGATGTTTATTCTCAATCCCCTTGGCTTGGCGATGCAGATTCTCCTAATCCTTTGAGAGAATTTTTCCTATCTAACGAAGATATCGTGGAGACTATGTCTCTCGAAGATTTTCCATGGAGCGATGGGCATCATAATTCCTCGTTCATGCCTAGCCTGGGGGCAATGTCTAATTGTCTCGAGTGTTTTTCATCTCAGGTTCCCTCTCCTCTTCTCCAAACGCCAATATTGACTCATTAAATATTTTCGGAAGGAAATCTGAGTAATATCACCCAAACGATGCCTATCAACATCACCGTTAAACTGGGGGTCGTCGAGAACATCTATGTGGGAGTCACTTGTTCTCCCGATGAGATTCAAGCGTACACTATCCTTTTCCATGAATTTCGTGATTTTTTCACATGGTCTTATGAAGAGATGTCTGGGATCGATCCCAGTATTTTCATGCAAGAGATTCCCACCTATCCTAGTGTGAAACCTATGTGCCAGCGTCTGCGCCCAGTGCATCCTCGGAAAGCCGCTGCTATAAAAGCTGAAGTTGAGAAACTTCTTAAAGTGGGTTTCATATATCTGATCCCTCTGTTAGAGTGGGTTTCTAATATTGTCCATGTGGATAAGAAGCAAGGCACAATTCGAGTCTGTGCTGACTACCAAGATATCAATCGGGCTTGCCCTAAGGACAACTATCCCACCCCCTTTATAGATCAAATCATTGATGATTGTGTGGGGAGTGAGATATATTCCCTTATGGATGGCTTTTTGGGTTAAATCAAATCAATATCCTACCATCCGATCAACATAAGACTGCTTTCATCTGTCCGTGGGGAACATTCGCCTATAAGAAGCTCTCGTTCGGCTTAAAAAACGCTGGAGCTACATTCCAGCGTGCCATGTCCTATGCCTTTCATGACATACGTAATATTGTTCAGTCGTATCTAGATGACCTACCAAATCATTCAGCTCTACGCGAAGACCACCTCGAACATCTCCGCCAGATTTTTCTCCATTGCAGACGTTACAACATCAGGCTTAATCCTCACAGGTGCGTCTTCTGCGTTGACTCTGGTTGGCTTTTGGGATTCACTGTATCTAAGGACGGAATTCACCTTGAACCTCTCAAGGTCGAGGCTATTTTTAATCTCCCCTCCCCATCCTTGCTCCATCAACTCCGGAGTCTTCAGGGGAAAGCGAATTTATTACGTCGCTTTGTCCCGAACTATGCAGAGGTAGCTAAAGGGTTTACGCGACTTCTAAAATAGGACGTTCCTTTTTGTTGGGATGAGATTTCTTAGCAATATTTAGATAACCTTAAAACGTTTCTCGTCAATTCCCCATTAATACGTCCTCCTGTTGAAGCCTTGAAAATCGCTGCTTCAAACATTGGGGGATAACTACCCGGTCGAGACCTTAGGACAGCTCCTTTTCCGTTTGGTGTGGTGGCTCTGACTGGATTGATAGGACCAGTTTCCTAATAATTCAAATGGGTTGGTAATGGAATGATTGGATGAAATGGAAAATGGGACTAAATGACTGAAATATACTATCTAATCTAATCTAAGACTGATAAAATAATTCTAAAACTAACCCGGGTATCAAATGTGAATACAACTTTCAATTATTTCAACTAACCAATAACCATGAAAATGTATTATAGCTTAATTGAAATATACAGTAACAAATAAAGATAACTATGTTTAAGAAATCAAACAAAATTATAATAACATATTGCATTCATCATTCATATATCATTTGCATATACTGTAAAAGATAAATATTTCTACGGCAGCTTTTGATTTCCTGGATCTCTTCGACATTTCGGTATCAGGTAATGTTTCCCTCGTTCTGAAAATGAAAGGATTGGACATTCTATTGTTCTGCAATGAAGAAAATCTTTCAGCCGAGGTGAAAATGCAATAATGAGAACAACTATACAAAAGGATTCATTTGTTGATTTCCTTTTATTATCTTCGTGGTTAAAACTTAAATGCCCACTAAGGAGTCACACACGTATTTAAAACAAAATCATTTTCTATTATTCGTTTGATTTCTTATTCAATACCATACGTACAATCGAGAGTTGGCACTTTTGAAATAAGTATTAAAATATTACCTTTTGAATCCTTGCGATGCGATGAATAAATAGTGTATGAGCATTAAGTAATAATCGCGTCGCGAATCTTCAACGGTACAAAAAATAACATAATATGATTTATGCTGATTTCCGATTGCGATGATCGCATCGGGGATTTTCAAATGGAGTGGATTGTTAATGAGTTTCTCTGATTTCCGATTGCGATAAGGTGGGGTCCGCCATCTTGGAGTCTAATAATCAAACAAATATAATGTTTGTTTCTCCGCAATGCAATTGTGATGAAGCGCATCGCATCGGGGTTTTGCAATTGACCACAAAGAGTTTGTTTAAAGTTTTGCGAAATGTGATTGCAATGAAATGCGTCACATCAGAGTATTTCAAAGTGGATACGATTGCTTAAAACTTTTCTGATTCGCGATTGCGATGGGACTCATAGCATCAGAGTTTTATTATAACAAGTCCATGAAAGATCATTCTCCGAAATGTGATTGTGATGGATCGGATCGCATCGGAAGTATGTAGAACAAATATGAGACTTAAAGATCTCTGTGATTTCCGATTGCGATTACTGTACACATCAAATATTGTTAAATAAAACTTTATGTAATATTTTTATATGAAGCTTTATATCTCATCGAATCGGAAAGTTTTTAATGTTGTATTTGTTTATACACACTTTTTAATAAAGATATTCAATATGTCCTTTTATTAATGAACTTCTTATTCCTAATTTAAAAATGATCAGATTGTTTCTAAATATTTTATTTCTATCTAGAAAGAAAGATAAAAAGGGGACCTATTTATAAATGAAATTTATTCTAGAATTTTAGAAATGGGGAAAGTTGTTGTACAGTACAACAATTGGCGATTCACTGGAAGAAACAGTTATCACTGAAAAAATAAAATGAACACTATATGTCTAGTAAGTAAAAATTTCTAAAGATAATGAAAACTATCTTAGGATAATTCAAATAAAATCTAACTATGAAAAAGAATAAAAATCACTTCCAATTTCTTTCTAATTCCTTAAGGATAAAAACATTTTTGGGTTATCTCAAGCTTTGATTGGTTGATAATAATAAAGTAAGTGGGCCTCTCCAAGTTTAGCTTTTGTAATATACTCTATTGTCATAGGCATTGCCTCTGCTGCCAGCAAACGTTCATAATCTCAATAGAGTTACCTTTTAACCATCAACCATTCATTATCCCATCCAACTAAGATTATGACTCTTTATTATAAATTCATAAGACATATTATCTCATGTTTTTGTCTTTCATTTTTTTTTTTAAAATTTAAGATCCATTGTCTTGGTTTGGTAGCCAATTAGTAACAATTCCATTCACTAGTTGTAATTAAACTGAACAAGTTGGCTCGTGATGAGACCCATTGTCTTACTTTTATAAGTCATTACCCTGTTTTGGTATGCAGTATTGGTAATGTCAGTTTTATTACTTCTTATGATCATGGTAAGTAGGCTCGTGATGAGACCTCTTATCTCCTAAATTTTGTCATATAATTTCTTAGAATTACATTCTAAAAAATCACAACCAAAATGGATGCGGTGAAATAGTTGTATCCTTAAGAATAAATGGATGACAATTTTCAGAGTTTTTTGTTTGCTAAAGCTTGAAAAAGTCGTTACTTTTTAAAGATAACCTTTCTCTTCTTAATAAACTTATAATGATTTACATTTTCCTCAAAGTTTCAAAAGATCATGCAAATGTTTTGAACAAATTTTCAAATTTTAACATTTTATTTTAAACTATCCAAAATTGTAATCATTTCCCTAAAAATTCTTATTTACAATAAATAAGTATTTATAACATTTTTCCTAAAAAAAATTTCTAATAGTAAAAATTCAATCAAAGACTATTAACAACCTTTATTTACAAAAACAAATAAAAATTGCAGAAAGGAATATGTACAAGTAAGAAGGGGTTACCTCCTTATGAAAAGAATTTCTTTAAGACAAGCCCATTTACAATAAGAGGTTTTCTCTTTCTTGTTAAATCTTGGAGTATGAATGTATATGAGCCTATCTTTTCCGCAATCTGAAATGGTCCAAGCCACATTTTTTGAAATTTGGTATGCTTACCTTTTTCTTCATGTCCTTTATCCCATTTCAGAACAAGATCACCAATTGACAAATGTTTTGAGCCGGTGGAACTTGAATCAAAAGAAGATTTTACAAGTTGTTGATGTTTTTCATGAATATCTTTTGCTTTTTCTCTATCTTCTTCTAATTTAAGGATTTGATCAAATCTCAACTGAATGGATGAGGAATGATTTTATTCAATGAATTGCACTAGGGCTAATGATGGAAGAGCTAGATTCTATGGTATCACAGCTTCTTTTCCATAAACTAAATTGAAAGGTGAAGTTCCTATAGAAGCTTTAAGAGTAATACGATCAGCCCATAATGCAAAGATTAAAGACTTGTGCCAATTCTTTTGATTTTGATCAATGGTCCTTTTAATGATTTTGATGAGATTTTTGTTAGTGGATTCAACTAAACCATTACCTTGTGGATAACAATTTTCTGAATATTTCAATTTAAAACCTCTTTCAATTGCAAATTCCATTATACTATTACCAGAAAAATAAGATGCATTGTCGAAAACCAGAGCATTAGGTACACCAAACCTGGTAAAGATGAATTGATCGATGAAATCAATAATTGCATCAGAATTGGCTACCTTTAGAGGGATTGCTTATACCCACTTTTTGAAGTAATATGTTGCTGTGAGAATGTACTTGTTCTTTTTGGAAGAATGAGGTACTATCTCACCAATGATATCAAGCCCCCATTGCTCAAATGGTTGCTCAATGTTTACTGGTTGTAAAGGAAAAGCTGGCTTCCTTTGTCTTCCACTAGCAGTTTGACAAATTTTTCACTTCCTCACATAATCATGTGTATATTTGAAAAGAGTAGGCCAATAATATCCAGCATGGATGATTTTGTGAGTTGTGGTATCACCTCCAAAATGACCACCTGCTGGTCCATCATGTAATTCCTGCAATACCTTTTTTTCTTTAGTGTTTTCAAGACATCTTAATAGGATTGAATCATAATTATTTCTGAGAAACACATCATCAATGATTTCATATTTAGTAGCCTTCAATCTTAAAGCACGTTTGTTCTTATAGCTGAGATTAGAAGGAGCATACCCATTTTTCAAGTAAAATATCAGATCAGCATACTGAGACTCAGAATCTATAACACTTATCTGACTTACTTGAACATCAATGTCTAGATCTTGATTTTCTGGTATGTTATGAGCTCCTGCTAATAATCTGCAAAAACCTTGACCTCTAACAATATTTGCTGGTTTAATATCAATATCGTATTCTTGAAAGGTTGTCACCCAATTAGCCCTTTTTTCTCCTACTTCTCTTTGAATTAATAATTGTCTCACTGCAGAGAATGGGACGATAACTTTTGTGTGTGTTTTTATGAGAAAAGGTCTAAAAAATTTTATTGACTTAAATACAGCAAAGGCTTGTTTTTCTACATCAGAATAATTTAGCTCAGCTCCTTGCAGATTTGAGCTGAAGAAAGAAATCGGTGCTTCAATTTGTTGATTATTGAGCTGTGTTAAAACAATAGCATAGGATGTTTCGGTTGCCAAAGTATACAGAATAAAATCTTTAGAAAAATTGGGAGTATTTAATGCAGGTGCATTAATGATTTCCTTCTTGATTGCATCAAAGGCTTCTTTTTCTTTATACCCACATTTGAATACTAAATTTTTCTTAATCATACTATGCATAGGTAAAAAAATTTGAGAAAAATCTGGAATGAATCTTTTAACAAAATTAATCTGCCCTAAAAATGATTGCATGGACTTTTTATTATGAGGTAAAGAAATATCAGAAATTTCTTTAACTCTATTAGGATCGATATATGTACCATCTTTTGACACAACAAACCCTAAGAATTTTCCTTCATCGAGAGCAAAGAAGGATTTCTTTGGGTTCAAGGAAATACCAAACCTTCTACATCTTTCAAATATTAGTTTTAGATCATGTAGATGATTGGATCTCTTCTTTGAATAAATTGTTATGTCATCAAGATAAATGACAACTGATCTATTAATCAGACCCTTAAATGTTATGTCCATGGCTCTCTGGAAAGTAGCTCCTGCGTTTACTAAACCAAAAGGAATTTTCTGATAAGCATAGGTTCCCCATTTGGTTCTGAAAGTGGTTTTCAACCTATTATCTGAATGTACTAAAATTTGATTATAGCCTGAAAATCCATCAAGAAAGGACATGAGTTCTATTTTGATTTGATCCTCAAGATTTGGATGAATCTTTCTTAACTTCTGTTGAACAGGCTTAAAATCAGATAGCATTGGAATTGTGTGTTGAATCACAGAAGTTTCATAAGTCTTTAATTCCTCATAATTCCAAGCGAAGACATTTTTATATTTACTCAGAAGTTTGATAAAATCATATATTTCTTCTGGAGTTAAATTGATTCCTATATTTACATTATGAGGTTTAGAATCAGAGCCAAGATTTACTAATTCAAACTTCAAAGTTGAATTTTGAAGTTTAGCATTAGTAAATTTTTTGAATCTGTCCTTAATATCATACAGATCCTCAAGCTTAACAACAGATTTAGGAATCAAATTTTCATTACTTCTTGAAGTAATTTGCAGATCATGATCGTCTTCATCAATAATTTGTTCATCATATGATTTCTCAGAAGTTAATAAATTCAATATATTTTTATCATGGTAGAATACTCTCCAGTTAGTAATATTATCTGGGACAGATGGGCGAAAAATCAATTCTACTGAAAATCTATCAGGACTGCAATCTTCAGCAGGGAGGAGTTTGGACGCAACATTTTCTAACAAGTCAGCTAATGTGTTTTGATTTCTAGGAATAGAAGAGATATTAAATTCTAGAAATTGAGTGTTAATATCTTGTACTAGGGTTTGATAATGTTTGAGATGTCCTGAAAGACAATGGATGGTATTCCTTACTTGTCTTATGAAAATTTCGGAATCTCCATATACTTTTAAGTATTTTACATTTAACCCTATGGCCTTATAAAGCCCTTGAATCAAGGCTTCATATTCAGTGGTATTATTAGTGCACTCAAATTCTAATCTACATGATAGCATGGTTTTCTCTCCTTCTGGATCAATTAGGATGCATCTTGCTCTTGCTCCATCACTATATTTTGATCCATCAAAATATAATGACCAAAATAAAGTTCTATATATAGGTTTATCTACAAATGAATCAGAAATATTAACAATTCTAGAAGAATCATATTACGAAAAAATTTCAATTTTAGAAACAAAAGTATTTACAGAAAAAGATGATTGTGGTGCAGTAAAATTCCCAAGAAATGACTTAGCAGAATAGCCTCCAAGGATATTTTTGTTGAAAGCTACAGGTTCATTTCGTTGTTCAAATTCAGTTATAGTGTGTGTCATATGTTTTTCTCACTCAATTTTGATTTTATTTTGTTTCTCTTTGTAGGGAAGCCACATATGTGAAAAATCGGTTGTGATATAGCCATTAAGTTTCGTAGACCAGTCCCTGCTTAAGACAATCCTAGGATCGGAAGCTAGTCTAATGGTAACTGAATTGATTTCTCCTACAACTTGAACTTTAGAGCGATCCAATTATACAATGTGAACAATAGACTTTTGTGGTTCAATATTCAATTTCGCACAGACTGAAGTAGGCATTATATTAGAGGATGCTCCATAATCAATTAAACAATTATGCAAATTCTTATTGTAGATTTCATAAGTCAACAAAAATGGAGGTGTCTGAGAATTTGATCTTTCTCCAGTAAGAACAGTGTCTGTGGCATCTACTTTGTCTGGTGGCTTACCAGTCCCTTTAGATGCTTTGGCAACTACACCGCTTGGTAAAGGAGAAATAGGTGTAGCATTTAATTCTTTTAATAACAGCTTTTGTTGATGTTTAATTTTGCTGAGTTCATGTAATGAAATGTTCGCTCTAGTATTTTTCATGTCCTCAACAATATTATAATCCATCGAGTCAGATACCACCAGAGTCTCAGATGATGATGTGGGAGGATTGGGAGATGATGGCTGATTCTGAGCGAGTAAGGGAGAATCTCTCTTTGCAGGAGTTTTGTCTTTGGTACTCGGAGTTGTAGTTTTCTTCTTAGGAACAGGTTGAACAGGTTCCGATGTAGATTTTCTCCTTGTACTTACAAGCATATCTTCTTGTTCTATTTCATTGTCTAAATTAGGGAGAATGAAATCCCACATTCCATGTAGTTCAGCTATTTCTTCCCTTTCATCTTCTTCATTTGACAGTGGAGGAGTATCTTCCTCTTCTTTGTCTTCTGATTCTGCATTGGAGATTGCATTGGGAGGTTTTGATTCAGCTTTATTTCTCGTGAAATTTCTGAATGGTTTTGTAGAAGTCTCTGCTACTTGCTTTTTGATCTCAACCATCTCATTAGACATGGTTTTAAGAAATTTTTGTAAACCATCCATGTCATATGGATCTCTTGGTGTATTTTTCTTGGAATCATCTTTAAAAGTGACTTTCTTTGATTTTCTTTCCTCAATATCATTTTTCTTATCTAAAGCAATCATTCGTTTTTCAACTGAAATAGCTTCTTTCATATTCTCAACTAAAGTCGGTTTTACAGTACAAAAATTGCTATGTTTGAGGGCAAATCATTAATGTACCATTCACTTCTAACCTACTCACTAGGTTTAGATGTTGTAGGGATCTTATTCAAGATTTTATTGAATCGAGAGTTAAAATCTTTAATGGGTTCCTTGGGTTGAGTCTTTAAATTGGAGAGATCGTTTATTAGGGTAGCTATTGATCTATCATCTCCATATTTAGTTAAAAATTACTCTTCGAACATATCCCAACTTGTAATTGAATCTGAAGGTAAGGAAAATTACCAGGATCTTGTTGTCCCTTGCAAAGTATAGTGGAATAACCTGACTACAACATCTTCATGCTCTACTGCATTCATATTTATAGCAAGCATAAAGTTATTGATGTGTTCTTCTGCTTGTATACCAGTATCTGGACTAAATTTTGGCAGCCATTTTTCAAGATGATCAGGTAGATCATGAAAAGGTGCAACCATATTTACAGCTCCTGATCTAGTCCATGGTCTCTGTGCCATTGTTGTGATGATGGTAGAAGAACTAGAAGTGACAACTAGTGTATGAGTAGTAACAGTTGAATTACTGGAAGAGACAATTGATGTTTGAACAGATGTAGTTTGAGTAGATGATGATGATGAGACTACTACACTTTTCTGATTTGGAGCTTGGGAAACAGATGATTGAATTTGTGATGAAGAACTAATATCACTTTCTATTTCCGATGGAGTTTTTCTTGTTTTGAATCTACTAAGTAAAGGAAATTCCTTTGGGGAAATTCCAAGTTTTTCACTCTATGACCTGGCGAGAGGTCTGGAAGAAACAAACTGCGAGGTGACAATACATTCAGATATTTCCAATTCTTCTAATGATAATTAAAATCCTTGAAGTTTATGAACTAAAGCTTCAACTTCAGGATATTTAGGAGGCGGATTATATAATTGATCTGAGACTTTGGTAGTGGGTATTTGAATACTTTTATCAATTTCTTCTCTAGTGATTTGAGATGTGGAAGAAATTGAAGGTGATGAGGGTGTTGTACTCTTAGAATGGCTTGTGGATTTGGATTTATCTGCCATTCATAGCTTTGGCCATCCTTCTAGCACCAAAAATGTTGAAGCCTCAAAAATCGCTGCTTTAAACATTGGGGGATAACCACCCGGTCGGGACCTTAGGATAGCTCCTTTTCCGTTTGGTGTGGTGGCTCCGACTGGATTGATAGGACCAGTTTCCTAATAATTTAAATGGGTTGGTAATGGAATGATTGGATGAAATGGAAAATAGGACTAAATGACTCAAATATACTATCTAATATAATCTAAAACAGATAAAATAATTCTAAAACTAACCCGGGTATCAAATGTGAATACAACTTTCAATTATTTCAACTAACCAATAACCATGAAAATGTATTATAGCTTAATTGAAATATGCAGTAACAAATAAAGACAACTCTATTTAAGAAATTAAACAGAGTTATAATAACATATTGCATTCATCATTCATATATCATTTGCATATACTGTAAAAGATAAATATTTCTACACACTCAGAAATGATATGTATAAAGAAATATTGTGAAACAAGTACATATAAATGATTTATGTACTCTCCAGGTCAAAATATTACAAATTCAGGACCCCTTTCTAGATGCATGAAAGGGATTTAAATGGGTACTTAATAAAAAAAAATAACTAAAACTATTCATACAATTTATCTAATAAAAAATCTAGAAACAGAAATGTGATCTTGAAGTGAACCGATTCATTGATTATTTGTTGCATTTGATGTGCCCAGATGGCATATTTTGAGCATTTCTTTCACTTCTTCTGGATGACTAATATTTGAGTGTAACTGCCCTATGTATGTGGCATCAGAGAATTCAGGAATAATGCAATCGATGGCATTTGAAATAAATTTAATCGTTGTTTGTTGACTATGAGGCTTGATAAGGTAGGTCCACATCATATCCCACGATATTCCTTGCAGTTGGCTAATTTGCTGATTCTTATTGATTATTTCTTGTTTCCATCTATAATCAGTTTCTTTCACCCTAGGTAACTTGCATGGGGTACAATTTGAAATAAAATTGATTTCATACAGGCTATTATTCACTAGTTGTGTTACATTGTTCATCACACTTTTAGCTCTAGATGTAGCTCCTTCCACTTTGATTAAACGTTGTTCCCATTCTGCAAAAATAATTTCCTTATGTATCTCCACAATCCTGGGAAGTTTTGCTCTTCTTCTTGACTTTGAGTCTTGCCATAAAATAAATTCAGAAATTTTTTCATCAGCTTCATCAAATTCAAGTTTAAGACTGACTCCATCTACTAAGGAAGATGTTATTTCACACAAGGATTCTGCTTCTGCAACCTTTAGACAAAATTCATTTAATTGTTGAGATAATAACTTGTTTGTCTCCAGGGCTTCATTTTTGAACTGATCCAAATTAGGATAGTTCTTAAACTTATCCAATCTGGATTGAAACATCTTCTCTTGCTCAGTCTTTGAAGTCTTCTCATTTTACAGAAGAGATTGTAATTTTGCTACCTCTTGGTTTAGCTGTTGTTGCTTTTCTAAGGTCTGTTGATCAATATTTTTCTTTTCAACAACATGCTACTCTTCTAGTTGTTTGGATTTGAGCTCTTCATCCTGCAATTTTTGTTCTAACTAAATAATTTTCTGCTGGTTCTTTGTAACCTGTTCTTCCAACATAGCTATTTTTAAATCTTTTTGTTTCATTAATTGTGTAACTTCAAAGGTCTTATCTATATTTGTAGCACTATAGCCACTTGCGTATTGAGATAATTTAGTGAGATCCTCAGATGGATTCACCTCAGCATTTTTATAAAAAATATTCATAAACTCCACCTATGATGTCGAAAGTGCATCCTGATCATTTCTCCTCCTTTTCCTTTGTTTTATCACAACAACCTTATGCTTAGGATTGTAAAATACATCCAAAGGAGGGATTTCTTCTATTTTCAACATAATTTCACCTGTGGGATTTTTAGGAATAACTTATACATCCTGGTCTTCTAGAACATTAACTTGGGGATTATTCTGTTGTCCTATTTGCTGGGCAAATTGTTCATATTGGCTCAACAAATGAGGAGAAACTATAAGTTCAGCAAATTCAACTACCTTTCTAGCAGCTTCCTCTCTTCCAATTTAAGAATCTGGATTATTTTTTATATCTCCTTTTGGTGCCTGTTCAGTAGCTTTACTGTTTGTGCCTCCTTTCTTGGAATGCGCATTGGTATTAGTACCAGTGCTTTCTTTTCCTGTCTGGGTTGAAGACTGCTGATTAGTATGTATATCAAGTTTAGCAGTTGTTTCTTTCTTCTCAGTATTAACTTTTCTACTAATGTCTTCTTTCTGTATAACCAGATTATTTCCTGTTACTTCTTTCTATGTCTATATGATGACTTTGCTGGCAGATGTTTCTGTTACTATTTTTCCAGATGTATCCTCTGTTTCCTTCTGTTGTGTTTCATTATCCTGCATAGGAACTCTTAATTGATCTAGAGGAACTTTGAGTAATCTCTGGCTTCTAAACAAAATAAACTTATTCAATTCTTCAGTTTGGAATTTGGACTTGGCCAAATCAAAAACTTGGGACAAACTATCTACAGAAACAAATAAATCATCAAAAATATCTGGTTCATGTTCGAACTGAGCAATTGAAACAGAAGTAGTAAAATCAAATGCCACCTTCCTTGGGTCATATTGTCTCCTCGGGATTATTGAAATCTTGAGATTGGTTAGCTTGCCAAATTCTTTCTCAGCATGAAAAAAATTATTGAGAGTTTAATCTCCAAATTTAAAAGGAAAAGTAGGCCACATTAGCTTCTTATTGTTCTTCAAAGTCCTAGACATGCCTTCTACTGTCAGCTGATATGAAATTTCTTGTGTTAGCAGTTTATCTGGAACATACAAAGGAAGAATGTGTGGTTCTACAATACTTCCTAAAACTCTGTCATATGTGAATCTTTCTTCTCCAAACTAATCCCCAATCGAGGATAAATCAACTTTAGCCTTCTCAGAAAGTCTAGGAGGGAATCAGCCAAAAATAGTTTGATAGATCGGGATAAGAAAACTGTGACAAACTCTGTAAACATGGCTTTTGAAATGCCCCTTCCACAAGAACTTGTGATATATATGAATAGGAGCAGGATATTTAGGGGTGCATTTCCATCCTAACATGGGGAATTCAGAATTAAAACAAAGGGCATCTAGGATATAAGCACAAAAGTAAAAAGGAGTAATATTTCCTGAGCTTTTGTCTTTCCTATACTCAAGAATCCTATTGGCTATCTTATCAGAAAGAATGACAACCCAGTCCATTATCTCGGAATTTATAGCAGAATGTATTAATGGCACCATTTGTATAGAAAACCTAGCTCAGTTATAATTCCCAAACCATCTTCACATCATTGCTGCGGCATAACAGTATGGAGGCGAAAGAGACCATAGAGTACATACCTGATGCCTCGTGTTTGTGCTTTTCGGGAGCCCTTCTCCATTATCTAATCGGCTCTGACTGATTTTCATTATTCGCAGCAAATTCCTTAATGAAGTCTTTGTTGTATATTTTTTGTGGGTCCGGAAGGTGATACATTGCTTTAATGTCCTCTGCTTTGAACGACCCGAATGTTGCTCCAGAAGCTGAAACAAAGGTTCTATTTTGGATAGCCACATTATCAATTACCCATCAAATAACATCATAATATGGAAAAATGTTTGCCCGAGATGCAATTCGGTGCAGGAATGAATTTTCTAATGCACTAAGAGGAGTCTCAAAATCAGAGTCTAAGTCGTCTTCATCAGGAACTGTTGCCTTGGCCTCAAAAACTTTAGGGTTTTCCTTTTCAAGCAGGTTATATACATTTTCCCACACCATCTTACCAAGTCCCTGGCATGAGGTGTCTGTAACCAGCTTAAACTTCTTTGGTTTCTCTTTAGGTACCATGGTGAACATAGGAGCTTTTGCAGCGATGACAACTTTTGATTTCCTGGATCTCTTCGAAATTTAGGTATTAGGTAATGTTTCCCTCGTTCTGCGAATGAAAGGATTAGACGTTCTATTGTTATGCAATGAATAAAAGCTTTCAGCTGAGGTGAAAACGCAATAATGAGAACAACTATACAAAGGATTCATTCGTTGATTTCCATTTATTATCTCCATGGTTAAAACTTAAATGCCCACTAAGGAGTCAGACTCACGTATTTAAAAAAAAAATCATTTTCTCTTATTTGTTTAATTTCTTATTCAATACCATACGTACAATCGAGAGTTGGCACTTTTGAAATAAGTGTTAAAATATTACCTTTTGAATCCTTGCGATGCAATGAATAAATAGTGTATGAGCATTAAGTAATAATTGCGTCGCGAATCTTCAACGATACACAAAATAACATAATATGATTTATGCTGATTTCCGATTACAATGATCGCATCGAGGATTTTCAAATGGAGTGGATCGTTAATGAGTTTCTCCAATTTCCAATTGCGATAAGGTGGGGTCTGCCACGTCGGAGTATTTTAATCAAACAAATATAAAATTTGTTTCTTCACAATGCAATTGCGATGAAGCGCATCGCATCGGGGTTTTGCAATTGACCACAAAGAGTTTGTTTAAAGTTTTGTGAAATGCGATTGCGATGAACTGCATTGCATCGGAGTATTTCAAAGTGGATACGATTGCTTAAAAATTTTCCGATTCGCAATTGCGATGGGACTCATCGCATCAGAGTTTTATTATAACAAGTCCATGAAAATCATTCTCCAAAATGCGATTGCGATGGATCACAACGCATCGGAAGTATGTAGAACAAATATGAAACTTAAAGATCTCTCTGATTTCTGATTTTGATTACTGTACACATTAAATATTTTTAAATAAAACTTTATGCAATATTTTGATATGATAAAAGCTTTATATATCATCAGATCAGAAATTTTTTTAATGTTGTATTTGTTTATACACACTTGTTAATAAAGATATTCATATGTCCTTTTATTAATGAACTTCTTATTCCTAATTTAAAAATGATCGGATTGTTTCTAAATCTTTTATTTCTATATAGAAAGCAAGATTAAAAGGGGACCTATTTCTAAATGAAATTTATTCTAGAATTTTAGAAATGGGGAGGGTTGGTCTACAGTACAACACCTCCCAATTATCATCACGACTTTACCCTCTATTTGGCTTCCGCATTCAGCACAATTGCCATGGTTCTGGTATAGGATGAAAATGAAGGTAACAAACATGTGGTTTATTATCTGTCTCAGAATCTCCTCGACACTGAAACGCATTATGCCCACGTCGAGAAGTTGGCACTGGCTGCGGTCCAGGCTAGTCAACGGTTTTTCCATTACATCCTGTTACGCATGGTAACCGTGATTTCCGACTGCAACCCCATGACTTAAATTTTGTCTCGACAATTGCTAGGAGGCAAGTACTCAAAGTGGATTGTGATCCTCCAAGAGTTCAATTTGGAGTTCACTACTGCCAAATCGAAGAAGTCATTGGTTTTTGTTGATCTCATTTGCTCTCTCCCTACCGACTATGTTCTGTCTCAATCCGAGGATCATATCCCGAACGAAACTCTCTTTCTAATCAACACTCTCAATCCATGGTACAGCGATATCATCGTGTACCTCCAGACATATACCTTCCGGTCCGAGTTAACGAAGGATGCATGACGCCGTGTTCGACACCAGTCACAACCATATCACATTTTTGGAGATACCCTATATCAGGTCGGAGTCGATTCTGCACTCCACCGGTGTTTGACCTTAGAAGAGGATGATAAAGTTCTGAATGATTGTCACAGTGGTGCCTATGGCAATCACATGTCTAGCTACGCTACCACACAGAAGATCCTTCGTGCGGGCTATTTCTGGCCGTCTATATTTAAAGACAGTATTTTTGCAGTACAGAAGTGCCATGCATGCCAGATCTTCCAACGCAAGATGCGTGTGCTGCCCCTCCCATTACATCTTGTCATTACCGTGGGCCCTTTTGCCAAATGGGGCATTGATTTTATGACATCTGACCCTCACTTGGCTGGGGGACATGCTTATATCATCGTTGCCGTAGATTACTTCACCAAGTGGGCCAAAGTAATGCCTACATTGGCCGCAGATGGTAAGACAGTTGCGCAGTTCATTTTCAACCATGTGATTACGTGTTTCAGCATTCCTCAAGCCATCTTCACTGATCATAGCTCTCATTTTCAAGACTACATGATGGAAGAGCTGACATCGAAGTTGGGCTTGCGTCACGACAGCTCGACGCCATATTACCCCCAGGCAAATGGCCAGGTTGAATCCATGAACAAAGTCCTTGTCACGATGCTTCAACGGAAAATTGGTATACACAAATCAAATTAGCATCTCCAGTTGTTTTCAGCTCTTTGGGCCTACCAAACATCAGTGAAGAGTGCGATCAGATTCACACCATTTCAGTTGGTGTATGGTCTGGAAGCTACTCTTCCGGTTGAATGTGAGATCCCTTCATTAAAATTGGTTGTGGAATTACTACCCAATACTTCCCTAGAGGAAGAACTTCTCCTATATCTCGAAAGACTGGACGAAACTCGCCGCTTGGCTGCTTTGGTCATCGAGGCACAGAAAAAGTGGGTTAAAGCTCATTTCGATCAAACAGTTTCTCTGTGCTATTTTATCGAAGGGGACCTCATCCTATTGTATGATCAAGCTCACGACAAGCTTGGGGCTAGAAAATTCCAACCTATGTGGCATGGGCCCTATATCGTTAAACACATATTAAAAAATGGGGCTTATGAGCTGATTGATTATGAAGGTCTTCCTTTGGCACAACCCAGAAATGGGTTGTACCTAAAGAAGTATTATGCCTGAATCATTCTTGCATAGTATATGTACATAGGTGATCTTTTCATTTTTTTTGCATGTGTGGTGTGGTGTGCTTTGTAAGCGTTTTTCTGCTTATTGGTTCTTCCTGATTGTGCAAATTTCTATTACTCCTTATGTCAGTTTCGCGGATGGTACCACCCGTAATACCAGGAACCTGTCTTCGGCAGCCTGGGTAGTTTACAATCCTGCTGGTGAGTTAGTTAATTTACAAGGTGCTTTTCTAGGGCCTGCTACGAATAATTTCACGGAATATAGTGTCGTTTTGGAATTATTAAACGAGGTTGTTAACCTCGGTATTTGTGCATTACTTGTATATCTGGACTCACAGCTTGTAGTGTTACAGCTCAATGGTCATTTTTCAGTTAGAAACCCATGTATTTTAAGACTGTATCTACGTATTCGTTTACTGGAAAGAAATTTTGATTACATCACATATCATCATATACCAAGACGAATGAATACACTAACATATACAGTAGCCAACATGGTATTAGATATACATTGACGCAATTTATAAAAAACATCATCATATGTAAGCAAGATCCATGTAGAAATAGATGTATATATATATATATATGTCGAATGTTTGCAGTGTGTGCATCATATAAAATCCAAAAAATATACATGTTTGTTTTAATTACATCTAGAGATGACATGTCTCTCAAAAATATGCAAATAAAAGTCTAGACGACTAATTCTCATGGTGCTCATGGTAGCACGTCATTTCCCACACCAATCACCTCAGTAAGCGATGGAGGCGACTCGGCACCCCTACGGTGTGCCTCTGGTAAGCCATAGGAACATCAGCTAGGCGAGCATAGTCTGAAACCCCACGAGAAATCCCCTCGAGGTTCTGTACCAGTGCGTCCCCCTCGCCCCCCTCACCTTGAGGGTCGTAAGCGAGTGGAGTCCGCATCCCTATCGGTGACATCCCAGCAGACCTCTCTAGGTCGACATCTGCATACATATAGGATCAACTGTTAGAACATGCATGTATACAAAAAATCATAAAACTCATAAAATGAAAAAGAGTCTTACCCAGCTCCTCATCCCAGTCCTCTCCTTGCAGGAGTGGAAGGTCTGGGTCTCCTATGAAATCAGTGCCCGTGTAGGGCCAGTCCTCTATAATGATCAACTGTCATCAAAGCCATCCAAAGAACTCGGGCCACCATGACATCTGTTGACCGCCCCCTTCCCTGTGCATCAATGCTGCCCATCGAGCCATCTGTGGCTCTCTCAATGGTGGATTTGCTACTATCGCCCCCTAGCACTGGAATATAGGTAGTTGTTCTAGGAAGAACGACACCAAGATTGACACGTACCCAAACTGCTTCAGTTTGGCCTTTTTTCATTTTTTCAATTGTCGTTTGATGTTCATAGTTACGGCTGTGGCCCAATCAAATATTGTTGGGTTCATGCACTCTGATTCTAGGAGGAGCTTTTTTTTGGTAGCCTCATGCGGTGCCTGCGACCCCGTAGCTCGTGTAATGGTATGTAGCACCACTCTGAGTGCTAGATTGGGAATAGTATGAATGTCAACTTTGCCACTGCCTGATCCCGTTTGTGCCCTCGAGCACACCCTCTCCATGACCATTGCCATTTTTTCACTAGAAGGCCTAGTACTTTTCATAATAGGAACTGGACCTCTATGAAACAATCCAGTGATAAAGTACACATCTGATACCTCAAGCTCAATTACTTGATCTCGAAGTCTGAACTTTTCCTCATCCTCATCCCAGATACTAATCAAGTATTGTAATAGTTCGGGTTGAGCCCGGAGACATGGCGTTAAGAATAATTTCTTCAAACCACAGTTACAAAGAACATTCATATACATCGCATTCTCCATTTCCATTTCGTTTTCCTCGCTATGCTCTCTTTCCTTCCATTTGATCACCATTTTGCTTTATACCTGCATCAAATTGGTCATAAACACATTGTAAGATCCCTTGGGAATTCAAAAAATCAATTGATTGGCTCAATTTTTGTTAAATTTGAGTGGAATATTAGGTTTCGTGGTTGGCGCAGTTGTTTTTATGACAGTCACGCCACCTGGCACGGCCCCTTTGCAAAAAGAGCTCGATTGGCGCAGGTCCGTGCCTAATACCCATGCCAACCGTGGAAGCCATATATTTGAAAATCCTCCCCTCATGGATGCCAAATGACAATGGAAAGCTATGAAATATGGATTAAAAAATGGATAATGGAAGCGGCTCTTACCTAGAAAAGACGGAATCTAGAATGGTGCACTGGATTGTCCACAATCATCACCGCAAGATCGCAGGGAAATAACTCACTATCGCTCTGCACAAGAGGTAAAGAGTAAAAAGTAAATATGTTTTTAATATTGGTCATATTTATAACTTTTTGAAATCCAATTTAGGTTTTGAGACTTATTTTTCCAATATTTCACTATGTTTTGTCAAAAAATGGGTTTTACACTTGCTTTTTGTGCAGCAACAGGTTTTCACGCGACTAGGACGACGACACGAGTTGTATTTTATACTTTTTCGGACTCAGTAAAAACATGAAAAATTCACTACTGGAGTCATCTTTCAGCTCTTTTCTGACTCTCTAAAATTGAAAATATTTTCGAGTCGCTTTTCATTTTCAGCTCATTAAATTGGCTGCGAAACGACATCTACCCAGTATACGTTTACCCCTTTTTCGGGCTGGGACAGATTATTTACAAAATGGGAATACCCTAGCCTATCGCGACTAGGAGGCTCTCTCAGACATAGTTTTCTACCTTTTCGGGTCTGAGGGACTATATACGAAAAGGGACTCCTGGAGTTTTCTTTTATGTTGTCTTTTCAAACTCTCTAAACATGAAAAGACTTCGAGTTCTTCCTTTGTCAGACTCGCTAAAAACTGATGACATCGGACTCCGTCGTAATGACGTTACTCGAGTTCCTCCTTCCTAGAGCTCGTTAAATGTACTAGGTTGGATTTGTCTGAAGGAAAAACTTATATCACAAGCATATGATATACACTTCAAGCTTGTTTCCAAAAATAATTGGGGTACTCGCCAGAAATGATGGGGGAAAATGGAACCAGTATCATCGTCGTGTCGGCAGCATGTCACTCTTTAACATGGCACTTGTCTGCATTCGTGTCGAGTTGGGGACATCTCATCTCATTATCTGCTTGCCTCTGTGGGTTTGGGTAATCTCTTTTGACCACTCATCTTCTCTTTGCCACATCATCATGACCTCAAATCCTTTGATGTCAAATACTGCCAAATCTAGTGTCGTGCCGCCGATATGTTCAAGAGAAGTTGGCCTCTACAGTTTTCAACCTCCCTCTAATTCTCTATTGATCTTGATTCACAAACATCATGTTCCTCTGTCTCGTGTCGATGATGTGGGAATCACTATGGCCCACCTTCTATCAAGTACACTTCCTGTCGACTTCAGCTCGTTATCCAAGAAGCTGATCTAGAGACTCCCTTTAGGTACCTTACAACCTGCATGCCTTAATGACAGGTTCTTTGCATTTCGACACAAGGTTTTCATTATTGGCCTTCAATCGAATGATTTTGCGGGTGTTCGATGCCAGCTCACTATTCACATTCCGTGGATTGTACCTTTTGTACCTTGAGAGCCATCGTCATTATTGGTGGTTCCTCTCGCATCTGTTAACAGCTTTCATTATTGGCTGGTAACCAGACGATGTTCTTGCATGTTCGACTTTAGCTCACTTATTCGCATGCTCGGACTTGTACTCTGTTCGGGTCGAGATGGAGCGCAAGACCCTGGATCTTGTCTGAAAAAATCCAGGCTGCAGATTCTTTGTGGATTATCATGATTGATTACATGACTCATTTGATTGGATGGTTGCGACCATACCTGAGTCTACTTGTTGATCATTCTTTGCTGGATGGTTGCATCCATACCTTGGATCCCAATTATTATGCATTATTTTATGGATGGTTGTGCCCATACCACATATCATGTATCAGAGATATTAGTTGTATTTATATTTTCAGGTCTTTCAACGGAAGTGTTTTCAGTTGGGTGCATTCTCATAAAGCATTTCACCCCTCCCTCTCTCTCGGACCTCATGCTTTAGGGGGCATCTGTTACACAGTATTTTGTCACCATCCCTGCAATCCCTCGTCCCGTACATTAGAGGACTATTCCCGTGACCTATGAACAGTAAAATGTCTTGAAAACACCTTCATGGCATCCTCATGCATAAGGACAAACATTCTCCTGAAGAAATTTTTCCCCGAAAAACCCTAAAAACAGATGTTTTAGCCTTGGCGCGACTAGAAAGTTCATCCCTCGCGCCAATGAAGGAAATCCACACTAGAGGGCATGCCAACTGGTGGTCTGTCCCTGTGTCTCACTCACACCAAGCTTATTAAGGGATGTTTTTTAAAAATAAATGGTGGAATTTTGATTCTAACAAACTCCAGAATGAATCATCAAAAGAATTTAAGTGGTTTGGCTTCGGATCTCCATGTATAGGAAGCATTTTTCCGCCTCTCATGGAACCTTCCTAAGAGATAGGACCTATCCCATGATTATAGGGATCCCAACTTCCCTTCCTCCATTTATAAAATCTTGCCCTCTCTATTTGCTAGCTAGCTGAACTGGTAGGAAGGAAACTATATCCGGGAAACTATTGAGAGGAGAGCTAAAGAGAACCCCGTAAGAGAGAGAGCTTTGTCTAGATTCTCGATAGGCTTTGTTGAGACACGCTCTGCTACAAGCCCTACCGAAGAAAGATCATAGTGTCAGAGCATTTGGTTGTAATCTCCCTTTTGTCATTTATAATATAAGCGACTCTGATTTTGGTTCCATTCTTGTGTTTACTCTTTCATGTGATGCAATGAATTATATCTTGTTTGACTGATATATAGTTACATTCTTTAATTATTATGTTGTATGTCGTTGTTTCTATGCATGCGTACATTTGTCCAGACATGACGAATGGAAGGATTGTGATTTGTCAAGCTAGGGACGAGGAGCATCGCTTCTTCATCAAAAACAACATCGTGGGATTTGAGGTAGGCTACTTATCATGGTATTTGTCTTTCTTGTAACTAGGAACTAACATCATTGCATAATTCTATTGTTTCTAGACCCAATCTAGGGCTAGTGGGATCACCTTTGTCTGCAGAGGGGATTTTCCTCCTGTTAGCACCTAATTTGGACCTTATGCTAAAATAAGGAAAATCAGGGTAACCTCAAACAATGCTCAGCCTTGTAGCTAGCCCTACAAGGTCAGGAGAGGGCTCTATATGGGAAATATATCCAATGAAGTATAATTGTAAACTGATATTAGGCTAGGTATAATGATAGGAAATGTCTTTAATAAATTTCAGGGTTGTATGGAACAGATGGGGTTGGGCAGTTTGAAACTGGGGAATTAAATAAGAGATACAGGGTATTTCATGGGGCAAGGTAGGTAGGGATTTTTAACAATTTAGTTTAAATAATGATGAGATGTTTAAGAATGGTGAGGAGATGAAAAGGGCATAGGAGATGGATCCTTTTCAAACAACAAAAAAACATAGAATTTTGAATGATTTCCCAAGGCAGAGAATTATACAATGGATTCTACCTATCTATCTTGAAATCATTCAACCAAAAATTTGAATGAATGAATGATAAACATAACAATTAACAGACAAATACAAAGGAAGAAACAATGCTAAAATCCATACCACAGGGATCCCACAAATCAGAGCTGCATATCTTTATTAATTCCCTGCCAAACTGTTAAAAATGGAGCGCAGAGCATCCTCAAATGATTTCCAACTTATTCCACACATTATTCCCCCTTAAAAATGACTTAGAAATTACATTAAATAGACAAAAATTGAGGGAAGCAGATCCAAAGAAAAAGGAGTTGTTTCATCAGCTCAAGAACGGAAATCTGAACATATGAAAAGGACCAACAACTTGCCCCTGAAAAGAAGGAGAAACAATACATTTTAAACATCTGGAAAGATGTGTTGTTACATCTAACAAATGAGAGGAAGAAATTTTTAGAGCCAATCCCTTTTTAATCTCTTGTTGAAGAAGCCGAAATGATTTTGTGTCTGTATTTAGCTCTCGGCCTTTACCTTTTGAAGAAAAACCCATTGCCGAAAAATAAATGCCTTTTAAACCAAATGAAATTAAATCCACTTTTTAATGAAGAAAAGTCCCTTTTTAATGGAAAAAGAGTGAAAGGAAGGATGGTGGGCCCGAATTTCAATCGCAATCGCAAATCGGAATCGGAAGAGGGGAAGGTGTATCACATAAGGGAGCGATGCGATGGAAACTTGCGATTGCGATTAGTGTAAAGGGAAAAGGGTTTTATGGGGAAATCACAATCGCAAATCGGGAGGGGGGCGGGTGTGTTACACAATGGAGCGATGCGATGGAAACATTGCAATGCGATGAGAGATGAGCTTTATGGTGGGATCGGGGAACAATCGCAATCGCAAATCGGCGGGGAAGGGAAGCAAGGGTTTAAAACATGGCATGGTGGGAACATGTGATGCAATAAAATGACTTAAGAAATATTTTAAAATGATTCATCGCTTTTTTACAAAGGGAAAACTCTTTTTTTTTGGAACGGGCGGAAGATTTTATGGCAGGACCCAAAGGAAATAGCAATCACAAATCGCAGCTGGAGAGGGGCGGGGATATATTACATAATGGGATTTCATCGATTGCGATTGGAAATATGCGATAAATCGCATCGATGGGTTGGGAGAAGAGTGCTACGGGAAAAACCTGTGATAAAAACTTGCGATCGTGCGATGGAAAAAAGTTCGATGCGATGAGGGACTTAAGAAATCTTTTAAAATTATAATAATCGAACTATGACTATTTACAAAGGGAAAAACCCTTTTTATTATGAATGGGCGGAAAATATTTATGGCGGGACCCAACCAATTGCAATCAGGAATTGGAGGGTGAGAAGAGTGAGGGTTAAGTGCTAGAAATAAAATATGTGATGCGATCAGGTGATCGGAGGAGGGGACTTACGATGAATCGCATCGGGGATTTTCAATCGGGGAAGGGTCAATCGGAGGTGGATCAATCGGGATGTGCGATTGTGATGATGCGATCGGATCGGAAGAGAAGGGGTGCGATCAGATCGAAAGAAAATGGGTTTGATAATAAAAAAACTTCAAAATTACATGAAATAAAGTCTAAGGGACAAATGAGAAAAGGGGTAAATTTAGGCCATTGGGGACCTTTGTTCACTTAGGCATATTTTTCAATCCAGGAGTCAGTTTTGAAAGTATAATATATCGTTGGAAAGCTCTTTCTGGGATCCTTCTGATGGACATACTTAGAACATGATTTTACATTGAAAATACTATGGAAAACACCTCTGAAAGGCAGAGTGGTGGCTTTGTGGAGATAGCAGCTTCTGCAGTCCAAGTTACTACATATGAAGGCATAAAATTACATAAAAGATGATAATAAAAGCAAAGTACCATGTTTTCACCTCAAAACATGGTTTTGAGGTGAAAATTACATCAAGCTCAATAGAACAATTCTTTGATCTTCCGAGATACTGTGCCTTTGAGTTTATTTGTCCTCCTCATGATCTTGCTGATATTTATTGACACTTGACTCATTAATTTGACCATTATGAGACCCTAGAACCTAATGTGACCAACCCTATGACCTAATAATATGGATTGGGAGTGAAATTGAATCATTAATAAAGACCATAGAGAGGAGAATTAGCAAGTATTACATGAGGGAAAACTGATGAAAGACCACTACCATCAATGAATCCATGACCTAATGGAATGATGAAAATTTATGGTATGGGACTCCTAATATGCAAATGTAAAAGATTAAATTTGATCACTAATGGCATTATGACAAGACTGACACTAACATTGGCTCCAATGGGGATGGTAGCTCCTTGGAGGTGCCAAGAACACCGTAGACCAAGTAGCCTTATCTATTGGGAAAATATGGTCAAAATACTGAAAACTGACACAATGCAGACTGACTCTGACTCAAACTATGACTAAAAACTTAAATAAAACTAGCAAACTTTAGATATATCATATAAGTTTTATAGCCTTCACCTCGGGCCCCAAACTTCAATGACTATGTACTTGAAATCTAACCAAAAATACATGGTATATACAATGATTGTGACATAGTTTTCGATCCATTATCTTCAACAATGGTAGTGCTTCAAAAGTCTACCATTCACTGATCCTCCAGGGAAATATTGGCCATCCATCTTTGAGAGCAAGAAAGTATTTTGTCCCCTGTATGCTGAAATCTTGTATGGTCCTTTCCATAGGTTGTCAAACTTACCATGCTTCCCTTTGTCCTCATTTCGTGCATCCCATCTCAACACCACATCGTGCAACTGAAAATTTTATGCTTTTGTCTTATGGTCATAGCTTTTCTTTATCTTCTCCTGCAACAGAATAGAGTTCTAAGAAAATTCCTCTCTTGTTTGTTGAAGGTGGATCATTTGATTGATCCTTCGCTGATTATCATCTTCTTCACTGCCAGCCTCTTGTAATAATCTCATAACCGAAACTGTAAGAGACGTGGGAAAAACAACATCAGTACCATAAACTAATTCAAATGGTGACATACCTATGGATTTCTCGTTGCTAACTCTATATGCCCATAACGCGTTGATGAGCTTTCGATGCCAGTCCATTTTTTTTTCCTCGAGTATTTTCTTGATTATGTGTATCAGAGACTTATTTGATGATCCTTCCAGGCCATTGCCTTGTGGGTAGTATGCTTTTGAATGGCCCAACACAATATTGTATTTATCGCAGAATTCCACCATCCTCTTAGAGCTAAACGTTGTTGCGTTATCTGTTATGATTTTTTGAGGGCAACCAAAACGTGACAAGATATTTGATTCTAAAAATTGAATGATTATCATATCAGTGGCTTACCTTGCTGAAATGTCCTTGATCCATTTGGTGAAGTAATATGTACCTGTCAAGATCCATCAATGTTGTGCTGATGATGCGGGATGGATTTCCCCTATGAAATCGAGTCCCCACTGCTGAAAGGGATCATTTACTGAAATTGGTTTCAAAGGAAGAGGAATCAGTTTCCTTTTCCCTTGGAAAATTTGACACTCATGGCAGCTCATCACTATTTTATACAAATCTGAAAATAAAGTGGGCCAATAATACCCTGCTCTCAACACTTTATTAGCTGTTGTTTCCAAAAAAAATGACCACCACAATCACATTTGTGAAATTCATGCATCACCTGCTGAGCCTCTTCTTCAACCAAACAATTAAGAAAAATACCTCCTAGATCTTTCCAATAAAGAGTATTGTTTAAAATGCAGAATTTAGCAGAATTAAGTTTCAGTGATCTACCTTTGTTTCTAGACATCTCGGGAGGTGGTGAAAGGTGTTGAAGAACATACACAATGTCTGAATACCATGGAGATTGTAGGAAAATGTCTAAAACAGGAAGCAAACCTTTGTCCTCATATTTTGACATTGTTGTTATAAGATTTATATCCAGGGCACGTAGGTTTGATTAGGCCATTAGCTTTGCCAAGCCTTGTCCTTTGATCAAATTTGTGGGTTTAATCTCCAAATCATATTCCAACATTGCTACTATCCACTTACCTCTTCTTCCCTCTGGATCAGTTTGCATCAACACATCTTTTACTACTGCATTAGGAACATATGCTATAGTATGTGAATGCAGAATGTATACTCTAAAATCCTTCAATTATTTTATAAGGGCCAATGCTTGTTTCTCAATTATATTATACCACAAAGAAGCATCTCGAATATTTTTACTGAAGAAGGAAATGGGCTGCTCAATCTGATCTCTTTTTTGCATCAAAACCGCATCCATAGTATGCTCCGATGCAAATGAAAATATAATGAAATCTTGAGTGTAATCAGGACTAATAAAGACTGGGGCATTGGACAGAGAAAAATTTACCATATTAAATGACTTGATAGCCTCCTCACTCCATTTTACAGTGCTATCCTTCTTCAACATGTTAGTCATTTCTCTTAAATGTTCATCCAAGGGTATAAATCTGCACAAGAAGTTCATCTTACCATTGAATGCTTGAATCTCCTTTTTGTTACGTGGGAGGTCTATGTGTTGAATTGCCTCCACTCTTGAAGGATCAATTCAGATACCATCTTTAGAGATGATATGCCCCAGCAACTTGCCTACATCCATAGCAAACAAGCTTTTCTTTGGATTGAGAGAAATCCCAAACTTTCTGCATCGCTAAAAAAAAACCCTCAAGTGGTGCAAATTTTCATCATTAGAGCCGGAAAACACTATCAGATCATCCAAATAAACAACAAGAAAAACATCCTTTTCATTGGCAAAAGCAATGTCCATTTCTCACTGGAAAGTGGCTCCAGCGTTCTTCAGTCCAAATGGAATTTTGGCATACTGAAAGGTTCCCTAGGGTGTTTTGAAAGCAGTTTTGTCTTGGTCTTTTCATGCGCCAAGATCTGATTATAGCCTGAGTAGCCATCGAGTAGTGACATCCTTGATGCTCCAACTACTCTCTGCAAAATATGGTCCATCTTCAGAAGTGGATAGTTATCCTTTAAGGATGCTTTATTCAGATTCCAGAAATCTATGCACAACCTTATCTCTCCTATCTTCTTACGTACTGGGACCAAATTTGAAATCCAGTCAAAAAATCTAATTGGGACAATGATACCAGCTTTATACAATCTGTTTACCTCTTTTTCAATGGATGGCAGTAGCTTTGGGTTGATTCTTCTCAGCTTCAGTCTAAATGGCTTCTGATCCGGCTTGATGGGAATAATATGCTAAATTATGTTTTTTTCATACACCTTCAAATCTGAATAATCCCATGCAAACACATCAGAAAATTCAAAAAGAAATTTAACATACTTTTCCTTTACCTCAGGGGTCAATTCCTTTGGTAACTTCACAAGCTTAAGCTTGTCAGCTGTTCCAAGATTAACATCTTCAACTCCTTTATCAGTAGGCACCAAGCTTGGTTTCTTTGCAACATCATCCTGATCAAAAAGCTCCTCTAAAGGTATGAGACCTCTAGAAATTACATTGTCTTTTAGCTGCAATATGTCCATCTGATTTTCTTCGATTTCTTGATCATAAACATTATAATCACCCTCTATGGGATTATCCTTGAATTTTCCTTCACTCTGCAAAAAAGCGTTGATTTCATTGTCATCCCAAAACACTTTCCAATACCTTAGATTATCCGGAACAGCAGTCCTATGTTTGACATAAATTTCAAACTTGTTGTTGGAGTTCATTGGAATTTTCAAGTTGCTTGCAGTAGTGGCAAGAGAGTCTGCAATAAAATTCTGCATTCAGGGTACTGTTGTCAAAGTGTACTCAGAAAATGTCCTCAAGATTTCCAGGACTACATTTCGATAGGCCCTCAATCGTGGATGCTTTGCTTGATATTCTCCCTTTACCTGTTTGATTATCAGCTCTGAATCTCCATAGACAGAAATCATCTTTGCATTCAACTTCTTCAAAAATTTTAGACCTACAATCAAAGCTTCATACTCTACTTCATTATTAGAGCATTCAAAAGCCAACTTGTAAGCACATACTCTAACATTACTAGGAACTTTTTTCAGGCTGGAAAATAGGGCTCTGAATCCATATTCCTATACTAGCACCGTCCTTGCCAACAACTCCATCAAAGTCCATGCTCCAAAGGCCTTCTTCTTCTTCTTCTAGGTGCTGAAATTTTTCTTCTTTCTCTACTTTATCTTGACTGATTTCTGCATCTTTCTGCTTTTCATTGTCCTTTTGCTGCTAGCAAGAAGGAGGCTCAGAAATGCTAGTTCCTTTATCTTTTTCCTGTCTAAGGACTTCCCTAAAATTTTCTGAAATTTCGGGTATCTCCTCTACTTCTACCAACTGGACATTTTCATCATTCAAACCACCATCTGAATATAATACAAATGACTCCAAATCTGTATGGACTGCATTAATGGGATGATTAACTGGCTTCTCTTTGCTAGTAATCATGTATTTCATTTTCTTCTCCCTATATAGTTTTCTCAACTGACCAAACAAGGGAATGGTGGCATAAGAGAAGTCAAGTTGTATGGTTCCTTTAAGTTTTTCACCCCATGACCTGGACAAAAGCATTCCAAATCGTGGTGGTACATCTGCAACAACTACAACCATCAAAACATTCTTGGCTGGGATTTGGTCTAAAGATACTACCAAGTGTTTGATAAGACCAATACAATGGACCCTACCAGAGTCAAAGGAATACAAATCATGGTATTTGCGAGTAATATCAAGTCCCAACTTCTCCATAATGGCCTTAGGAATAAAGTTATGTGAGGCTCTGGAGTCCAACATAGCATTATGTAGAATGAACTCATGCAATCTAAGACTCGGGTAAAAGGGATGGACTTCACTTTCTTCTGACTGACCATCTATGGCTGGACCAAAAATGAGTTCAGGATAATCATCTTCAACATTTACCATATCTGATACAAAGTATATTTGCAAAATTCTAGACACCTGATGTTTATAAGTGCTATTTTTTACCAACTCAGTCAAGGGCATGGACACCTTCAGCTTAGAAATTTCATTTTCTAAATTAAAGGAAGGAAATTTTTCTACCTCTTTGATGGGAGGATATTTCTTCTCTACTTTCTCCTTTGTTGCGCTTTGCTGGTTCTTTTCATTTGCAGTGTTAATCGCTAAAGATGCCTTGCTAGGGGAAGATTCAACAGGCTCTTTCCCTTTTCTTTGAGTGTTTGAGGAGTCATTCTTTGATTGCAGCTCTTTTCTCTTCTAAATGGGATTGATCGGCACATCTCTTCTCCTCAAAGAATGTTGCTTCTGTTGTGCTGATAAAGCGTTTATGTATCCTCTTTGATAATCATCGGACTCTTCCTCTAACATTACATCATTGGCCAATATGAAGTCTTCATCTTTTCGAATGTCTGCAATCATTGTATATTCTTCATCTTCTGTGAGAAATATTGGCACACCATCGGCTATGAATAAATGGTTGGCTTCAACCACAAGATCATCATCATCATCATCTGTTTCCATTCCCTGAACACAATTTTGCTATAAAGGGGTTATGATCTGTTGTTGTGGTGTTTTTTGGTCCTGCGCTCTCTGCTCTCTTTGTTTAATTCAGAATTGTGGCTGCTGATGTCCTCTAAAATTTGGATTCCTGATTTGTGATTTAGGTCTATCTGAAATGGTCAATCGATCAACCATCTTTTTCATTGTTCAGATCAAAGTATCCATCTTACTGTCTAAAGGAGAGGCTTATTCTTTTACAGTCACCCTTTTTTCAGCTTTTTCCCACGCTCTTCTGGCCAGCAGATTTTCTTCTACACTCACAGCTATCTTCTACATGTCTTCAAGTGTGGTAGGATCTCGTTCTCGTAGCTGATATGCCATATCAACATCAAAACCATCTGGAAACTTGAGTAAATATAATCCCATGGGAGTTTTTAGGTTGGCTAGAATAGCATTATATATAGCAATAAATATTACACAATAATCATGTACAGTTTCACCCACATTTCTTTTAATATTTTCATATTTAGAAAATATTTGGAGTGGGTTTTTCTTTACCTCCAACTAGTCTAAGAATTTTCTATGTAACTCCTACAAGGTGTGGATAGAGCCTGCTGGTAAGGCTCTGAACCACTTTCGAACTTCACCTCCAAAGCTTTGGACAAACAATCTTGTGGTTACATTCTCTGCCTCTACCTCATGAAGATCAAAGAATTCATTCATCTTATCAACATGTTGCTGGGCTATGATGCTTTGAGTGGCATCAAAGATAGAAATTTTACTTTGACAATCAGCAGGCATATCATTCAAATTCTGAGGTAAAACCAAGGGTGCATGCCAGGCAGCCACGACTCGAGGTGGATTTACAATAGTGTTTGTGCTACTAGGATTCAAGGGAGGTGCTGATGGAGGATTCAAAAGCTAAGAATTGACTTCTAAAACTAATGGGAATGCTGATGAATTAGGGGGAGGAAATGTTGTTCTTGATGACTCTAAAGGCTCAAGGATATTAGTTACAGTGATAGATGTCTGAGCGGAATTAAAAATTTAATCATCAATTGATGTGTTTGCTCTTTGAACTTCAAGATCCACAAGAAATTCTAGATCTAAATTTGTGTCATCAAGTGCAGTCTCAGATTTACTTCTAAACAAAGAAAGCTCAAAACATTCATCAAAAGAAAGATCTTCTACAAACAACCACTCACTGGGCCAGGAATAGGATCTGAAAATAGGTCTAGGACTTAGTGATCCTTCTTGCGTTCTGATTATCCTTGGAATGAGATTAGGATTTTCAAACTCAGGGGGAGGATTTGGATCAGGGTTGGCCCTGGTGTATCTACTTTACAATGTTTTATTTCAGCCTAGCAAACTATGAATATCATCATCCAGAGTCTAAGAATTTATATGAAGATATTACTGGGGTGATCAATCTTTTATGCTAAATTTATCCCCAGTATGGTCACCAGAAATGTTAGCACCTACTTTGGACCTTAGGCTGAAAGAAGAAAAATCAGGGTAACCTCAAACCACGCTCAGCCTTGTAGCTAGCCCTACAAAGTTAGGAGAGAGCTCTCTCCGGGAAAGATATCCAATGAAGTATAATTGTAAACTGATATTAGGCTAGGTATAATGATAGGAAATGTCTTTAATAAATTTCAGGGTTGTATGGAACAGATGGGGTTGGGCAGTTTGAAACTGGGGAATTAAATCAGAGATACAGGGTATTTCATGGGGCAAGGTAGGCAGGGATTTTAACAATTTAGTTTAAATAATGATGAGATGTTTAATATTGGTGAGGAGCTGAAAAGGGCATAAGAGATGGATCCTTTTCAAACAGCAGAAAACATAGAATGTTGAATGATTTCCCAAGGCAGAGCATTATACAATGGATTCTACCTATCTATCTTGAAAGCATTCAACCAGAAATGTGAATTAATGAATGATAAACATAACAATTAACAGATGAACACAAAGGAAGAAACAATGTTAAAATCCATACCACAGGGATCCCATAAATCAGAGTTGCATATCTTTATTAATTCCCTGCCAAATTGTTACAAATGGAGTGCAAAGCATCCTCAAATGATTTCCAACTTATTCCACACCTTATTCCCCCTTAAAAATGACTTAGAAATTACATTAAATAGACAGAAATTGAGGGAAGCAGATCCACAGAAAAGGAGTTGTTTCATCAGCTCAGGAACCGAAATCTGAACATAGGAAAAGGACCAACAACTTGCCCCTGAAAAGAAGGAGCAACAATACATTTTGAACATCTGGAAAGATGTGCTATTACATCTAACAAATGAGAGGAAGAAATTTTTAGAGCCAATCCCTTTTTAATCGCTTGTTGAAGAAGCCGAAATGATTTTGTGTCTGTATTTAGCTCTCGGCCTTTACCTTTTGAAGAAAAACCCAATGCCGAAAAATAAATTCCTTTTAAACCAAATGAAATGAAATCCACTTTTTAATGAAGAAAAGTCTATTTTTAATGGACAAAGAGGAAAAGGAAGGATGGTGGGCCCAAATCACAATCGCAATCGCAAATCGCAATCGGAAGAAGGGAAGGTGTATCACATAAGGGAGCGATGCGATGGAAAATTGCAATTGCGATTAGTGTAAAGGGAAAAGGTTTTTATGGGGAAATCACAATCGAAAATTGGGAGGGGAGCGGGTGTGTTACACAATGGAGCGATGCAATGGGAGATGGGCTTTATGGTGGGATCGGGGAACAATCGCAATCGCAAATCGGCGGGGAAGGGAAGCAAGGGTTTAAAACATGTCATGGTGGGAACATGCGATGCGATAAAATGACTTAATAAATATTTTAATATGATTCATAGCTTTTTTACAAAGGGAAAACTCGTTTTTTTTTGGAACGGGTGGAAGATTTTATGGCAAGACCCAAAGGAAATCACAATCACAAATCTCAGTACGAGAGGGGCGGGGATGTATTACATAATTGGATTTCACCAATTGCGATTGGCGATATGCGATCAATCACATCGACAAGTCAGGAGTGGAGTGCTGCGGGAAAAAAATGCGATAAAAACTTGCGATCGTGCGATGGAAAAAAGTTCGATGCGATGAGGGACTTAAGAAATCTTTTAAAATTATAATAATCAAAATATGACTGTTTACAAAGGGAAAAACCCTTTTTGGTATGAATGGGCAGAAAATATTTATGGCAGGACCCAACCAATCACAATCGGGAATCGGAGGGTGAGCGGAGCGGGGGTTAAGTGCTAGAAATAAAATATGCGATGCGATCGGGTGATCGAAGGAGGGGACTTACGATGAATCGCATCGGGGATTTGCAATTGGGGAAGGGTCAATCGAAGGTGGATCAATCCAGATGTATGATTGCGATGATGCAATTGGATCGGAAGAGAAGGGGTGGGATCAGATCGGAAGAAAAGGGGTAAATTTAGGCCATTGGGGACCTTTGTTCACTTAGGCATATTTTTCAATCCAAGAGTCAATTTTGAAAGTATAATATATCATTGGAAAGCTCTTTCCGGGCTCCTTCTGATGGAAATACTTAGAACATGATTTTACACTAAAAATGTTGTGTAAAACACCTCTGAAAGGCAGAGTGGTGGCTTTGTGGAGATAGTAGCTTCTACAGTGCAAGTTATTACATATGAAGGCATAAAATTACATAAAAGATGATAATAAAAGCAAAGTACCATGTTTTCACCTCAAAACATGGTTTTGAGGTGAAAATTACATCAAGCTCAATAGAATAATTCTTTGATCTTCCTAGATACCATGCCTTTGAGTTTATTTGTCCTCCTCATGATCTTGCTGATATTTATTGACACTTGACTCATTAATTTGACCATGATGAGACCCTAGAACCTAATGAGACCAACCCTATGACCTAATAATATGTATTGGGAGTGAAAGTGAATCATGACTAAAGACCATAGAGAGGAGAATCAGCAAGTATTACATGAGGGAAAACTGATGAAAGACCACTACCATCAATGAATCCATGACCTAATGGAATGATGAAAAATTATGGTATGGGACTCCTAATATGCAAATGTAAAAGAGTAAATTTGATCATTGATGGCAGTATGACAAGACTGACACTAACACCTCCTCAACACTAATGTGTCACTTTTTTTTTATGATATTTTCCTCCATAAATAATATGAAACATTTTTAAATATATGCATTGGATCTAATAAGTGGGTAATATTAAGATGCTCCCAATATAGGAGGTTATAAAAGATAGATTTCATTTTCATCCCAATGGGAAATTTCTCAACATAGGCGTCGAAGAATTCTGTATCATCGAACATAGGCTCCCCATTTGAATCAAACATTTGTATGAAATCCTTCTCCTTCTCTCTCTCATATGATCTAAGCCATTTAGTTGGTGTCGTTATTGGAGGAATTTGGCTTCTCTCTCGTTTACCATTGAAAGCGGATGTTTCTCTTATGTAAGGGTGTTCTTCTGGGAGGAATACCCTGGAGCAGTAATACACTAGCTTTTATAGGTCGTTGGACCATATAGCTTTCAAAGAAGGTCGAAAACATTTACATCTAAAATACCCTTTTGTTACAAGACCTACGAGATTATTGTATACAATTTATATGCATGGCACGTTAAAGAATATCATGAAGATCGGAAGAATTACAAGGAATTAAATAACTAATATTCGAAAGAATATTTTTACGTATATAAACAAATCAATAAACATGTAATTTACCATAACAAACTCCTAAGCCTGGATAATCATGTGTCGTGTAAGCATATATGCCATACAACGTAAAACTCCTCTTTGTTGTGATGGGTCTTGATACAGCATATACATTTATCCCATCCCATAATTCCTTAAATTCATATACCAGTGGTTGTAAGTAGACATCCATATTCTTCACTTGTCTTCTACCAGGGACTATGAGAGCCAACATAAGATTTTCATTATTCACGGACAACCATGGGGGGATATTGTTATTGATCACTACTATAGGCCAAACAGAATAGTTGGTGTTCTGGAGGGAATATGGGTTAACGCCATCCATGGCTATGCTGAGTCATAGACTTCATACTTCATCCTTGAATTTTTTGGGCCATGTGTCCTCTATATCCTTCACGGATATTGAATCTGTTGGGATTTGCATAACTCCCAACTCACTTATGTGTGAGGCATGCCATCCCTGTAACATAGCTAATTCTTTGCAATGAAATAGCCTTTAAATCCTTGGGATTATAGGCATGTGCCTCAATATCTTAAAAGGAGGACCACGTGATTTACCTTTCTTTTTTATTTATCATACCTGTCATGCCAAAATTTCAGACATATCTCTTTAACTACATATTCTCCTCTATATAGAATACAATCATTTGGACATGGATGATATGATATTTACTCAACACGCAACATTTTCAATAATTTCTTTGCCTCTTTGTAGCTATCAGGCAAGACGCTATCACTCGGAAGAACCTTATCTTTGAATAACCTGTAGTTGGTGATCATGGACAATACTAAATGTACATTAATATCTATATAATTATTAATGCTCATAAAATTGACCATTTGTAATGTTCATTGTGTGATTATATTTCTCAAAATTATATAAGGGAGGACTTTATGGTAACTTACCTCAAATTTTCTGAGAAACATGCATTCAACAAGCCAAAATTTTCTTTCAAGTTGTACAGTAACATCATTGTCCCCAACTGGGTAGGATTTGACTGACCTCCAGTTCGAAAGAGAGGGGTGGTGGAAGAAAATTTAAGGCTTTCGAAAATGGTGTAAGCAATATGAGCATCATCCCCTAGTTGATCATAATTTTGGAATGTATTTAACAACATTGTCTCCATGGTAGTCATATCCCTTAAGTAATCATCCATACCAACCTCTATTTGATTACCTCCATTTCCAGCTTGTGAAGAACTACTATTGTTTTAATAATTCCTAATTGGTGAATTAGGACATAGTGGGAATTGAATCGGTGGTTGATTCAACCATTCTTGTTATCGTTCCTCTCTGATTTTTTCTCTTAATTTAGACTTCTCTCGATTTTAAATTATCATGGGGTGCAACGAAAGATGATAGGTAGGTCGCTCTTCATCGCTAGAGTCCTAATAATTTCAAAAAATATATTTGAACATGATTAGTACAAAATCTATGATATAAATTAGTAAGAACTTTGAAAATGCATGATTAATTGGTTTGACATTGAAATAATTACATTAATACACCAAAAAATTATAATTACCACCATTGTCGCGGAATTGTGTCTAGAATATGCAATACTGTTACAATTGGCAGGGTGAAGCGGTTGTCCATTTTCATCTACCAAATGCGCCTTGCGGTATGCTGCTCCTGATAAGAGCTTCCGACGTTTTGGAGTTGTTTGAATATTTTGTGCATCTGAACTAAATTCTGAATCTGCATGAACCTGCAAATTTGTATACATTATAAATTTTATTAAGTTGATTAACATGGATAAAAAACATAAATTCAATTAGATAATGAAAATATAAACAAAATCTGAATTAAATATTACATCTCGAGATGGATAGGGAGAACTCTGCGATGGACTTTGAGAAATATTATTGAACAAGCTAGATTTTGAAGAATTGTCCATTCGATAAAATTATGATATTTTCTCCCTGCATTTGAGAAAAATCAACAACAAATTTTGGTGTGCACACCTAAAAGTCATTTTGGTGCCTTAAAAATGGACTTATTGTTATTGGTGCTAATGTATAGATAACTACACTAGTGCGTTTTAGTTACTGCGCACCGCTGTCGTGTTATTAATTGACGCACTGGTGCGGTGTTATTAATTGACACACCGGTGACAGATAGCCACAAATAAAAAAAAGCGCAACTTTATTTTTTTTAAGTGAAAAAAAAGCGGCAAATTGAAAAATGGGCAGCAAAATATTTTCAAAAATATAATTTCATAAAACAATTCTTTAAATACTCAACGCTTTTAATTATTTCACTATTTTTACAAACAAAATCAGCCAGAGATTTGAACGAGACATACCTAGGGCAAGAGAGCATGAGAGCACTGTGGAGTAGCGAAATACTTTTGAACAGAACTATTCAAACAATCATCATTCCAAACCTCTGGTGATTCAAACCCTGTAGCATAGAATTTCAAACGATCTCGTGATTAAATTTTATTGTTTTTTTTTACATTTTCTACAACATTTAAAAAAAAAACAAAAAACAAAAAAACAAAAGCAAAAACAAAAAAAATCCATTTTACCCTAAACCCTTCATTCTTTTGTTTCTTCCCTTGCTTATTCATGTTTCTATGATTTCATAATTAGGGCTTTTCATTTTAGATTTATATGTTTTTTATTTCTATATATATATAAGCCTATGACATCTAACCCACAGAACAACTTGCATAGTCGGATCTCAATCCATGTCGGCCCTTGCATGAATTTTTAAAAAACTGAATTTTTTTAATCGATGCATCGTGCGTAAACTAGCACACCAGTGCATTGTCTTATCACAGCGCACCACGCATGTACTGTTTGATAAAAATAAATAAAAACAGATTTTTTTTATTTGTGCACCATATGTAAAATAGGGCACCAGTGCACTATTTCATTATAGTGCACCACGCACGTACTGTTTGGTAAAAAAAAAACTATTTTATGTGTTAATCAGTGCACCATTTACATATAACACATTGGGTCTGCTTTTGACAGAGAGCACCATACAATGGTCCCCTATTTTTGCGGTGCATTGATAAGAATAGGCCGCATCGCCCCCTCTGCGACACCATATGCTACAAAAACTAACACTAGAGGATTTTTTTAAATTTCTCTGTGTTAATCGGTACATTGGTTAACATATAATGCACTAGTGCTCCTTGTTGACATAGAGTATCGTACGGTTTTTTATACTATTTTGGCGATGTGTGTATAATAACACGACGCACCAACTTCGGTGCGTACAACATTAAAGGCGCACAGGTTTCTTGATATATTTTTTTTACATGAAAATTTGATGATTTATTTATAAAATATATCAATGAATGATATGGTACAGGTTTCATATTGATAAAGAAATGGCTAACAAGAGATCAAGTAACAAAAACACTGATAGCACATCAAGAAAAGAAAAAAATTCAAGTCCTTTGTAAATTCTTTACAAAAAATATCGTTTTTGAACTATATGTAAGTTTAACTAATATGTATTATTTACTGTGTATCATGCAGAGCCACAAAATGATGAAGCTCGATAAGATTATTTATGATCTAGGACCAGAATAATGTAAAATCTTGATGGAAAAATTGCAAAAGGATGAATCAGGTGAATGAAAAGATACTATTGATCCAACATGAGTTTCTTTTTTTAATTTTCATTAATAATATACTTAAAAATATTAGATAACATGTTTCAAACAATCTATTAATTCACATATGTTTAATTTTCTACAGGGACCAACAACTCAGAAAAGGAACATTTTTGTATGAAAAGAAAAAAAATATAATATGCAAATGAAAATGAATTTCTCCTTAGCTCATCTGAAGTGGTGTTGGAGGTTAACAAAAGAGGGAAAAGCTTTTTCACAAGTTTTAGGGATCTAGTGGAATGAATGTATAGACGTTATTTCCACTTACAATACAAAAATCAATCCAATGATTCCAAGAGCCAAATTTTATCTAAACTACAGGAAGAGTTTCCAAATAATTGGTCAATGAGACATGTCAGACTTTTCATAGCAAAAATGTACAACAACAAAAAATAAGGAATGAAAAAGTAATATTCCTTTAAATGTTTTTCTAGAATTATTTATAAATATCACTTTTGTTATATTTACTTTTCATATATCAATCTAAAAATTAAATAGTTTATTGTCATGTTACATTTTCAAGAAAATTATGAAAATATCAAAAGATGAACGAGCTGATTTCAGAAATATGCCAGTAGGAATGTCCAAAAAGGTGTAGAAGGAGATGTTCAAAGAAATGGACATAATTGCATCACACAAGGAGCCATCTCAACAGCAACGTGCTTCAAATGTAATATGTAATCATTGAATTTTTCAATTAGGTACAATTTATAATTAAATATTAATTTTCAAATTTTTTTTGCAGAAAAGAAAATAAAATGGAACTCATTCAGCACATAAAACAGAACGACAAGGAAGAAAAGGGTTGATATATAAGTTTGTGAGTAATTTTTACTTCCTTATAACAACTGAACTAGATTTTATTTTTGTATATTTTAAGTTGTTTTACAACAATCATCATTGAATATATTCAAACAGGTGCTAACATACAAAGAAGAGCCATCAGATGAATTGATTTACATTGGGTTAAATATGGGTTGTGAGAATATTTTGGCATATCAGAAATTAATTGTGGAATTTGTAAGCATCTATCGATCTTGTTTTACTTAGCTCCATCTATAATTAATAGAACAAAAAAATATTTATATTAAATATATGATTTGCTATGGAGTATAAAACTTGCAGGAAACAAAGTATGGAACTGTACCAACAGATGAAATCTTGAAAGATGGCATGAAATTTGGTTTTGAAATAATGTGTATAGTTCATGAGTCAATTGTTGCTATGGTACATCATTTCTTTTCGATTTACATTGATGTATATTATTTAATATTGCAATTTTCATTATTCTCACCAATGTATATACACTCATTACAGTTTATTTTTACATTTGTACATGGAAAGTGAAGAAAAAGAAAACATTCAACACCGTGAAAAAAACATTCCTCAAAATAACCCAAGTCATGGAAGTAGCTCGAGCAGTGACAATAGTTCAAGCGAAGAATGATGATCATTATGTTTGGATATCAAAGCAAGGCATTTTATTTTTTGAAATATTTGTCTATGAAATCAGATGTTTTGTTTAATGTAATGGAAATAGTGTCCCAATTGAAAGACAAAGGGATACTAATAACTGTCCCATTTTATATGACAAAGAGTGTCTTATATATATATGTTTTAATTTATTCTATCGTGTTCTCCATTGTCGCTGTGAAATGTAACACCACTGATTAAATATTATAATGAAGATATGTAAAATATGATGATATGATATAATAAATTAATCCAAACATCACATTCAAATGCACTAATAAAATCATAATTGATATGAATACTGTTATAAGATATGTGTCGTCTTTTGATGAATAATGAATTTTAAAAAATTAAAATAATTATGATATGATATAAAAAAATTAATCCAAAAATCACATTCAAATGCACTAATAGAAACTTAATTGATATGAATATTGTTATACGATATGTGTCAACTTTTGATGAATAATGAATTTTTAAAAATCACAATAATTGCATTGTCACATGTCGATGTTTCTAAAAAATACAAAATTAACACTAGTGTGTGTCAGTTACTAACACCGGTGAGTTTGTATGATAAAGCGCACCAGTGTGTTTCTACGACCTATGGGCACTGCACAAATACCAATACCAATTATAAATCTCGGTGTGTTTGTGTGATACTGTGCACGAGTGCGTTTATGTGAAACTACTCACCAGTGCATTTCTATGACCTATGGGCACCAGACAAATACCAATATGAATTAGAAAAATTGGTGTGTTTGTGTTATACTGCGCACTGGTGTGTTTCTATAATAATACAAACCAGTGCGTTGATATGACCTATGGGTACCAAACAAATCCCAATACCAATTAGAGATGCCTAGTGCATTGTATCACCTACAATGCGTCCGGTGCGGTTTTAGACCTTTACGGCCTAGTGCATGCACCTTCGACCACCCCGGGGCGACCGTCTGGATGACACACACCGGGATGTTTCTAAACATCCTGGGGCATCCTTTATTTGTTTCCGTCCCAGTGCTTCGTATGTTTTCAGGACTGGTGCATTTACTCTAAAATGCACTGGTGCATTGAAAGCTAAATAGCGCACCGAAGAGAAAAACATTCTTAATAACCTCCAGACGCCAAGTTTTTTTAGTTGTGTTGAAATTCCATTAGAAGCTCCGCCAAAACCTCCATTATCAAAAATGGATGTTGTAGAAAATGTTTTTTTGACAATTTTGGATAATTTTATAACACTAAAAACCTTTGTTATAACCTCCTCTAGAGGGTATTTTTCTTGTAGTGGTTGTTTACCCTTACATTAGATGGTTGCGCGAAGCAATGGTGTTATTATTTACCCATCTCTTTTATCACATATTTCGATCATTTGGTTAGAGATATTTATCATTATTTTGATAAATATAAATATCAAGATGTTATTGAAAAAATTGATTAACTGAGAATGGAATTGAATGAATCTCTTGATGATTTTGCTAATTGGTTCCTTCATCTTTGTTATCAGTTTTTGGATGAGGATGTAGATTGGTGGTTTTTGGATGAGAAGTTTTGATTCTTACTCTGGATGTCAAGGAAATATTTTGAATCAGATCCTTCTAACCAAGAATAATTTCAACATCCAGAAGAAGAGTCGGGAATGTTGTTTGTCCCATGTCCTGCTCCCTTTGATGTTTCGTATGTTGGACCTAAACCAATATTTTAATCGGAAGATCAATTCGCTGACAAAGAACACATATTTATTTCACAACTCTCTCCTAATGGTGTTTCATCTAACCTTATCAATCAATCATCTTCAAATTAATCCTAATATTATTCTCATTCTTTCACCCATTAATCAACGAGAACCCTTGGATGACCATGACCTCGATGATTTTCTTCTCTCTGAATTATATGGTAATGGTCTTTTAAGAAAGTTGGCTGAACCTTTGTTACCACATATAGATTTGGATTTGTTTAAGTTTCAAAAGGAATCGGATACATTTTTCGAAGATTTTATTTCAGGTATAACTCCTTTTGATCAAGAAGATGATATTCTTATCATTGAAGAATTTTGCACTAGTCTTGAACATATGCCTTCTCTTGAATCTCATAATTTAAATTTTGAATCCACTCTTTATAAGAAAATAACCTTGTTTCATCATAATTAAAATTCAATTTAAGTGATTAGGGCACTTCAGCTAAGGCTTATGGTTATGTCAGGTCCCTGTCACTGTGGCGATATTTGTAATCTTGGTCGGTTTTTGAGGTTTCTGCACAATGTTTTCATTGAGTTTGGCACATGGGATGATGATTTCTTCCGGAGAGATGCTTATTTTATTCATATAAAAAATTTCGACCCACAGGGAATGAAATTTAATTTTATCATTGAACTTCCACCACTTCATCCGTTTTTAAGCAAATCCCTAATTCATAATGAAGAAATAAAGAATAATCTTATCGAATATTTTCCATCATTCATCCAATAATCCTACATGCACGACAACTTGGAATCGTGTTCAACCTGAGAATATCATTTATGACATGAATTTGTCTTTCTATAATATTTATTGTATATCTTTCCCTAAAGGTTGTTTCTATGATCGCTTTTCAGATTTATTAGAAGATTCCTTTCAGTTTGGGGCAATATCACGTGGCTTGTATTTTCATATTCTTTTTTGAGTCTTGTGTGGTAATAAGCCCAGTGATTATTTTTGTTGTGTGGTTACTCACGTGGTAGAATATTCAAGTGTAATACATTGTTGTATTTTCACTTCCTGTTTTGGTTTTTCAATGCAAATGCTTTCACAATTCCTCTTATTCATTGCATTGATTTTCATTTTGACTATAAATGATCACATCCTTCAGTTTAAATGTTGGGAGGACCTTCTATGGAAGCACTGGAAGTTTCACTTTACATGATTCGACATTGTACTATTCAGTTTAGGGTAGTTTAGGTTGCATGTATTTAGATGCATTTCATTGTCTCTTCCCTCTCCTTTTTTCTTTCATGTTACGATTATTATTTTTAGTTTTATTAGTCTTGAATAAGTTAGTTTGATATTTGATATGGCTTAAGTTAGTTTGATCTTCGATATGGCTTGGCTAATATTTTGTGGAAGGAAAATTGAAGAAACTCGCAGTTATTTGCTTATATGTTACTCTCTTCCTTAATTTGGTTTACATCTTTCAAGTTAGTGGTTCTCTGATGGAAAATACGATCCTTCAATTGGGAAACTATAAAAAAGCCATGAAACGTGCATCTATTTAGCTCTCTCATTCACACACTTGGTCCTATTAAGAATGGTTTGTTATTTTTTATCTATCTGTGTAGAATAAGATAAGGGGAAAAATTTTAGTGATTAAAGCATCAGAGGTATACAAATTTTCTTTGAAGGAACAACCTCTTCTACTCTCAATAAGTCCGGATCCCTTTTCTGCTCTTTAAAAAAAAAATTTCCTATACACAGTCCTATGAAATAAAAGAAAAAATATGAAAGGATGAAATAAGAGAAAGGCTTCCTATGTAGGGAGGTGAATCAAGAAACGTCATCGGTGTATTATCTAGGTTCTTCAGTAGTGAAGCAATGGTTGTGTTCCTGAAGCGACTTTGTCAGGGTATTATCTAGGCCTAATAGAAGTAGAGCAATGCCAGAGATCTAAAACTCAAACTATGGATGTTTTATTTCATTGTACTATATTACCCTTAATTATGCCTACAAGATATTGATGTGGCTTGTTTAATATTCGTGTTACACTTAGTAGTGGAATTAGGAAGGCTATATCCTTAACCGAGAAGAGTGGAGAGCGGAAGGTAACTAATTGATAAAATCGATACTTTCTGGATAAATGAGACCCTACACTTATAATGAAATAATTTCATAGATGTTGGGCTTCTCCCAATGTGTCTGCAATGTTTTCATTGTGACAACGACCCTCCAAAAAAATTTCCTATGTCAATTGTGGATCCTACGCTAGCTTTCATTTTCAATCCCCCATGTGTCATCATGTGGTTTGATTTTTTATTTGAGTGTTTTCTCTTAGTGTTTCATCCTCATAAGCCAATGCATCTCAAGCATCGTCACTTAACCATTAGAATTTTTTGAGTTAGTAAGTTGTGGTTAGGTTAACTCACAGTATTTATTGACTTAGAAACTTGCCTTCTAACCATGCACACACTCAAAAAATCACACAAAAGTGGAAAAAGAAATCAAAAAGCAATAAAATATCTCACAAAATAAAAAACACACTTTGAGTTGATGAAGACTTGCACTTAAGGTAAGCACACTTTCTTCTTGATTTGAAAGTGTGCCCTACTAGGGCGCACTCCTTCAAGTTGAGCAAGTGTGCTCTACCTGGTCGCACTCCTTCATGATGAATACTTGTGCCCTATCCAGTTGCATGCATGATCCAACTTATTGTATGAGGGTGCACCCCTTGAAAATAGGAATCACCTTAACACTTTATTAATTGATTCTTTCATCGGAAAACAAGTGGCACTCATGCATGAGTTAGTTTTTTCATGTTGAACTATTTAAATAAACTCATCTGATCATTCTTTCATCATCTTTTCATCTAAGCGCACAGTTGAAAATCATCAAGTCATCCATCAACTAGTGCAACAAGTAATTTTGCATGCTCAAGTCTCTACTGCTTTTTATAATTTCACCATAAAATATCACTTTTCTTGCTGTAAGTATCTTGTTTTTCAGTATGTTTGTTTCCATTTCAGCTGGATCTTCATCTTGCAAGTGTTCATTTATTATCTCATTCCTGAAACTCTTCATATTTCACCATGCATATGACAACAGCTTATATAGCCTTGCATATCATTCATAGCCTTGCATATCATTCTTCTCCTATTTTAGCATCAAATTCTAATTTTTTTACTTTTTTCTGGGCTCTTTTCATGGAAAGTGCACTCCCTGAGCTCGAAGCTCCTTCAATGTCAAAAATTATTCCATGTTCAACCCAGTTTTCTTCCTAAGAAAATGAGTGCATCAAGAAGGCACGAAGATTTTCACTTCGACCCTTTGGAGTGCTACAATGTGACCTCTTTGCCTTAGGGTTCATGGGCACATAACAAAGGAATTAAGCCTCCACATTCATCCCTTCAACATGCGACAGTGCGCCCTCCTTTTTATTGAGCGCATAGGTGCACTTTGAAGACCCAAAGCTCCCTTTTCCTCATCATTCGTCAGTTCGGAGTGTGACAGTGTGCCCTTCTTGTATTGCAGAGTGCATTGGTGCATAGGGAAGACCTAAGGCCATATTTTATTATTCCTTCAAACCTTCAATATGTTATAGTATTCCATAGTTGATTCTTTCCTTTTTCTTGAGCACACTAGAGTATTATGAATCCCTGAATGATAATGCATGTCTCTTCGTTCTTCAAGAGTGCACCCTCCTAGTTTGCATTTGTATTTTTTCTTGCATGCAAGTTATTTTTGGTTTTCATTCATATTTTTTTATTCTATATCATTCATGGTGACTCTTTGAACATGATTTACAAATATTGTTTCATATTTAGTGTTTTAAGTTGGTATTTTCGCTATGAGTGTGATTCCACAAACAAGTGTCCATGCTACAAGTGTTACCATTGTGTCGTCATATGTTGGAGACATGTCAACAAGAAAAGTATCCTCTAAAGAAATCTTAGGAGAAATATTTGATGAGCCACTTGACGTTACAAAGTCTAGTATTCCTATAAATGTAGACATTCAGTTTTTTTATTGACAATACGACATAGGTTACTTGAAGCAAGGTATACAACACGTTGATGCAGGAGAAATTTTCTGAGGACTTAGAATATGTGCATACATATATAAACATCAATAAGTCTAGGATACACATGATCACGTGAATATACTCATTCATGCCATGTTATGAGGCTATTTAATGGATAATTACACATATGGATGACTCACGCCTTGTGCTACATAGTGAAAGTGGTGGAAACCTCGCCAAATATTATGGTAAGGATATGAAGACATATTATAAGATTCTCAAGACCAATGAATATGAAAATGATTAATTTTACACAAAATGGGATGACCTCACCATGACCGATGTTATCAAGAAATGGTGTTGAGAACATGCCAAGTTTCGTCATCACCCAGTAGAAGTTTACCTAACAAATATATTGAGATATGTATATCAGTATTTGATAGTTATGTATTGTCTTATGTTTGTGCATAAGAATGTTGATTCATTCTAATATAATTGGATATATACACTCAATCTAGTGGTGAACCGTGGAAAATATATTATCATTTGAGTTGTAGCGACATGTGGGGCGGGTCAAAGAATATTTTCAAGAAAATCAATCTCGATAATTTTACATGTTTGAATATATCTTGGATGGTATTTTTGCATGATATGCATTCCTAAAGTTGTTTTGGAACTAGACTCATAAGAAGTTCCTAGTCTATGTCCACTATAGGGTCTTATCAGAAGGAAGCTTCAGAGGCGCGTACGACATATTGGTCAAACACTTCTTTGCATCCATGTTTCACCTTACATTTGAGATCGATATACCATGCTTGACATATCCAGTGAAGGAGTCTATTCAATATATTTCATATTGGTTTTCAACTCTCGAGGGAACTTACATCATATGCTTTGGATTTCAAACAACCCCTCATATTATGTCGCAATACATGACAAACAAGGTGTTCATGTAGGAGGTGGAAAATCACCTGGACAAGGGACTGTCAGGAACCCTTCACAGAAGTAAGAAAGACCTTTGTCCCATATTTCCATTTAAGGACTAGATTATATGAATTAAAGAGTCACATGACATTGGCAGCTGAAACTGAAGAGTTGAACTGCCTACACTTTGCCACCAAATATTTCCATGCATATAATGCTATGTGAATTGTCAGGAAGCATTGTGAAAGGATCAAGTATAATACAAGGTATTCATCAATGTGTCAACTAGAGGATGAAAAGATAAAGAACTAGTATAATTCCATAATAAAGACACATCCAGAAATGAACACTAGTTCACCTCATGATGCACCAGCTTAGGACTTGGAGGAGTAGAAACAGAAGGAGGAGGAAACAATGCCTCAAGTAAAGAAGTTATCTCCCAGGAAAAGGATCAGGTACTCATCAAGTGAGAGCAATAGAAAATGGAAAGTCGATCTTTTAAACACAAGAGATAAAAAAACAAAACTAGAGAGGAGAGAAGGAGAATAAGAGGAGAGCGTGAAGTAGGATGAATTGCTTGAGAAGAAATTGGTATAAGAATAAGAAAAGAGACATATAGAGGAAGAAAAACAGAGGTAGTCTTAGGAGGAGGAAGTAGCACAAAGGCTGGAAGAATAAAAATTGACTCATGAATTGGAGGAGGAGAAGTATGAGAAAGAATACACCATCCAACCCATGGATGATGAGTTGAGTACTCCAGATGGAAAACCACTCATAGGAGGACATCTTCCATTCAGAGAGATGGAGATCACACCTCCAAACTCACTCTGTTATTTTTCTTATTTCTATTTATTCTCATACCAAGGATTTGTTTTGCAACACCCAAATCCTTCATTAAAAATGAATTTGCCAATTTTATTTTGAGCACATTTATTTCCTGCATCCTAGACCTTGCAACAAGCATGTCATCTACATACAATATAAATATAATATAGCTGTCATTATTTTTCTTTTTAAGATAAACACATGGTCATCGTGTTCAAAAGTGTAACTAGGTCTCTTCTTCATAATGACATGTAATTATGATTTTATGTAAATAAGAGACAAATATAAATAAAACGTATTTATTGTATTGCTTGCATCATGGGTTTCATGAGCAAGAGTTTTTTTATTTATTGGTCAAAGAGTTATTCTTGATGTCTTTAGGATTCTATCATCTTGTCATAAATATAATTAGAGTCATTTTCATGAAGTCATGGTACACTTTTCTATGTAAAAGTATATTCTACAATACCTTTTCAATAGGCCTCTCCAAATAGGCCTAATGATGATGAATATCCTCCACCTTGATGTCGACTTACCTTCTAAAGATAATGTCTACCTAAAATCTAGTAGACAGTATCTATAAATAGAGCGGCTCGACCTCATCATAGGGTATCCAATTCGGACAAGTTTGCAATCATAAGTACGAAGAACAGTGAGAAGAAGAAGAATATAAATCTGTGAGAAGCTATTACAAAGAGTGCAAATAAGAAGAATATAAATCCGTGAGAAGCTACTACAAAGAGTGCGAAGGAGAAGGCAAGTCTACGTAGAAATAAGGTCCCAACATTTCGGTATCTAGTCTACACTTATATCTCACATAAACTAAGAATAGCCCAAGGCCAGTTGTAGCATCCAAGGACTTTTGTCTTGTATCAAAAGGTGACATATATGAGTGCAGAAAGGAGACTAAGGAAGAGGGCCTTAGGTAGTCGAGAAAGAGATCAAAGGGAGTACTTTGTCATGGGCTACTAAAGTAGACACTAGTTTTCTCTATTTTAAGGTGCAGTGCAGTACAGTGCTAAAAGGAAGGATCAAAAGAAGAAGCTGAAAAGACTATTGAAGGCTAGTGACAATGGTCTTGGAGATGATTGGGTCAAGGATCTTTGTTATGGTCTAAGTACTCGTCAATTAAATATCTATAATGATAATCTATGATCGGGTTTTCCTCTCAAAGAGTGAGAGGATTTGGCCCTAGCTTGCAAGCCTAAATATCGTGTCTCTTGTGCATTTGATAATTGAATTGATGAGAAGAACATAAAAATATAACAAAGACCAGATCTAAGAAAGAATCATAAAGTAAATCACAAGTAATTATAAAGAAGAGAAATTTAATAAAATCCCTCAATTTCTCAACATAGAGTGACATCTATTATAACCTTGCTCAAACATAAACCTGTCAAATTTTAGATACCAATGCCTTGGATTGTGTTTTATCCATACAATATCTTCTTCAATTTTCACACTAAATTCTCCTTCCCTTTGACCTCATACACTTGTGGTTGCTGCATATATATCTCTTCCTCTAAATCCACATGGAGAAAGGTTGTATTTACATCTAACTTCTCAAAATGAAAATAATTTTTTGCCACTAGACTTAAAATAGTTATGATTGAAGCTATTTTAACAATAGGAGAAAAAATGTCATCAAATTCTATACCTTTCCTTTGTGCAAAACCCTTCACCACAAGTCTAGCCTTATACCTTTGTTTTCCTCCATCTTCCTTCAACTTATAAACCCATTTATTCAGCAATGTTGTTTTACTTGGAGGCAACTTGACTAAGTCCAAAGTCTAGGTATGCATCAAGGAGTCCTTCTCTTCTTCCATGGCTTTCTCCCACTTCTTCCTAGTTTCTACCTAAATTGTTTCTTCATATCTTTTTTATTCACCAGAATCAGTGAGCAATACATAATGTAGTGAAGGATAGTATTGCTCAAGGGGTCTACTTATCATGGTAGATATTCTAACACCACTTTTAGGTGTTTGAGGTGTTTTTTGTTGTTGTGGTTGTTGTTTGGTTGTTTTTGTTGTTGTTGCTCCTGATCATTATAATTTTTAGGCACCTTTAATTTTGTTTTATCTCATCAAGCACTATGTATTCTGTGTTTTCCTTTTCTTGCATCTAATCCTTACATAAGACATTTTCATTGAATATGACATCTCTACTCCTAATGATTTTGTGATTTTCATATTCATATAAGTGATAAACAAAATCGTTAGCACCATATCAAATAAAGGTACATTTCTTTGATTTTGCCTCGAGATTTGTTCTATTTTCTTTATTAATGTGGACAAAGGCTTCACAACCAAAAGTCTTTAAAAATGAGTAGTTTACCTTTTTACCTATCCATGCCTCCTCTACAACAATATCTACAACATTTTCCCAAAATTGTAAGGGTAGTCCTGCATGCAATCTCATGCACCTTGCACGCTCCATGATTGTATTTTTCATCCTTTCTAGCACACCATTTTCTTCTGGTGTTCCTAGAACTATCTTCTCTCTGTGAATTACATGCTCTAAATAGTAGTTATAAAAGTCTTTGTTGCAGTATTCACCTCCATTGTATGATCTGAGACACTTCAAATTATTTTTTGTCTCATTCTCAACCAAAGCTTTCCATTTCTTGAAACTATAAAATACATAAGATCTCTTCCAAATAAAATAAATATAGGTTTTCCTAGTTGTATCATCAATAAAAGTAACATGATAACAAGAGCCACCAAGAGATGATACTTGAGTAGGTCCCCATACATCTATATGCACAAACTCTAATTTTTCGCTCTTCTTTTCTTTCCTAACTCTGATAGCTTTGACTCTCTTCTGCTTTCCATTTTCACAATTTTCACAAAAATCCAAATCAACATGCTTCAAACCTGGCAAGAAATTTCTTGAATGAAGAATTTGCATCTCCTTCTCACTCATGTTCCTCATCCTATAATGCCATAATGTTGTATATTCTCCTCTGGAGGTTAATGGATTAACAAAATTATAAATACCCTTACATAAATACAATTTACCAACATTTTCTTATTTTTTTATTACCAGGGCTCCTTTAGTTACCTTCCAGTTTTTGTCTGTGAATGTAGTTACACATCCTTCACCACCTAACCACCCCATTGAAATTAGATTTTTCTTCAGATATAGAACATGCCTTACCTCCTTCAATATCCATTGGTTTCCATTTTGTTTCTTTTTAAAAAAATTACCCATTCCAGTGATTTTAGAGGGTTTATCATCACCTAGATGAACTTGTCCAAAATCGCCTTGAACACAATCATGAAAATTTTTCCTATCAGGTGTGGCATGGAATGAGGCCCTTGAATCTACCACCCAAGCATCAATAATATTCTCTAATGAAAGAATCAAAGAATATTACAACATGTTACACCATGTTTTAGTTATCTAACCTATTACTATTATATGGACCAAAGTACACCATATAAGACCAATTTTACCCTAGTAAAATTGCTTTCACTATGAAAAATAACTTAGTAATCCATAATTTATTAAGTTGTTTATGGTCTAAATAGGAAACCCCATGAGGAATAATTAAATAAATCCTTATTTGTTTGATTTTCCTCAAGGGATAATTAATTAAACAACAGTTTAATTAATATTTCTAGTCATATTTAATCCAAAACAGGAAAATTAATTAGATAAATCACTATTTATCTTATTATTTTCTAGGAATAATTATTTAAAACATTATTTAAATACTTGTTAAATTTGACTAAATCATTTATAAATAATTGAATAAATCACTATTATTTAATTATTACTCAACCACATTCTTAAAATAATAAATAAAACATTTATTTATTTATTATTTACAAATAAAGGGATTTGACCAAATTCAAATTCCTTTTCCCTCCAACAAAAATAATAAAATATTCCATAAAATTTGGATCTAGATTTGGATAATAATATTTTAATTATTCACCAATATCTAGACTAACTCAATAATTTGTTATAAATAGAAGGGTTTTTCCATTCATTCACTTCCTTTTGTTGCCTAAAGATCACTCTAGATCTATACTTTTGGTCTGACTTTGATCCTCCATCATTGTCATACTTTTCTATCTTTTTGCTTGTGAGCTCCCCTTGAGTTCCATTTTTGTCTGGGTTTTCTACACCATCAAGAGAGAGATATCTTAGATCTAAAGTGCTGAGGACATACAATAACCCATCCCATTGAGGGGGACTGGTAACATCTTTCTATGTTCCCTCCCCAGGTGTCATAAATACAAAAATTATTTAAAAACATTATTGTCTTGTTCATTGGATGCATGGAGAAAATCTTGCTTTTATTTGTTGTTTAATGTCTTTAACTGCATAGATCTAGATTTTTGTAGCATTTATTCATATCACTAACTGCAGATCTAAGGAAATTGACAACCATATTTGATGTTAGGGTTGTTTGTTATGCATAACTAAAGTGAGCTTTTTTCATAGGCTTCCGATTAGACTTCATACTAACAACTGGTGACACTAACGACACTTTTTTCTGAAACCTACTTCCAAGATGGTCAGAAGTGTAGGTCGCACATTTTTTTCCAAAACTTACGACCATAGCTCTCAGGTAGCAGAAAACTGCCAGAAAACTGCGACCTTAGTGGAAAACAGGTCAGAAACTGCAACCTCAACTTTTCGCACGAATGTTTCTGTGATTTTTATGGGTTTGTATAGGCTAATGTTCAGGTTTCTCTGACCTCCCTCTCCACCCACCTTAGACCTGTAGTTTCTCTGGTTTACTCATCGAAGTAGGAACCAAGCCCCTTAAAGCTTCATTACGCTTCCACCTTTTTAGGAGGAGTTTAGCTTAAGCAAGGCATCTGAGATTTCAGTGTGTTCAACCATTTTTCAAATCTGAACCTATACTTTCATATCCATTTTAGATTGGTTAGTAATCCATCCAAAACATCTATTTTCAGTTTTTTTGGTCCTCCTTTAGGGTCCCCTCCATTTCCCTTTAGGTTGTAGCCTTTCACCACCTTTTTGCAGCACTTTTCCCTCTGGTTTTTTGTTTTTTTTTGCACTTATTTCTAGCAGATCTGACCTTTAGATCCCTGTTCCTCTAGAATTTAGATCCATTGGCCATTTTGTGTGTTTTGACTGGATTTTTCCCACCCATAGACTATTTTTTTGGAATCCCTCCTCTGATAAGTTTAAATTGATGCATCTTTAGTTGTTTATTTTCTATCATATTCAGTTTCCTTTACTGTCATTTTCAGATTTATTTACAATTATACAGAATATTTTTTCTTTTTTCTCTACACACATCTGGGCTTAATTAAAATTAACACACTTATCTCATACATGCACACCCTAAGTGAAGAACTCTTGGTTTACACCGCCAAGCCAAGACTATAACATTGTAATCAATTGATCCTACACCTCCCTGCCCTTGTTTCGACATTGTAATAATTTGATCTTGCACCTCCTTGCCCTTGTTGGTCTCTCTTACTTCTATGATGTGTGTATGTTTTCCATCATTGTGCCCCCAAGGTGTTTATCCCGGATACTTCTTGGCCTTCACCCTCAGTTTCCGATAGGAAGACTTACTCCTTTGAGTAGGGTCCGAATTTGTCCTCCACTGAGTCCCCATTCTAACTCTGCTTCTGTTTCATCGGGTTCCCCTTCTGGTTCTATCCCTGGCTCTCCTCCTGTCACCTTCACCATGTCTAGTTCAGGACCTAACACTGGTGGTATCCCTGGCCCTAACACTGGGAATAATACTAGTGGGACTGTAACATGAAATATCATGTGTTATAGGTCAATTTGGGCACCATTACCAATGACATGGTTAACTAGACATCATCCCCAGAACTAATGAATAGGGTTTATCATCCCCTATAATTTCAGTTGCTACATTCCCTAAGACACAAAACAAAGACAAATCATCCCTAACTTCCATTGCAAGGTTTCCAATATTTGAAGTATATATTATAACACCTATGAGCTCACAACGCAGTCTCTCAAGGGCCTAAGTGCATTGCATATGCATGCAACTCCACTCAAGGGTTCTCTGCAAAGCACTTCGACACTCAAGGGTGCGTTGGTCAATTGGGAGCGAAATTATCATTGTTCCAAAATCTCCACTTGGCCAGTGCCTTCTAGAAGAGTGCATATGTGTCAAACTTCAAATCCATGTGTTCATTTAATACCTCTGAGCTTGGGAGCATGTCTTGCATATTATTAGAAAGTCATTGATTGTAAAACTACCTTCAACTCATCTATAAATTGAGCACAGATCCTAGTGCTTGAGAAGGAATAATTTGAGTAGACAACTAATGATGGAATTTTAGTTGAGGAATAGATTTGATTGATATGCTACAAGATAGATGTTCATTGTGATGAGACTAGGATGATGCTGGAGATGGTGACATCAAATCAATCATTGGTTGTAACCTCCCCTTCTATCTGTTATCACTCTAATAATTCTTAAGTTGTGAGATTTTGGTTTTTAGTCAAAGAACATTAGAGGTAACCACAAACCTACTTTTAAACTCTATAATCTAACCTTCCTAGGGTTCAGAGAGGGCTCTCTCTGTAAGATTTAACTTTGTTTTGATTATAAGATATTAGGCTAGTTATGATTGTGCAAATTGGTTTTGATTTGATTTGGTTTGGTGGGAAAAATAAATTAATGAGATGGATAGTGGGAAATATGTTTTTCCATTGGGCTAAGGAGTCAAAATTCAAGCAGACAGAACTAGGATCAAGGTCAAAAAGTCAAATGTTTTCAGGGTAAGATAGATGAGCCTTTGAAGATATTGGAAGGTTGTTTTGGTGAAGTGGTTTGATCAGGATAAAGAGCAATGAAGGATTATTTGATCCGGAAAAGGAAGGAGTAGACAAAGGTCAATCAAAAGAGGGAGAAATTAAGGGTTCCCTACTCTGGAAATCAGCAGAAAACATAGAAATGATAAACGGTAAAGACAGGGGGATTTTAACAAATCCTGAAATAATACTCCTATTTTATCTTTCAAATTTAGAATACATAATGGATGCATGAAAACATGAGAAGATAAAAAATGACAAGTATAAAGTACTTCACTCCAATGGCTCATCACATGAATCCTAAAATATGATGCTAGTTGATTTGATCTAGTCTGCTACTCGAAATTTGCAACAAAAAGCTTCCAAGTCCAACAAAAATGACTATATAAATCTTCAGCATTTTATTCCACAATATTACTTCAAAGAGTGAAGTATTTATAAAAAATTGTTTACAAAATATCCTAGAATTCTTCTAGGAATTATCTAATGAAAAATAATACATATTTACAACAAAATAGTGACAACTACTTAACAAATTAGCAAGTTGTCCTATTTATTCAAATAAAATAGAAAACAGTGTGTGGATTAGATGCAGCTGGCTGCCTTGGTGTCATTTTTGCTGGCAAAGATATTTCAAATCTATTTTGAAATATTATCTCTTTATCTTATACTCTTTCACTCTGATATTCTTTAACCTCTGTAAAAATTGAATTACTACTATAATTTTCTATTTTGACTGTAAAAATCAGCAAATTGTTTTTGTCTTTCTCTCTCCACTTTGACTTTTACAGTAAGTCAATCAGTGATTTCCAAGCTTCATCACTAGGAATTTGTATCTTTTTCAGCCTCCTAAAGTTTTCATCTTCCTCAGTATATCTAGCAAATGTTGGTTTAATGACAAATAAGTGTTTTATCTCATGTTGAAGATAAAACAAGTCTTCAAAACCTCTAAGTAGGACCTTCCCTATAGGAATACCTTGTCCATTTGTCTTGTCCACTTGCTCTTTTACATACTCTCTGATTTTCTTATTGTAGTCTTCTTGTGGCATGAGTTTATCATTAATGATCAAAATATTAGGCAAACTTCTTTGCCTCAAATTTTCAAATTTAACCATAAACTTGGTTATGTATATGCTCATGTTTTCACATTTCTCTTCAAGTTGTTTCATCAGATTCTTCTTTGAAATGACTTTCCTTATTTCAATGATTGTCTTTGTCCTATCAGTGATTTGTATTTCTTCCAACTCCTACCTGTTTTTACTGTTGAGAAACTTTATCAATTCTATGGCTTTCTCAGGTTTCTCACCTAGCGCATCTTTTGTTTTCTAAATCTCTGCTTGTTCTGCCTTCAGTAAATCCCTCTATTCATATATTACCTGGATTGATGGCCAAACATCATTGATGGCTTCAATTATTTTACTCCATAAGTGATTCTTTACATAAGAAATTGGCTCTTTCAATGTAAAATATTTTTGTAGATTATTCAACTTAGTATTTAATCTGTTAGCCCTTTGCTCATGAGTTTTAGCATTGATTTGAGCTAGATTTTTGGTGTCTTCAAGATGGTTAATCATTTTCTTCAATCTGTTAATATCATTTGTTTGAAGTGGCATTTCCTCCATGGCGTTAATTAATTTACTAGCCTCATCTATTGGTTGCACTGTTGATGTAGAAGACTCTGTGGCTGAAGTTGTGGATGATGTCACAGGCACTGCAGTAGACAATGGTTCTTTTGGTGCAAACTCTTATGCCAGAGTTGAAGGCACATCAGTAGTAACCATGGGAATTACTGTAGGAGTTTCCTGTGTTTTTGTAGTTTCTATTTCATGGACAAGCTTGTCCATTTGAATCTCCATCTATTTTATTTGTCCTATTAATTGAAAAATCAAATTCATCATGTCATCCTTCTGACTTTGATCTTGTACTATTTCCTTGGTTTGTGGATGTTCAATTGGTGGGAGTTTAAGCTATTTCCTCAATGCTGCAATTTCCTCATTCTTTTTCTTCACTAACTTTTCTGTTGCTTTAACATTTGCAGGATCATTTCCTACTTGGATAACCAACTCTTCTAAAGATTTAATTCTAATATCTTTGGCATATGATGAGGCCTTTTCAACCTTCATTTTATCTCTCATTTTTATGATTGTATTGTGAATTTTGTTGACACTCATAGCCTTAGTAGTTATGGTATAATATAGCATCTCTAAACTTTGCATATGAAACTCAATCTGATCTAGTGCATGAATGCTTTCTGTTGGCACTTCAAGGTCAACTTTCTTGTAGTCTGCAACTATCTTTGGAGTCTTGACTGTTGGTTGTAACACTGACATAATCAAAATTTTGTTTTATTAATCAAAAGCTGATAAAATTTTGTTTTGAATGCCTAGTGTTTGCTTCAAATATTGAGAATATTTGTCATTCTTGATTTCTTCATTATTTTTCTTAATCTGCTTATATTTTTCCCTAATATCAAGATATTTTTCTTCTGTTGTCTGTGAGGAAGATTCCTCTAAATTTTGTTGTTTCTCTATGACCTGAGTGTTTGAATTATTATGATTTTATTCATTCAAAATCTCTGTTGTTGCCTCATTTGTATTGATGGGAGTAGTATCCTTATTTGTCACTGGACCATCTGTGTCTTCTACTTCTATGGTCACTTTTCCTTTATCAACTGAATTTACTTTAGGCTTTTTATTATATCTAATTTTAAAGCTTGTTTCAGTTGTTGTCTCAGAAGTGTATGTTCCTTCTTCTCTGACTCTCTTAGTAGTTTTTTCTCCTTGATTTGCAGTTTGCAAGGTGTGAGTAGTATCACCTTGTTTAACTGCATCTACTAAAGTGTTTTCTAGCCACTGATTTTGATTGACATATTGTTCAATCTCTAGTTTGTTCTCATGAATATAAGGTTTTAGTTTGCACTTAACCCTCATTTTGCTTAATATTCCTTGTGGATCATAGCTCCATGAGAAGCTTTCTTCAAATATGTACTCAAGTAATTGTTTTGCCGCTTCTTGTTCTACATCTCTGTGATTACAAATAAATGGCCCCACCTGATTCTTCAGCTTAAATTGGGTCTTATTCTTGGCTGCTAGGAAGTTGATAGAATCAGAATTTAAGATTTCCCTGATATACTCCAAGGCAAAGACTCGCATTGGTACATATTTAGGTAGTTTGTAGGGTAATAGATTAGACCCAAAAAATCTAATTTTTGTATGTTTCTCATATAAGTACCAATCACCAGTTCTAGTGTGCTCTGATAGATGTAGAATTTTCTTCATTTTATCACTGATCCTTGGTTGTTCTATTTTGGTCAATATATTTATCAATGGGTGGACAAAATTATCTTTAAACTTTGCATAAGTGAATTCTGAGGACTCTTTTCTGATCAAAGAAGTCCAAAAGATTACTGAAAGTGGATATTCTTCTATATCAAGCTTCTGGAGGGTTATAGGGAACTTGTCTACTTGAAAATACAAGAACATATGGAAAAGGAAGGATGTATACCTAAATACTCCTTCAGTTGGAAATTTGACCAGCTGATCATGGATATTGTCAGCTATATACTCAACATAATTGAAAATTACAGAGGGAGGTTGTCCTGGTGCAAAAGTAGATAGAAACCCTAGGATGGACTCATCAATATGCTCATCTGTAAAGTATCCTAGGATAAATGAAAACATGGAAATGACATGCCTAAACCCTTCTGGAAATTTTGAATTAGAATATGGAGGGTTGATTTGTGGAATTTCAACATTTAAAGGCATGAACACTTGAAAAATCTAAAACCTTTTGGGAAAATCAAGGCCAATATACAACTTTGTAAGTGCTTCTATTAACAAATGAACTACTTTGAGATCATGTTTGAGTTGTAACATTTGGTTTATGGACTCAGCAGTAATTGTAAACAACACCTCTTTGTTTGCATTCATCATTGCTCTATGTTTAGGTGAATAATAACTCTGGCACAACCTAATAACCTCTCAGCATTGATGAGTGATTGGAACAACATATTTGGGTAGGTTTGATTCCCAAATTTGGACTTCTTCAACATGATCTAAGGACTTTTCATAACTCCAGCAATGGAGGTCTAATAGATTAAATTCAACAACTGGATCTTCTATTTTATAGTCTACATCTACTAATGGTGTGTGTTCAATGTCTACAACAGGAGGTTGTAGGCACTACAAGAAAAAGACCCTCTAGCGGATGTTTTTGAGGAACCACAAAGAAAAATATCCCACACATCCATTTCTAGCAGAGTTTACTAGTGGAGGTTGGTGGGAGGAGGGTTTTGCAGATGCTTTCCTTTCGGTGCTCTTATCGTTAAAACTTGCCCTGGTGCTCTCAAAAAAAGAAAGCACCAATGCAGATAAAATCATTGGCACATCGAACACCATGCACTCCGTACATACCCACCCAGTGAGTCATAATATAATAGAGCACCAGTGCCTCACAACTCATCCACGCCGGTGCATTATAAAACATAATTCCAACACCAAAACCACCCAGTGTGATAGATAGAAGCCGCACCGGTGCATCATAAAAAATGTGCCAAAACACAAACTAAATGGTGCATTTATAGCAAACAGTATCAGTGCGCCTATAAACAACGTGCACCAGTAAAGGGTTTAATTAAAAAAAATATTTACGACAAAAAACCTAGGTTTTTTATTTTTCCAGTGCTCCTGAGCTATCAATTACCAGTGCGCATGATACCATAGAACACACCGGTGCACAATGAACATTGGCACACCGGACAACATGCGCGAAGTACACACACCGCTGGAGCGTCCAATTACTGTAACGCACCGAGGCGCCAATACTCTTCTGCACCGGTGCATCATAAAACATCGCACCAAAATAGAAATGAGCCAGTTCGTTCTTCTCTAAGAACACCGGTGTGCCAGAAACCGCACGCATTGGAATGGTGTTATATTAAAAAAAAAAATTAAGACCAAAAAACCGGTGCTTTGCGACTATTACGCATCGGTGCTTTACCATTACGCCGCCCCGGTGCATCACCAAATTTTCGGGCCGAAACTTAAACATCCTGGTGTGCGGTTAGTGAAACGCCCCGGCGCGTTATAAACAACGCACCAAAATTTATACCGCCCAGTGTGGTTTTATTTAAACGCACCAGTGCGCTTATAAAACCCTGCACACCTAAACAGGGTTAATTAAAAAAAATTACGGCCAAAAAACTTCATTATTCACTTTCCTCAGTGCTCCAGAGCTCTCAAGCTCCGATGCTATTTCCTTATTTCTGAGCCGCCCTAACATTGGTGCTCTCATTGCACCCATTGCACGCACTGCTGCTCTGCATTGGCCACCAATCTCTAACTTGCATTTTGAAAAATAGTGGGAAATTTTTTTTTTCCAAATTTTATAGCCAATATGCCTCCTCGACGGCGAAATGTACATGTATTTTTCTAGTTTTGCTCTAATTAAGCCTTTTAGCGGATTAGAAATTGAAATAAACTTAAAAATAACCATTAAAAAAGAAAAAAAAAATTGTCACACAGTGCACTCGAGCTGTTCGACTCACACCGAATAGCGGTGCTACCTGTAAAATTTACAGGCAATACTGTTACTAGTGCTAACGGTAAACGCACCATTTCTGGGGTGGTGCCGGAAGGTGCCCCAAATAATTTTCAACTAAAAATAAAAAATAAAAAAGGCGGTGCGCTCATTTATCCAGGTGCACTGTTGACCTTGGAAATCACGGTGCGGTGCATTGACTTCATTTTCTGCCCCAGTTTATGTCAGTGCACCGCATTTTTCATTCCCATAGGGGCAACGGTGCGGCCGAGTAAAAGACTGCACTGTCAACTATGTCATTGTCATGAAGTCGGTGCACTGACACGACTATACGCACCGAGGCGTATATTTCAATCAGCGCACCGTTATTCTAAATTATATACAGTCCACGGTGCTTGAAAAATAGACATATGCACCAAATCCAGTGCAGTCTATTTCATTAGGGGCACCAAGGACGGTGCGCTAAAATATTAGTATACACCGGCACCAGTGCGTGACTATTTTTATGGAGCACCGACTTGTATGTTTGTTTTTTTTTCAAAAAAAATTATATATGTATATTTATAAATACATTTCTGTTTTAATAAATAAAAAATATTTAATATGGTAATGATTCAGAGAGAATAGGAGCAACAGCAGCAACAACAAGCAGAACAATATGACATGATTCGCCAATGGGAGGCGAGAGAGAGGGAGAGAGATGGATGCCCTCGCCCTATTACTGCAGATACCCATGAGATCCTTATGTAGGTAGGCCTCCTCAAGTTCTATAAGGAGGCTATTTCCGGCCTAAAGGCCCATAGTGTGATTTTGAGACATCTTATCAATAGGTGGAATGCCCACTGACAGGATTTTCAGGTTGGTCCTGACTAGTGGTACACACCCACTGAGGAGGACATTTATTTTATTACAGGACTATCAAGGAGAGGGGTGGATATTCCCTCATTCCCAGACATGCCAGCTGGTTGTGTAGTAGGGAGTTTGTTAGTTTACTCCTAGAGATACATTGGAGCACATGTACTGTCTCCTTCAAAGTTTCAGGTACATGGAGGTCAGTTACATATAGGTGATTTTGGTAGACAGGACGTGCAGTGCCTCTCTATTATTGCTTCGATAATTTCGCATAACACCAATGATGGACAACGCATTAGTTGCTCACTTTTATATTACATTGATTCTTTAGTATAGCAGCCACGACTTGTCAGGTGGTCTGCCATTTTTTTGCAACAGTTTTGTATGGCCTTAGATATATGTCGTGCTCATGCACAAGGGAGGGTCAACTTCCCTTTTGCTTCAGAGATGTTTTGTTTATTTTTTGAGAGGTTTCCAGAGATGAGACCTATTTTTTTTTGACAGCCTCGTAGGCTGATGTTCGAGGCCCATATTCGCATGTGGGGGCAGATGATTCCCAAGAGGGGAGACACTATGTTTCCAGCGAGGATATCACATGATTCGCTGGACTTACCAGCCAGTGTTGGCGGGATGCATTCCTTCATTATGGTCCCATGTCCTTATGTTGGACTAGATTGGTGAGGGTGTCCCAACATCCTCTTCACTCCTGATGAGCCACCAGATGATAGAGGTAATATTATTGTTTTATTTATATTTATTCTAACATGTTCTTTAACTTGGTTTTATTAAATTGTGTAATTTAATTGTATAATTATTGTTGTGTACTTGTATATATTTTGCAGACATTGGCTCTTTTGATGGCGATGAGATTCCGGATCCACCACATGATCCAGGTGTCAATCATGATGATTACGATCAGGAGATGGCTAATGCACTGGAGGATGAGGCCAGTGGTGTGGTAGAGAGACGTGTTGATATTGCGCCTCATGGTGCACCGGTACCGCCTTTTTCTAGGCGTGGTCGACCTGAGACTAGATACCGGATGGAGTTGGGTGGCCAACTCTGTGGATTGATTTTAGATGCGAGCATCAGGCCCGCTCATTATAGAGAGATACAGGTTGAAGATAAACTGTTACGGATGTGGAGAGGCATGTCATGTGACATGTACGGCCTGATACGGCATGTCGTAGGAGCTACGACAGATGTTACACGTTTGAGGAGGAATGTCCGTAGCTATAGTCGTAGTCGAGATGCAGCACGTGATGGACAATCTGCCAGCAGCGACTCAGATGCATCTCGTGATCGTTCACCTCACGGCACGCCTAATTATCAGCATGAGGCTCCACTAGTAGCATTTGACACTAGTCATCATGGAGATGAGGTTGGACCATCGGAGCGACGTCCAGTCAGCAGCCTGTAGCATCCATCATGAGTACTAGTCACGATCATCATGAGCAGGCTGGACCATCGACTGCCGAGGCTACAGTACTATTAACTGAGTAGGCCTCCACTGCTACTGTGCCTCATATTGATTATGTTTTACTACCACCAGCGGATGCATCCATCAATACTAGTGATCATCATGATCATGAGCAGACTATTCGACCATCGATTGTCGAGGCTGCACCGAGATTTACTGAGAAGGACGCATCCACTTGTACTAGTGTTATTGATGTTGTTATACTACCAGCAGCGCCTGATCCATGACATTTATATTACAGTTGTATATTTTTAACATTATTTATATATATATATATATATATATATATATATATATATATGGATGGTCCATGTATTTTATGTTCATGTTGCAGTTGTACTTAATTTTCATGTTGATGATCATCATGATGTGGCGCATATATGTTAGATATGTTCATTTAATGTTTACTTGCAGATAGATGTGTATATGTGATAGGCGCATGAGTTATTTGACATTATATTGAGATGTATATTTGATGTTTGTGTTGTGATGATGTTAATATATAATGTTAATTTGATGTTAATTGAATGTGTTTATTAGTCGAATGTGATGTTTGTACGATGCTTATCATGATCGTGATGATGTTTATTAATTAATTTAATATTATTAAATTACCATGATATTTATTAAATATTATGTCGTGAATGTAATTGTAATTTTAATTTTAATTTTATGTAAAATTGTAAAATTGTATTTGTATTTGTACTAATTGTAATTTTAAGTGTAATTGTATGTAAAATATTTATTAATGTAAAATTTTAATTGTAATTGTGATATTTAATTTATTTTGAAATGATTGTAATTGTATATATGAAAAATTGTAAAATTGTAATTGTAATTCTAATTGTATGTAAATTTCACAAATTGTAATTGTATTTGTAATTGTAATTTTAATTGAATTGTATGTAAAATATTTGTAAAATTGTAATTTTAATTGTAAATGTTATTCTATGTAAAATTGTAAATGTAATTTTATTTGTAAGTATAATTTTAATTGAATTGTCTGTAAAATATTTGTAAAATTGTAATTGTAATTGTAAATGTAATTATATGTAAAATTGTAATGTAATTGTATGTAAAATTAAAATTCTAATTCTAATTCTAATCGTAATTCATATATGTGAAATTAATGTAAAATTGTAATTGTAATTTTAATTCTAATTGTAATTGTAATTTTAATTAATGTAATTGTATGTAAAATTTTAATTTGTAAAATTTTAATTCTATTAATGTGAAAATTTTAATTGTATTAATGTGAAATGATTTTAGTAAAATATTTAAATTTGTAAATTTTCAAATAATTTTAAAATAACAAATCTAAAATAATACGAATTTTTGTAACATAAAGTTTAGAAAATAATGAAAATAAATTCATGTACTTTATAATTATCATTATTTTATTATGATCTTACATATATAAAGTTTAGAAAATAATGAAAATAAATTCATGTACTTTATAATTACCATTATTTTATTATGATCTTACATACCCAAAAAAAAAAAAAAAAAACTTTAAAAAATCCGGTGCACTTATCATCCTAACAGGCCCCGATGCATCGTATTAATACAACGCACTAGTGCATCACATTTTCGCGCACCAGAAATGAATAAACGCAAATAAAAAAACGCAACTCTATTTTGATTAAGTTAAAAAAAATGGCAATTTGAAAAATGGGTGGAAAAATGTTTTCGAAAATATAATTTGATAAAATAATTCTTTAAATACTAAACACTTTTCATTATTTCACTTTTTTTGCTAAAACTTTTCAATCAGATTTTTTCAGGAGACAGATCTGTAGCAAGAGATTACGAGGGCACTGTGGATGGTAAAATACGTTCCAACAGAAGTATTCAGACAATCAGAAGAAAAAACTCTAGTGATTCAAGCCCTTTATCATAGAATTTCAAACCATTTCATGATTAATTTAATTCTTTTTTTTACTTTTTTCTGCAGTTTTTTATTTTTTCCTGCAGTTTTATCCATTTTTACCTGAACCTTTCATTTTTTTTTTCCCCTTTCTTCTCCATGTTTCTGTGATTTCAGAATTAGGGTTTTTCATTTTAGATTGACATCCAACCCAAGGGATGACTTGCATAGTCGGATCCCAATCCATTCGACCATTACGTGAATTTTTGAAAAAATGGATTTTTCTTTATCGATGTGCCCTACATACGCTACCACACCAGTGCTTAGTATTATTACAGCACACCGTGCAATTTCTGTGTCGTAAATAATTGAAAACATTTTTTTAAATCCGTGTGCCAAATCTAAAATAGGGCATCGGTGCTCTCTTTAACTAGGAAAGCATCGTACGGTGTATTACACCATTTTTGCAGTGTGTTTATAATACCCCATGCACCGTTAGGTCTATTACACTGTTTTTGCAATACATTTATAATACCGAACGCACCGTACGATGTATTATACTATTTTGCGGTGCGTTGTTAATATCTCCACGTACCAACGACAGTGCGGATTTTATGAAAGGCGCACCGGTGTGTCGAGATTTATTTTCTACCTAAAAAGTTGATAATTTATTTATAAATATATTAATGAATGATATGCTACAGGTTTCAGATTGATAAAGAAATGACTGACAAGATATCAAGTAACAAAAATATTGATAACACATCAAGAAAAGCAAAAAATTCAAGTTCTTTGTAAATTCTTTATAAAAAATATTATTTTTGAACTATATGTAACTTTAACTAATATGTATTTTTTACTGTGTATCATGCAGAGCCACAAAATGACGAAGCTCGATATGATTACTTCTGATCTACGACAAGAAGAGCGTAAAAGTTTAATGGAAAATTTGCAAAAAGATGAATCAGGTGAATGAAACAATACTATCGATCCAATATGAGTTTCTTTTTTAATTATCATTAATAATATACTTAAAATTATTAGATACCATGTGTCAAATAGTCTACTAATTCACATTTGTTTAATGTTCTACAGGGACCAACAACTCAGAAAAGGAATGTTGTTCTAAGAAAAGAAAAAAAATAGAACATGCAAATGAAAATGAATTGTTCCTTGGCTCATCTGGAGTGGTGTTGGAAGTTAACGAAAGGGGGAAAAACTTTTACAAAAGTTTGAGGGATCTAGTGGAACGAATACAACAACGTGCTTCAAATGTAATATGTAATCATTTCATTTTTCGATCATTAGGTACAATAAATAAACAATTTAGCATTAAATATTAATTTTCAAGAATTTTCTTGCAGAAAATTAAAAAAAATGGAACCCATTCAGCACATAAAACAGGACGACAAGGAAGAAAATGGTTGATCTCTAAGTTTGTGAGTAATTGTTACTTCCTTATAACAACTTAACTAGATTTCATTTTTGTATTTTTTAAGTTGTTTTACAAAAATCATCATTGAATGTATTCAAACAGGTGCTAACATACAAAGAAGAACCATCAGACGAATTGATTGAAATTGGATTAAATATGGGTTGTGAGTATATGTTGGCATATCATAATTTAATTGTGGAATTTGTAAGCATCTATCGATCTTGTTTTAATTAGCTCCGTCTATAATTAATAGAACAAAAAATCTTTTATATTAAATATATGATTTTTTATGGGGTATAAAACTTGCAGGAAACAAAGTATGGAACTACACCAACAGATGAAATTTTGAAAGATGGCATGGTACATGGTTTTGAAAGAATGTGTATAGTTTATGAGTCAATTTTTGCTATGGTACGTCATTTTTATTTTCGATTTACATTGATGTATATTATTTAATATTGGAATTTTCATTATTATCACCAATGTATATACACTCATTTCAGTTTATTTTTATGTTTGTAGATGGAAAGTGAAGAAGAAGAAAATAATCAACGTCGTGAACACAACATTCCTGAAAATAACCCATCATGGAAGTAGCTCTAGTAGTGACAGCAGTTCAAGCGAAGGATGATGATCACTATGTAATTTGGATATCAAAGAAAGGTGTTTTATTTTTTGAAATATGTCTGTGAAATCAGACATTTTGTTTAATGTAATGGACATAGTGTCCCAATTGAAAGGAAAAGGCATACGAATAATTGTCCCATTTTGTATGATAAAGATATATATATATATAATATGTTTTAATGTATTTTATTGCGTTCTCCATTGTCGTTATTGTGTTCTCCATTGTCGTTCTCAAATGCACTAATAAAAATTTAATTCATATGAATATTGTTATAAGATTATATATATGTGTCGACTTTTGATGAGTAATGAATTTAAAAAAAACCACAATAATTCTGATATGATATAACAAATTAATCCAAACAGCACGTTCAAATGCATTAATAAAAATGTAATTAATATGAATATTGTTATAAGATGTGTCGAATTTTGATGAATAATGAATTTAAAACAATCACAATAATTGGACTGTCAGAGGTGGATGTTTCTAAAACAAACAAAATGAAAACTGGTGTGTTTATGATTCTATGGGCACCGCACTAATACCAATTCCAGTTATAAATATCGGTGCATTTGTGTGATACTGCGCACCGGGGCATTTATGTATCTATAAGCACCGATGCATTTGTAGATTCCATGTGCACTGCACAAATACCGATACCAATTATAAATCTCGGTTCCTTTCTGTGATACGGAGCACGGTGCCTCATAAAGATACATGCACCGGTGCGCTTATACGACCTATGGGCAACGCTTAAATCCCAAGACCAATTAGAATGGCCCCATGCATTGTATCACCAACAACAGGCTCAGTGTTGTTTTTTTCCTTAACGGCCAAGTGCATTCTCCTTCGACCGCCCCGATGCGCTATCTACCGATACGCACTGGTGTGTTAAAATCTGATAAGAGCACCGATGAAAAAACATCTGTAATAACCTTCATCCACCCTTTTTTTTTAGTTGTGTTGAATTTCCGTTAAAAGCTCTGCCAAAACCTCCGTTACCAGAAACAGATGTGGTAGCATATGTTTTTTTGACAATTTTGGCCAATTTTATAACACTAAAAACCTCCTTTATAACCTCCGCTAGAAGGTCTTTTCCTTGTAATGAGAGGATTCACAACAATTGCAGTCTTGGAGGACATATCTGGATTGGATTTTGACATTTTTATGATTACTGGATAACTGAAACTCTGTTTTTAGGGCTTTCTGAATTCTTCTATAAAATTAAATGGTTTACAAAAGTGTTTCTTACTTTAACAGAGGTTCTGGATGCAGAATAAGCACAACTTGGTTTTTCTTGGATTTCAACTTCAAACTGTACTATAGACTCTCACAGGTTTATTAAATAAGAAACAAGGGTTTCTTATACTTTTTCAGTGTGTTTTAGGTTAAAATATTGATTCAAATTGGGTGCAGAGGGTTGGGGTTACCTACAGAGAATTTTTGGGCAAGATTGGAGTCTTTTAAAGTCTGCAAAGGCTAAAATAAACTTGATTTTTCATTTAAAACTAAATGAAGTATTTAAAACGGGGTTTAATCAAATTTTGACAGGGTTTTAGCTCTTTTCGGGCAATTAGAATCTTTCTTTGGGAAAATAAGCTTTTTACAATACTCAAATTTTTCAGCAAACTCTTTTTAGAATGATAACAAGCTTGTTTTTCTTGGAAAATACTTATTTGTGCAGGTATTGGTATTTGTAACAATTTCTGAGGTGTCAGAATGAGTTTCTGGTTGCTTTTGAAGGCAATCTGGGACTTTTCAGGTCTTTAGTAGTCTGGGATCTTTCTGTAGTCTTGACATCAACTGCGTGGATTTTTTGTTGGTTATGGGCTTAAATCAGTGTATAGGCTTCATTCTTTTCAGTCCGAAGGATGAATATAGTGAAATAGCGCAGAAAAAGGGCTTAATGGCACATTTTAGGAGTTTTACTGATCGTTTTAGGTTTAGATGAGATTGTATTAAATGGAAGTCACATCAAAAAGATAGTGGTTTTGGGTTTTCGAAGGCGAAAACTGTAGGTGGTTATCGCGCAAGAAATAAGTGGTAAATGGTTTTGGTTGGATTGGGTGAAATCCAATGGGACTCAGCCGCGTGGAGGATAGAGAAGGGCAAAAAAAAAGCCCATTTCGCATATTTTGGAATATGTTTTCATCGTGCAATTAAATTTGCGATATGACCTTTGGATCGTTGGATTTGGGAGGGCCCATGCGAATGGCTGCGATTTGATAGGAAAGTTGCTCAGTGGTAAGAGGTGAGGTCCAAGCTTGTATTATGTGGCGGGGTTAATGAAATGTTTTAAAACATAGTTTAAAATATATAAACAGGTGTTTTGTTTTATTGATATGGCGGGATAATATTATATAGTATATAAAAACATTAACCAATGTCTTTATAACTAATGGTGCGGGATGTATTATATAGTAAATAAAACCTTTTAGCAAGAGTTTTAAAACCATAGAGGGCGGAATTAAATTATAAAATATGTTTAAACCTATGGGAAAGAGCAGGGATTCATTTAGCATGTGGGATAAATAAACATAGGTTTAAACTTTAAATAAGTGGGTTTTTGGGGTTATTAATATATAAATAAATTAATATATACGAGAAGGGTATAATATAAGGGATTTAATAATATAGGTTAGAAACTAATATGAAATGTAAATTAATGAATGAAATGAATTAAAATACATAGTATTTAAACCAAGTAAAGTGTAAAATAGGCAATTAAGCATAATTTTGTCCCATTTTTATTTTTTACACATGAACTTAGAATAAAATGCATTTTGTGGGTTTTTGAGTGTTTTTTCAATGAAAGTTAGATTAATTAAGTAGGGTTTTTACTTTTACTAAGCAGAAAAGGTGTTTTTCTTAGGAAAAGGGATCATAGTTTTGGAAAAGGGTGAATATGCTGATGAAATGGGTTTTATTTAGGGAATCCAATATTTTTAACCAATTAGTCATTAAGCCTTGGGTCTGGTCCCAACAAAAGTCAGAGAAATGATCTGAGCCTTTTTGACTGAAGTTTTAGGACACTGGGTTATTGTGGGGGAGGGGAAATTAGTAATTTTTTGCCCGATGATGCTTTATTACATGTATTGCACAACTGCTTTCTACCTACCCATCTTTATTCTAAATTTTTTTACTTCATTTCCATGGGTGCATTTAAGCTTGTAAACCTAAATCCATTTTTCTTTTAAATAAATAAATCTATATAATTCTAACCTTATTTCATCTGAGGGCTTATATTAAACTGTTGAGCTCCTCATTTATTATCTAACTATCTACTGATTTGTCAAGTTTAAATTGTTTGACATATCTTTATTCTCTATCTAAAACATAAAATTTAAAACATGAAAATTTAAGGTTTAATTGTTTAACTGATCATGGATTATGGCATTTTGAACAATCTGCACATAATCATTATTTTGGAGTAAGAGTAAATAGTAGTGATATTTTGACTTGCTCACTTTCAGGTCTTATTTTAATCTATTTTTTCTTTTGGGGTCTATTCTTTTCTAAGTCCTTTGATTTTTCTTTTAGGACTTTTACCCTCTTTTCATTTTTTTATTATTTTCAAATATGGGAAAACAACTTGCAGAAAACAAGGTATGTACATATTTACAAGACTATCAAAGTCAATTCAAAAATTATGAATCATATTATTATAGGACCCTAACAGTGGATCCACATGGGGATGGCATTTCCTGGTGAAATGTCAAGAACTTTAAGACTAGTAGCCCTTGAATTTTGACTGTGATGATCATGTAAGTGTCTTCTGATCTCTGCAATTATTTCATACTTATGATATTTTACCTCTCAAAGCTTAGGGCCTTCTCTCTGGGCTTCAACTTTGTTAGGAAAACATCCAATCTAATCTAAAATATTCAATGTATATGTACAATGGTCAAAATAAATGAAACTAACTATCTGTTATCTCTGAGGAGTAGTAGTGCTTCAACATTCTGCCATTTACTGATCTATCTAGTATATCTTATCCATCCATTTCTTTTAGAAAGAAAGCATTATTACCTCTATAACCATAAATAACATAAGGTCATTTCCATAGAAAATCAAATTTTCCATGTTTACCTTTATCTTCTCTTCTTGAATCCCATTTTAACACTTTGTCTCCAATGTAGAAATCATCTTCTTTACTCTTTTTGTCAAAAAAATTCTTTACCTTATCCCGAATAACTTGAGACTTAATGTAAACCTCTTATCATTTTTGTTGCAAGTGAATGGTCTGATTAATCCTTCTTTGAATTTCACTTGGCTCAGTTTGTAATTCTTGGATAATTTTCATTACTAGTACTCCTAAGGAAGATGGAAAAACAACATCCAGTCCATATACAAGATGGTAAGGAGATGTACCAATATATTTTTTGGTTGTAATTCTATCTTCCGATAAGGCATTGACTAACTTCTTGTTCCAAGTCTTTTTGTTATCTTCAAGTAAATTTTTGATGACGTTTACAAAGCTCTTATTTGAAGATTCAACTAGACCATTACCTTGTGGGTAATATGCAGTAGAATGGCCTAGGGTAATGTGATATTTATGGAAAAAGTCAATCATATTTTTAGATTTGAATGCAACTGCATTGTCAGTAATAATATTTTGGGGACATCCAAATCTTTAAAGTATGTTACTTTTTAAAAAGGAGATAACGACAGTCTCTGTGGCTTGCCTAGAGGGTATGGCTTCAATCCACTTGGTAAAATAGTCAATGGATGTCAGAATCCACTTATGTTGGGCTGATGATGGAGGGTTAATTTCTCCAGTGAAGTCAATACCCCATTTTTGAAATGTAATTTCAGTTGAAATGGGATTTAAGGGCAGGGGTAACAGTTTTTTCTTACCTTCAAATATTTGACACTTATGATAGGAGGTCACATACCTTTTAACATCTGCAAACAATGTAGACTAGTTCTCGGGATTTTGTCTGCAGTAGTCTTCTAGTAGATATTTCCTCCACAATCACCTGCATGAAATTCTTGTACTACTTTTTCAGCTTCTTCTTTTAACAAAAAATTTAACAAAATCCCATTATGGTCTTTCCAAAAAAGTACATTGTCTAATATACAAAATCTTACTACCTTTAGTTTTAAGAATATAACTTTTGTTCTTGATAATCCAAGAGGATCTTGTAAGTTTAGTAATACAAATATGATATTTGCATACCATGGTGAGTCTAAAAAGGCTTCGCTGATCTCTGGAGTCGCCATCTCTTGCTGATCATCTACTTGGGAAATATAATTTATGTCTAGGACATGACAATTTGATTCAGCCATGAGTTTGGCTAAACCTTGACCTTTTATCAATTTGTTGGGTTTTATCTCTATGTCATATTCTAAAATTGTGGCAATCCACTTACCTCTTCTGACATCAAGACCATCCTGAGTTAGAATGTCTTTTACTACTGCATTTGGGACATAGTCAATGATGTGAGAATAGAGAATGTACACTCTGAAATATTTAATGGCCTTTACCAAAGCTAGGGCCTGTTTCTCCATGATATTGTATTTCAAAGTGGCATCTCTAAGTGTTTTGCTAAAGAAAGATATGGGATGCTCATAACCCTGGTCATTTTTCTGCAGTAAAACTGCAGCAATGGTGTGCTTTGAAGAAAATGAAAAAACAATGAAATCCTTTTTAAAGTCAGGACTTATAAGGACTGGGATTTTGGTTAAGGCCTGTTTGATGGATTCAAATAATTGTTTGGCCTCAATAGTCCATTTAATAACTGAATCTTTTTTCAGCATATTATTTAATTCTCTAATTATTTTAGCTAAATTGGAAATGTATCTTCTTAAAAAGTTAATTTTTCCTATAAAATCTTGTAACTCTTTTATGTTTCTTGGAGGACTAATGTTAAGAATTGCTTCTATTCTGGCAGGGTCTATTCTAATTCCTTCCTTAGATATTATGTGTCCTAGTAACTTGCCTTCTTCTAATCCAAATAAGGTTTTCTTAGGGTTTACTGAGATGCAAAACTTTCTACATTTAATAAAGACTTGTCTAAGATGATCCAAGTGTTCATAATCAGTCTTAGAAAATACAGTTATGTCATCTAAGTAAATCACTACGAATTCGTGAATTTCCTTTGCAAAGGCTATATCCATAGTTGTTTGAAAGGTAGCCCCTCCATTCATTAAACCAAAAGGCATTTTTACATACATAAAAGTTCCCCAAGGAGTAGTAAAAGTTGTTTTGGCTTGATCCTCTGGTTGGACTAAAATTTGGTTGTATCCTGAAAATCCATCTAAAAGTGAAATCCTAGAAGAACCAACTACCCTTTATAAAATATGATCCATCTTTGGTAAAGCATAATTATATTTTAAGGATACTTTGTTTAGATTTCGAAAATCAACACTTAATCTAATCTCTCCTATATTTTTTCTGGTTTGAACTAAATTAGAAACCCAATCAGAATATCTGATTGGTGTAATTATGTGTGCATCGTACATTATTTTTACCTCGTTTTCAATCAAAGGCATAAAAACAGGGTTGATTCTTCTTTAAAAAAATTTAAAAGGCTTTTGATATTATTTTATAGGGACTTTATGATGAATTATGTTGGTGTCATAGGATTTTAGGTCCTCATAACTCCAAGCAAAAACATCTTGAAATTCCTTAAAAAGAGCAATATATTTTTCTTTTTCTTGTTGAGGTAATGCTTTGGAAAATTTGATCATCTTGGATTTTAACTCTGTGCCTATGTTACATTCCTCAATATCAGATCTAAGTGGCTCCATTTTGGGTTTTCTAGCAACATCATTTGAGTCAAATAAATCTTCTAAAGGAGTTAAACCTTTTGGTAAGAAATTATCTTTCAGATTTAATATTTAAAATTCATCATCAATTATCTCATCAATTTCTACTTTCTCTAAGTTATCTATATCTGATTGAATAAACTTAGTTGGTCTAGCAAACTTTACTTTATTTACATCCACATTATTCAAATCAATTTCATTGTCTAAATCCTGATCTAATGTACAATCTGTGCCTATTTTACAATTCTGAAATTCACCTTCATTATTCATAAAATGGTAAATTTTTTGGTCTTGTGAGAAAATTTGCCAATATTTGAGGTTGTCTGGAATTATTGGTCTATGTTTTAATTCTGCAGTATATTTATGATTGGGCTGAAAAGGTAAATTACAAGTACTAGCAAAAGTTGCTAAAGAATGTGCTTATAAATTTTTCTTTCTAGGTATTGCAGAGAAATTACATTCCAACAAATCATCAATCAAATATAATACAATCTCTCTATATCAGCCTAGTCTGGGATTGTAAACAGAATATTCACCATTAATTTGTTTTACAATCAACTCTGAGTCTCCCATTATTTCTATTCTTTTACCCCCTAAGTTTTTGATAATTTGGAGTCCTAAAATGAGGGCTTCATACTCAGCCATATTGTTGGTGCATTTAAAATTCAGCCTAAAATCATGGCCTTCTACATTATTCTTTTCAATATTAGTTATCCAAACTCCTACTGTTGCTCCTAGTTTGTTTACTGATCCATCAAAATCTAAATGCCATAAAGATTCATGAAATATGTTGTCATTGTTTTGTATTTTCTTTTTGTCCTTTAGTTCAGTTTTGATTTCATTATCAGTTTCAAAGTTACATAAGATGAAGGAATATAGGTCAGTAAGTGTAGCATAAATTGGGTAATTTATTGATCTTGCTACACTACTTACCATATATTTCATCAATGTTTCCCTATAGAGTTTCTTTGGTTGACCAAAAACTGATATAGTAGCATATGACATGTCCAATATTTGTAGAGATCCCTTTAATTTTTCTCCCCATGAGCAAGATAATAACATTCCATATTTGGGAGGGATATCAGCTACTACAATGTCCATGAGTATACTTTTACTTGGATATTAAACTAATGTAACACACAAATCTTTAATTAAACCTAGGCATTTAACTTTGCTTGAATCAAATGAAAATAAATATTTGTAAGGACTTGTAATGTCTAAGTTTAGGGTTTCCATTATTGCTTTGGGCATTATATTGTGTGAAGCTCCTGAATCTAACATTGCATTGTGTAAAATTTGGTCATGTACAGTTAAATTGATGTAAAATGGAAGAACTGATCCATATTGATGCTTTCCATTCACATCAGGGCCAAAAATCAACTCTGGTTGATCATCATTCAAGTTTACAGAGTCTTCTCCATCATTCATGTTTACTGTTTCTGTGATATTTATTTTATACAAATCATGTTTTACCAATTTTTTCAAAGGAATTGGTATTTTTAACTTTGCAATTTCAGTTTGTGTATTGAATGAAGGTTGTGATTTACTTATTTGAATTAACTCTTCCTTAGTAACTGTGGTTTGAGTGGTTTTATCTTGTTTTTCTACAGTTATGTTTTCATTTTCTGTTTGAGTTTCTTGTGTCTTACTGCTCCTAGTTTTATTTTCAGGAATGGTCTGAGAAGTAGCATATGGTTTTTCATATTTTGAATTGTCAGAAGTTGTTTTTGCAGTGGTAGCTTCTGGATCTGTTGATTTTGGATCAGTAGTGGATGTTTTGGACTCTAAGTTTGATGTTTTAGTAGAATTTGTTGTTTTTACATCAACAAATTTTTGTGCATCTTTTGTTGTTTGATCAACTTCATCTGTTATGTCAACAATCTTAGGACTTGGTGAAATTTTGGGGTTGGAAACTTTGTGGGATGAGTTAGAGTTTTTCTTATTTTCCCTAGGGAGAATTTGCAGATTTTTTGTTGTTGGGGTTTCTAATGTTTTCTTATTTTCAGTTTCTGCAGATTTCTTAGTAGAAGGTTCAGTGTTTTTCTTACTTCTAAGGTTATATTTCTTATGTACTTCGTTTATGGAAAAATCATAACCTTGTTTGTAGTCAAATGATTCACCTGAATCTAACTGAAGTTGTTGCATTTCAAATAACTCTTGGTCTTCTTGAGTGATAAAGATAGTGTTATCTTCATTTATACCCATTAGATTTATGGTATATTAATCATCTACATTTTTTTGAGAACTTTCAGCTTAGTTCTCCTGAAATGGGGGTCTTATTGTCTGATCTGGAGCTGATTCTTTTGACTTTCCTGAAATTGTATTTTCCTAAAATTGGGATTCCTGATTTTTTATTGATTATCACATTGAGGTCTTCTTTCTATGTTGTCTAATCTATCCATCATTCTCTCTAAATTCTTAACTAACTGGTCTATTTTTCCATCTGAACTAGATGTTTCTTCCTTAATGGTTACTCTCCTCTCATTTCTCAATCTAGATTTTCTAGATAAAATATTAACTTCTACACCAACAGCATCTGTTTGCATTCTTTCTAATGTTTCAGCATTTCTCTCCCTCAACTGATAAGCCATGTCTATGTCAAATCCATCAGGAAATTTGAGTAGGACAGAATCAGGAGTGGGCTTGAGATTAGCTAGAATTGAGTTGTAAACATTGTTGTATCTAGTGCAGTAGTCTTAGACTGATTCATTGGGAGTTCTTCTCATTGCATCAAATTCAGATAATATTTGTAGTGGATTTTTCTTCTTTTCCAATTTACTCAAAAATACTCTATGAAATATTGCTAAGTTTCTTTTGTTTTTGTAGTTTCTCTTTCATGGAAAAGCTTTTCCATTTGAATCTCCATCTCTTTTATTCGTCCTGTTAACTGAAAAATCAAATTCATCATGTCATCCTTCTGACCTTGACATTGTACTATTTTTTTGGCCTGTGGATGTTCAGTTGGTGGGAGTTTAAGTTGTTTCCTCAATGCTGAAATATCCTAATTTTTTTTCTTCACTAACTGTTCTATTGCTTTAAAATTTGCAGGATCATATCCTACTTGCATAACCAACTCTTCTAAATATTTAATTCTAAGGTCTTTGGCATATGATGAGGCCTTTTCAACCGTCATTTGATCTCTCATGTTTATGATTGTATTCTAAAGTTTGTTGACACTCATAGCCTTAGTAATTATGGTAGAATATAACATCTCTAAAATTTGCCTATGAAACTCAATCTGATCTAGTGCATGAATGCTTTCTGTTGGCACTTCAAGATCAACTTTCTTGTAGTCTGCAACTGTCTTAGGAGTCTTGAGTGTTGGTTGTAACACTGACATAATCAAATTTTTTTTTGAGTAATCAAAAGCTGACAAAAGTATATTTTGAATGCCTGGTGTTTGCTTCAAATACTAAGAATATATCTCATTCTTGATTTCTTCATTCTTTGTCTTAGTCTCCTTATTTTTTTTCTTTATATTAAGATATTTTTCTTCTGTTTTATGTGAGGAAGATACCTCTAAATTATGTTCTTTCTCTATGACCTGAGTGTTTGAATTATTAGGATTTCCTTCATTTAAAATCTTTGTTGCTGCCTCATTTGTATTAATTGTATTAGTATCCTTATTTGTCACTGGAACATCTGTGTCTTCTACTTCTATGGTCACTTTTCCTTTATCAACTGAATTTACTTTAGGCTTTTTATTGTATCTAATTTTAAACCTTGTTTCAGTTGTTGTCTCAGTAGTGTATGTTCCTTCTTCTCTAACTCTCTTAGTAGCTTTTTCTCCTTGATTTGCAGTTTGCAGGGTGTGTTTTCTAGCCACTGAGTTTGATTGACATATTGTTCAATCTCTGGCTTTTTCTCATGAATATAAGGTGTTATTTTGCACTTAACCCTCATTTTTCTTAATATTCCTTGTGGATCATAGTTCCATGAGAAGCTTTCTTCAAATCTATACTCAAGAAAAAAATTTGCTGCTTCTTGTTCTGCATCTCTGTGATTAAAAATAAATAGCCCCACCTAATTCTTTAACTTAAATTGGGTCTTCTTCTTGGCTGCTAGGAAGTTGATAGAATCAGAATTTAGGATTTTCCTGATATACTCCAAGGAAAAGACTCTCATTGGCACATATTTAGGTAGTTTGTAGGGTAATATATTAGACCCAAAAACTCTAATTTCTGTATGTTTCTCATATAAGTACCAATCACCAGTTCTAGTGTGATCTAATAGCTGTAGAATTTTCTTCATTTTTTCACTGATCCTTGGTTGTTTTGTGTTGGTCAACATATTTATCAATGGGTGGACAAAATTATCTGTAAAATCTACATAATTGAATTCTGAGGACTCTTTTCTGATCAAAAAAGTCCAAAAGTTGACTGAAAGTGGATTTTATTCTATATCAAGCTTCTGGAGGGTTATAGGGAACTTGTCTACTTGAAAATACAAGAACATATGGAAAAGGAAGGATGTATACCTAAATACTCCTTTACTTGGAAATTTTACCAGCTGATCATGGATATTATCCGCTATATACTCAACATAATTTAAAATTATAGAGGAAGGTTGTCCTGGTGAAAAAAGTAGATAGAAACCCTAGGATGGACTCATCAGTATGCTCATCTCTAAAGTATCCTAGGATAAATGACAACATGGAAATGACATGCCTAGACCCTTTTGGAAATTTTGAAGTATAATATGGAGCGTTTATTTGTGGAATTTCAACATGTAAAGGAATGAACACTTGAAAAATCTGAAACATTTTGGGAAAATCAAGACCAATATACAACTTTATATTTTCTTCTATTGACAAAGGAACTTCTTTGGGATCATGTTTGAGTTGTAACATCTGGTTTATGGACTCAACAGTAATTGTAAACAATACCTCTTTGTTTGCATTCATCATTGCTCTATGTTCAGGTGAATAATAACTCTGACACAACCTAATAACCTCTCGGCATTAATGAGTGGCTAGAAAAACATATTTGGGTAGGTTTGATTCCCAAATTTGGACTTCTTCAACCTGATCTAAGGAATTTTCATAACTCCAGCAGTGGAGGTCTAACAGATTAAATTCAACAACTGGATCTGCTATTTTATAGTCTACATCTCCTAGTGGTGTATGATCAATGTCTAAAATAGGAGGTTGTAGAGGATTTACAACGATTGTAATCTTGGAGGACATAGCTGGATTGGATTTTAACATTTTTAGGATTACTGGATAACTGAAACTCTGTTTTTAGGGATTTCTAAATTCTTCTATAAGATTAAATGGTTTACAGAAGTGTTTCTTACTTTAACAGAGGTTCTGGATGCATAATAAGCACAACTTGGTTCTTTTCTTGGATTTCAAAATTTAATTTCAACTTCAAATTGTACTTCAGACTGTCACAGGTTTATGAAATAAGAAGCAAGGGTTTCTTATACTTTTTCAATGTATTTTGGGTTAAAAAATTGATTCAAATTGGGCATAGAGGGTTGGGGTTACCTGCAGATGATTTCTAGGCAAGATTGGAGTCTTTTAAAGTCTGCAAAGGCTAAAATAAACTTGATTTTTCCTTTAAAACTGAATGCAATATTTAAAACAGGGTTAAATCAAATTTTGACAGGGTTTTAGCTCTTTTCAGGAAATTAGAATCTTTCTTTGGGCAAATAAGCTTTTACTATACTCAATTTTTTCAGCAAATTATTTTTAGAATTATAACAGGCCTATTTTTCTCGGAAAATACCTGTTTGTGTAGGTATTGGTTTTTGTAATAGTTTCTGAGGTGTCGGAATGAGTTTTTGGTTGCTTTTGAAGGAAATCTGGGACTTTTCAGGTCTTTAGCAGCAATCTGGGATCTTTCTGCAGTCTTGACATCAACTGCATGGCTTTTTTGTTGGTCTTGGGCTTGCATCAGTGTATAGGCTTCGTTCTTTTCAGTGGGGAGGACAAATACAGTGAAATAGCACAAAAAAAGGGCTTAATGGCGTAGTTTAGGAGTTTTAATGAGCGTTTTAGGTTTATATGAGATTGTATTAAATGGTGGTCACATCGAACAGATAGTGGTTTTGGGTTTTCGAAGGTGAAAACCATAGGCGGTTATCGCGCAGGAAATAAGTGTTAAATGGTTTTGGTTGGATCGGATGCGATCCAATGGGGCTCGGTCGTGTGGAGGAGGGAGAAGGGTGCAAAACAGCCCATTTCACATAGTTTGGAATATATTTTCATCAAGAAGTTAAATTTGCGATATGACCTTTGGATCGTTGCATTTGGGAGGGCCCATGAGAATGGTTGTGATTTGATAGGAAAGTTGCTCGGTGGTAAGAGGTGGGGCCCAGGCTCATATTATGTGGTGAGGGTTAATGAAATGTTTTAAAACATAGTTTAAAATATATAAACTGGTGTTTTGTTTTATTGATATGGCGGGATAATATTATATAGTATATAAAAACATTAACCAATGTCTTTATAACTAATGGTGCATGATGTATTATATAGTAAATAAAACCTTTTAACAAGAGTTTTAAAACCATAGAGGGCGGAATTAAATTATAAAATATGTTTAAACCTATGGGAAAGAGCGGGAATTTATTTAGCATGTGGGATAAATAAACATATATTTAAACTTTAAATAAGTGGGTTTTTGTGGTTATTAATATATAAATAAATTAATATATATGGGAAGGGTATAATATAAGGGATTTAATAATATAGGTTAGAAATTAATATGAAATGGAAATTAATGAATGAAATGAATTAAAATACATAGTATTTAAACCATGAACTTAGGATAAAATGAATTATGTGGGCTTTTGAGTGTTTTTTGAATCGAAATGAAATTAATAAGTAGGGTGTTTACTTTTACTAAGCAAAAAAGGTGTTTTTCTTAGGAAAAGAGATCATAGTTTTGGAAAAGGGTGAATATGTTGATGAAATGGTTTTTATGTAGGGAATCCAATATTTTTAGCTAATCAGTCATTAAGCCTTGGGTCTGGTCCCAACAGAAGTAAAAGAAATTCTCTGAGCCTCTTTGACTGAAGGTTTAGAACGATGGGCTATTGTGGGGGAGGGGAAATTAGTAATTTTTTACCTAATGATGTTTTATTACATGTCTTGCACAAATGATTTCTACCTACCCATCTTTATTCTAACATTTTTTACTTCATATTCATGGGTGCATTTAAGCTTGCAACCCTAAATCCATTTTTCTTTTAAAGCAATAAATCTATCTAATAATAACCTTATTTCATTCGAGGGCTCAGATTAAACTTTTGAGCTCCTCATTTATTCTCTAACTATCTACTGATTTCTCAATTTTAAAATATTTGACATATCTTTATTCTCTATCTAAAACATGAAAATTTAAGGCTTAACTGTTTAACTGATCGTGGATAATGGCATTTTTGAACTATCTGCACATAATCATTATTTTTGTAGTAAGAGTAAATAGTAGTGCCATTTTGACTTGCTCACCTTCAGGTCTTATTTTTATCACTATTTTATTTTGGGGTCTATTCTTTTCTAAGTCCTTTGATTTTTATTTTAGGACTTTTACCCTCTTTTCATTTTTTTATTATTTTCAAATATGGGAAAACAACTTGCAGAAATCAAGGTATGTACATATTTACAAGACTATCAAATTCAATTCAAATATTATGAATCCTATTATTATAGGACCCTAACACTATCCATTAATAAAGATTGTTGTTTACTTTCCCACATATGTATCTGTATAAGCTTTTGTCTTTCATATTATGAATTCTTATCTGATATATATGGTTCATGTTTCATTGATTTAACTGAATAACTTGAATAGGCATTTGTATATTGTTATCTCTTTGTTGTTTAGTGTTCATTCTTGCAGGAAATATTTTGGCGATCTAGCTTGGATTTGAAGCTACAACAAGAGCGACAGAAGAAGAATTGGAAGCAGTTGGACTCCAAGTACGTTTCTTGATCTATTATGTGTGTTTATTTACTATTAGGAAAAGTATCTGCAAATTCTTTAACATGTTTTTCTAAATTCATTGCACCACATTTAGGGAATAATGTTTTATCCATAATTCATAATTCCACATAACAAATTAGCGACTCCACTGGGGAGTTTACCCTTCATTCTTGGTGTATTTTGCCTCTATTATCAACCCAGTTGCATTTACTCTAAAAAATTAGGTTTTTTGAATTCAAACTTGCATTAGAAGTGTGTTAAACAGCCTAAGTTTTTGTTCTCTGTTGCGCCCAATGCATTGTTGAACAAGACACAATGCTTTGCCTAACATTGTCTCCCACTCAGGAGTGCATTGCAATGCACTTTCTCCCCTTAGAGACTGTGTTGCCCCCTAGAGTCAACCAAATTCCATTGAATTTTTCATTTCATTGCTTTTAGTTTTATGTTTGTTGTGTTTTCAAAGTGCCTAATGCCTCAAATTGACCAGTGACTTTTCCTACTTCTTCCTCCTTTGAAAGAAAATTTGGTTCAATGTTTATTTAAAGTGTTTTTCTTTATCATTGACGAATTAATTTCAAAGTATTTTCATTTTTGCATTAGATCCATTTGCTTTTGAAAAGGAAATTGTCATTAAATTCATCGTTTCCTATAGGAGAAATTGTTATTAAATTCCTGATTTCTAAAAGTAAAAGGCATTTTTTTTTATTGATTTGATGCACTTAGTTTCCTTTTCGGCAATCACATTAAAGGGACTGAAAAGAAAAACCTGCATTTTCATGTAGTGGATTGTGTGTTTTGCATAGGAACAATTAGGAAAGATGCATTTTATTTTGTGCTCTTTGATTATTGCTCTCAAATTGATTGCTCTTTCCCTCTAGTAGCTAGGATTTTCATTAAAAGACTAAAAGTGAAAAGATTGCTTATCATTTTAGTTTTCATTTTAGGAAGTTCCAATACATCATTGCGGTGAACCTTGAAAGGAAAATTGATAAACAAGATCAACTTAAAATTTACATCAATTTACCTAACAAAACATTCGAACCATAACGATAACATTTAGAAGGTTTAGGCTAGAGACGTGTTCTGGCGTCGTAAAACGTAGCAGCTGTTGTTAATTGTCTGCGATACATTCTGAGTGTGATACCTCACTCCACGTACGTAAGTATATCGTAGCTCGTCCACGTACTTTTGGGTATATCGGGCGGTGTTACAGTATGAAAAGTATAAAGGGGTGCTCTCAGTGTGTGGTTTCACATTAGACAGTGCTAATACGGACTTGGGCCTCCAAGTACCTTCGGGTATATTTGGGAGGGAAACTTTAGGTTTCTATCCATCCATAGTGAACTGAGTCATCTGCCTTGTAAATTGTGATACACCGAACACAGAATTCGAGGATATTGCATGCCCGTACTTCGTTGTTCACCAAGAGGTATTTTGCAGTTGATAGTTTCTTCGTAAACCTTTTTCCTAGCATCACCCTTTTATTTTGTTTTTTTTTTTTTTGGTTAAAATAAATCAGTCATTTTGGAAGAAAAAAATCCTTTTCCCTTTCATTCGAGTAGATTAGCATTGAAACCACCTTTACCACCAGAAGTTACTCCTGGTCAGCGAAGGCGACTTCACTCTACCGAAACCAGTACTATCAATACCTCTGGTGAAGCATCATCTTCCCATATACCATAATTGGCACAAGTTGTTTCTACACATCCTGGGTCATCTACTATTGTTGAGACAGAGTCCTCATAGCTACATGTGCTCATGATCCATATAATCAGTGAGACCATACATCCTGAACCCAACGTTGTTCAATCAAAAGTTGATCCAGATCCTGTCTCTTCTTTGCCAAAAAATTTGAATCCCTAAGTCAAACAACCAGAAGTTGTTCCTCCATTGGTCATTCCACAATTTTTTGTAGCCATTGAGTCTCCCATATCACACAGTCAACCTCCTAAAATATACTTTGGGCCTAACGGTGAAATAATTCCACCTAGTTTGATTTCGATTGAAGAAATACCAAAAGACGAGACACCTTTAACTCCAACCCATTTTGGGAAGGATATTTACCTGTATCAGTCTTTTCCTCAATCACCACCCTCTGCTTTTGTTGATCTTGTTCCTATTCACATTATCGTCGATTCAAAAGGGTATACATTTGGTCAAGTAACCATGTCTGAACCAACATCTTTGTTTGGACCATCTATTCCAATTATGTCAGTACCTACCCTCGCTACCCCTTTGATGTTTACAACTTCACCAGAATCATATTTTCGTGGTGGCCCTTTGGTCCCATCAAGTTCTAATTCTGGTGCATCTTCAAACCCATGGACTTCACCAATTTCATCGTCTAGTATTCTAAATGGTAAACCTATAGTGAGTACTGAATAACTTGATTCTTTATACGAATCATCAGGGAAATATCAAGCTAGTCCTTCTAGGTCTATTCCATCCAGTACCATATCAACTAGACTCCCTGCATTTCGAGAGCAAAATTTTCCATCTTATTATCCTCCTCATGTACGGGGGCAACCTTTGTTCACCCAATTTGATAGTACTCTGTCATTTTTTGGTCAACCTAATGTTGAAATGAATGTTTTTCAATGGCAGCCCACTTTTCCTCTCCAATCACAAACGGTTGTACACTCGTATCAACCAGTTCAACCTGTTACACCCACATCACTTCCACTTGTTAAAACATCTTTACCCCTGTTATAGAATCAAAATTTTGTACAACAACCTTTTTAGGTGGGTCCTTCAACTCAATACCATCAAGTATTAGGCCCACAGATTCCAAATCCTTCGGTTAATTTACAGCAACAACATGTACCTAGAATCATATATTCACAAGCTAGTTTACCATTTTATGGTATGTCACAACCACAACCAGGTTATACTTATCCTCAACAGAATCCAAGTTATCCTAATTTGGGTTATAATATTGGTCGACAGACCCCTTGGTAGCCTCAGGTGCAAATACCTCAACCTTCATTTCAACAAGTATCGTACCTAGGCTTTGGTCAACAAAATCCTCAAGTGTTTGCTTATCAAAAAAACCCTTGTCTGGGTTACCAGCAGCAGATTCCTTATGCTGGTGCTCAAAGGTTTGTTGCTTAAGAAATTCCATCATACCCTGGCTATGCTCAACCTGACCTTAATCGACATTTTCCTTTTGTTGCAGCTTTAAAGTTACCAGATTTAAATTGGCTAACCAATGATCCAATCAACTATGCTCCTTGGTGGTCGTTGATACCTCACAAATTACCCTCGGATATTCCTAAGTTCAATGGAAACCCTAGGGACTGCCCATCAACTCATGTTATGACTTATCATTTATGGGATTCATCAAACTCCCTGAATGATGACTCTGTTCGACTACGTCTTTTCCAACATATGCTCACAAGTCTAGCTGCAAAATGGTACATTGAGTTACCTAGAGATTCTTTTCATAATTTCACTACCCTAGCTACTATATTTTTTACTCACTTCCAGTTACCCATATGATATGAAATTGGAACGGAACTCTTCACCAATTTCAAACAGACTAATTATACTCACATTTCTAATCATATTCATGAGTGGTGTCATCATCATAGAATGGTTAAGACATTTGTTCCTAATTAGATCCCTGCTGAGTGGTTCATTAAGTCCCTGTTACCATCTATAATTTAGGATGTGGCTAAGGGTGGCATCGTCACTGAAGAGAAATTTATTGCTTGTTCCCAATATTTAGACCTGATCTATACCCAATCTGGCACACTCTATGAAAAAATTCCTAATGCGCCGCAATCTAATTTTATTGTTCCTCCACAATTAAAGGACTCTCATGTCAGAGACATTTTGATTGGTACTACAAGCACAAGTCATACTACTGCATCTGATCCTGCACCTTCTTCCGAAATCAATTTCATGCCATTTGAAAAAGGCAAAAGTGACAAGCAACCTGGAAGTAAGAAAAAAGGGAAATCTAAGAAAAAGAAAACTTCTAACCCGCAGGAAAGATCATCTAATCAATCGTTTGGACCTAGGAAACCTCATTATCCATGCATAATTTGTAATGAGGAACATTTTTTTCGAGATTTTCCTCACCACGTTGAAGTCTCAAAAATCATTAAGACTTCCCATGCGTCAGCTGTGTTGACAAATCCGTTTCAGAATTTGGACAAAAATTTGGTTGCTACGGATCCAAATTCTAGCTCCCAAGTGCTTATGTTATCTGTCACAAAACCTTCAATAGATATTTTTGTGTCAATGCGTAATAAATATTATGGTAGTCAGGAAAATGATCAACCTACTACCTCAACTACAAATCTGTCTATGGAATCGGTACCACCTACTGCTATTCCTGAATTAACGATTAAGCCACCAAATGGAGTCGTTCATAAATCAACATATAATCCTCAAGAAAAACCTGCTCAAAATTATAATTTAGTTAAAGAATTGGCTCAATCCCCTTCAACTATTTCTACTCTTAAGGTATTACAAAATTGTCCCTCCCAAAAATAGGCTTTATTGTCGGCTATTGGTGGAATTGATCTTACTGATTCTAATCTTGTCGTCTTTAATCATACAGGCTATGTGCCACAATTACCTGTAGAATTGGAATTCTCCATACAAGTAAATGTTCTCAATCACCTTGTTCATCGCACTATTATTGATGACGGAGCATCTACATGCATTATTTCTCAAATTTGTTGGAAGTAACTTGGCTCTCCGCGCTTATCTCAATCATCAACGATGTTGAAGGCTTTCTATGGATGTACATATAAGCCTTGTGGTATTATTAATAACCTGCATGTTGAACTAGGGGAAAAACATTGAATGTCAATTTTGAGGTTTTTGATGGACCCCTTGACTATAATATTCTACTTGGAAGGCCGTGGGTATATGCTATGATTGCAATTGCTTCTACATATTTTAGAATGATTGCCTTTCCATATAAAGGTACCATCACAGTCATCAATAAATTATCCTTCTTTGCCTCTTCTTCGCAGGTAACTAGAAGTGTTTTTTTCGTTCACGCACCCTAACTAACACTTCAAAACATTGGTGTAGGACTCTTAAAGGATTTCACTCTCATGTGAACCTTTGCATTTCTGCCGCCTGCGACGTCGAAAGAAATTGCAAGTATAGAGACCTGCTACATGATCTCTTCCACTCCATCTGGCTTAAGGAAGAGTACAGGTGATTCTGAAATTGTTACGTTGGATGAGTTTTTTCCACCTAGCCCTATTGAGTTGGCATAGCAATCAATATATATTGCTTGGGTGGCAAATCTGAAATCAGCGTCGCCGGTTTTTTGGGTTGATCGTTCCTTAGATTTTGGTACTCCATCTGATCCTTTTTCCTCAACTTTCTTGACAAAAGAGAATATTTTGGAAACCATGATGTCAAAATGAGAACCATGGGAAGATTATCATCATCGTTCCCATCTTCCTGATTATGAAGAAAATTATCTTAGTGAACTATATCACCCATCAATCAAAATTTTCTTTTCAAATTCTTTACCTATTAATGCAATCGATTTCGAGCAAAAATTTTCAAATATTGAAGAAACCATTTCTCTCGATATTTCAACCAAACATGGTGTAGTAGAAAATATTCATGTCGACGTATCTTGTTCTCCGTCAGAACAAGAAACATATTAATCTCTATTTCATAAATTTCGTGATGTATTTGTTTGGTCTTATGAGGAAATGCTAGGCATAGATACTAGTATTGTTGAACACACTATTAATATGTATCCTGATGTCAAATCAATGCGACAACGCCTTCATCATGTTCATCCAAATAAGGTTGCTGCCATTAAAGCAAAAGTTGAGAAACTTTTGCATGTTGGTTTCATTTACCTTGTTCTGCTAACTAAGTGGGTTTCCAATATCATTCCTGTCATGAAAAAACAAGGAACCATCAGAGTGTGCGTTGATTATCGGGATGTCAATCTGGCTTGTCCAAAAGACAACTATCCTACTCCCTTTATCGACCAGATTATTGACGATTGTGTTGAATGTGAAATATTTTCATTCATGGATGGATTTTCTGGCTACAATCAAATCAATATCCACCCAGAGGATCAACATAAGACAACATTCATCTGTCCCTGGGGCACATTCACTTATAGGAAACTACTGTTTGGTTTAAAGAACGTTGTGGAAACATTTTAGAGAGCAATGGATTATGCTTTCAATGAAATCAAGAACACCGTTCAACCCTATCTAGATGATTTACCCGCGCATTCACGAAATTGGACTGATCACCCGATGCATTTGAGAGCCATATTCTTACGCTGCCGACACTAAAAAATACGCCTCAATCCACATAAATGTGTGTTTTGTGTTGGTTATGGTCGTTTTCTTAGATTCTTCGTCTCAAAAGAAGGAATTTGAATCAACCCATTGAAGGTTCAGGCCATTCTTGAACTGCATGCGCCATCAAATTTTCTTCAGATACAAAAACTTCAAGGAAAGGATAACTTTCTAAGGAGGTTCATACCCAACTATGCCGAAATGGCTAAAGGATTTACTTGACTCTTGAAAAAATGGGTTCCCTTCCATTGAGACCAAGTTTCAAAAGCTTCTTTTGATGTTGTCAAGGATACTCTTCTCGGGGCATCATTAATGTATCCCCCTAATTATCAGAATGATTATTTCCTATATATCATTGCAGCTAATACGACCATTGCTATCGTATTGGTCCAAGTAGAAAATGGGATAGAACATCCGATCTATTATTTGATTCATAATCTCAATGATATGGAAGTTAAGTATTCATACGTAGAAAATATTGCCTTGGAAACTATTCAAGTTGTCCAAATATTTCGCCACTATATCCTGTTCCGAAAGACCATTTTCATTTTGGATTTCAACCCCATGAATTATATCTTATCACATCAATTTCTTGGGGGGAAATATTCAAAATGGATTTTGATTTTGCAGGAATTTGATTTGGAATTCATCAAATCCAAGTCAAATAATTCTTTAGTTTTGGTTGAGCTTCTGTGTGACCTTCCCTCTGATAGTACTGATACTACGTCAGAACCATCAATTACTGACGAGTCTATGTTTATGATCAGATCATCTGATCCTTGGTATGGATATTTCATCATTTATCTCCAAACTCAAACTTTTTAACCTGATACCTCTCACTCGGAACAACGACGTATTTGATACCAAGCCAAAGATTATCTTATCGTCGGTGATACACTTTATCATTGTGGTGTTGATAATATTTTAATGAGGTGCCTCACTCATGAGGAGGTCTAAAAGGTTTTAAATGACTATCATGTTGGGGCTTGTGGTGGTCATTTATCTAGATGCTCTACCACGTAGAAGATACTCTGCGCCGGTTACTTTTGGCCTACCATTTTTCACGACTGCATCCTCATGGTTAGAAGTTGTCATGTGTGCCATATTTTTTATCGTAAAATCTACAAACCGCCAGTGCCAATGAATCATGTTGTCTCTGTGGGACCATTTTCGAAATGGGGTATTGAATTCTTGACCTGTAACCCTCGTTCGCCCGTGGGGCATGGTTATATTATTTTCGCAATACACTACTTTACCAAATGGGCCAAATCGATGCCTACATTCAACAACACAGGACAGACAGCTACATTTTTTTTCTTTAATCATGTTATTGCATGGTTCGAGGTCCCACAGGCTATAGTGGCAGATCATGGGAAGCATTTTTGCAATCATATCATGAATGAATTAACTTACAAGTTAGGATTGTCACATGATAATTCTACTCCTTATTATCCACAATCAGCTGGACAAGTTGAGGCTATCAACGATATTCTTAAATGTATGCTTCAACGAATGATAGGACTTCGTAAGAGAAACTGGCATTTGATCCTGTACTCGGCTTTGTGGGCATACTAGACCTCAGTGAGAAATGCAACTGGATTTACTCCTTTTCAATTGGTGTATGGTCTAGAAGCTATCTTGCCTATCCAATGTGAAATACCATCATTAAAACTCACAATCGACTTGTTACCTGACACCTCATAAGAAGAAGTGTGTCTTTTTAACCTCAACCATCTTGATGAAACGTGTTGTGAAGCCCAATTGGCCAACAAAGCGCATAAGAGACATATAAAGGCGCAATACGACAAAATTGTCTAGCCTTGTAATTTCTCAGAGGGCGACTTGGTCCTTATTTATGATCAAGAAGCTGATGTAATTGGTACAGAGAAATTTGAGCCATTATGGCATGGCCCCTATATTTTTAAAAGAGTTCTTGCTAAGGGTTCCTATTAGTTAGTAGATTATGATGGGATTCTGTTGGCGCAGCCCAGAAATGGGTTGTATCTGAAACGTTACTATGCTTAATCATGAGCGTAGTGATTTTTTGTATTATATTGTATATATATGGTGTTGATTTGCATTCATTGTCTTAATTTTTTTTTAGAGTTTTCTTGACGTTAGTAATTCGCTAAACATTTCATCGCAGATGTCTAAATCTTTGGAACCATTTTTTGGATATGCTCATGGTGCTAGTCGTAGTACGCAGAATCTATCCTCTGCGGCATGGGCCATTTTTGCTCCGAACGGCGAGTTAGTGAGTTTTCGAGGGATTTATATTGGTAGATCGACAAACAATATCACTGAGTATAGTGCGTTGATCAAAATTCTCTCTGATTCCATTTTTTTTGGTATTAACCGCATTATCATAAGGTTAGACTCACAACTTGTGGTATTACAAATTACTAGTGTTTATATTGTTAGAAATCCAACACTACATTGTTTGTTCCTAAGAGTTCAACTTTTGGAAAGACACTTTGATTTTATTAAATATCAACACATTTCTAGAAATTTGAACACATTGATTGATTCTTTGGCTAATCAAGTTTTAGAAAGACATTTGCAACACATGTAAAGAAAACATTCACATAATTGAATAGGATTGCACAATAAACATAGGAAAACATTGAAATCAAATAGATAGATAGTTATAGGTTTTTTTAAAAAATTGTGCCCAACACACATTGGTCATCTGACCTTAAAATGTATGCAACATGTCAAAAATAAACTAGTGGTGCTCATGGTAACATGCTAAAGATCTAGCTATCCTATGTAGTAACCGCATCCAGCAGTTAGGAACACCTATAGTGTGGCGCTGCAGTTGCATGAGTAACTCTTCGATCTAGTAATCCGGAATCCAGAAGGTCAACCCCTCTATGTGCTACCGAAGCTTGGTCAGAGTCTCAACCATGTCTAGATCCTGAAGGACTGCTCTCCCAACAGCCCTCTCTGCTGGCTCATATGCTCCATGCTCTGGTTCCTCCACCGGTTGAACTCGACCAACATCTGCATTACATCAAAACTTTATTTTATTCTTGGGAAAACATCAAAAATACAAAAACATTGTATAAAACTTTGAAAAATCAAAAAGGTGGTCAAAAAATTCTTACCTATTGCACCCCACTGAGTGCCTTTCGGTAAAGCTAAGTCTGGATCTCCTCGGAAATCAACGCCTGCATATGCATACTCATCAGTGGAAATAACCTGTCGTGTAAACTAGCTGAAGAACGTAGTCGATAAAACAATGGTTGATTGGCCTGCATTCCTAACCATTAGTTCCACCCATATCTGCATCCTCGGATCTCTAGGGTTAGACACACCCAGTGTCACATGTTGTGGCCACATTAGTGGAATCCGCTCTAAGGCAAATGAAATGAGGATCGAACCATAACTGAAGTTTTTCTTCCTTCCTCCATTTGCCTTATTCAGTTGTTATTTTATCTGAGAAAGTACAGCTTTAGACCAATTGAATATTGTTGGCTTCATGCACTCTAGTGCATAGTGCATATATGATCTATTCACTACATATAGTGTAACGATGACGACAAGTTTTGTGATCAAGAAAATAATAGTTCTCAAAGGAAAATCTCTAACATCCTATATGTTTATCTTCCCATATTTTCTTGGCTCTGCCCCTGGATAGAAATGCTGCAAAACATAATCTGTCACAGTATCTCCTCCAAGAGCAGACCCTGAGAGGGAAATGGGCAAGCCCCTCCTCGACAAACCTGTGAGAAAATATACATCCTCCACTGTTATAGGAACCACTTTATTCATAATTTGAAATGCCTCAATATCCGGATCCCATTCTTGAACTAGGAACTCAAATATTTATATTTGTTGCCTCATCCCTGACAAACGAAAGTACTTTAACAAGCCACAATCACTTAGGGCTCTTACTGTACCCGGATCATTTAGGGAAACCATATTATGTTCTTCATGATCTCTTTCTTTCCATGTAATCATCATTATCGTCTGATGAAATCCTGAAACATAACCATAAGAATCATTAGACTCCCTTCAATGCAAATAAAAAATGAATATTGCGCCCAACGCAGTCGTGAACAAGGGACAATGTGTTGCATATGCAGCTAGCCTTCATTTTAGCTACTACACAACACGCTTTTCGATGCTCAAGGGTGCGTTTCCCCTTTTTGGAGAAAAAATTACTCTAAGGGGATCAAAACGCTAAAAATTTGCAGTGAAAGGAAATGAAATGATTACTGAAAGAAAGAGAAGGTTCATGGCACTAACCTGGATCAAACAGTGATGAAAACCGTCCACAGAATCGATCACAATCAGCTACTGAAGTTCGGGGGGGGAAAACAGATTAGAGCTCCAAAATGCAAATGGCAACTATTGAATGGTAAAAATAAATAGTAAAACTCCTTTTATTTAGTCATTTAATTGTTTGCAATGAATATTTATTGCTATGACTATGGTTTTATTATATTTTTATCATGAAACCGGTATTTTTAATCAATTTGATGTTGTTCTGGATAGGTTTTACAACTAATGAACAAATTAGTCGTGCAGATGTATTTCAATAATGATTTGACCACAAAGCATACTTTTTATCCTTATTTTTCGAGCTTTGTTAAAAACAAAAAAGGACTTGAAGCGCACTTTTATCTCTTTTTTTAGCTTCGATAACAACGAAAAAGGAACCCTTGGAGTCTTCTTTTATCTCTTTTCATACTCCGATAATGTGAAAATATTGTCGAGCACTTGTCTTTTCGAGCTCATAAAATTAAATGAATTGATATTTAATCAGTATGAGTTTAACCCTTTTCTGGACTGAGATAGATTATTTACGAAAAAGGATCACCTTGGTCAAACATGACTAAAGAGGTTCTCTCAGATATTATTTTACACTTTTTCGGATCTGAGCGACAACTTTATGAAAAATTACTTATGGATTTTTCTTTTCATCCTCTTTTTCAAAATCTCTAAATATGAAAAAGGACCGGGTTGTCACTATCATTAGGCTCGTTAAAACATAAAATAGCGATGAGCTTGTCGATCATGGCAGGAATTGAGTTTCATTCATCCATAGACACGTTAAATTATTAAATAGAGATACATTTTTTGCCCGAAAGGTTGAATTATAGATCAAGCAAATTTTATCCTCCTCGAGCTTGTTAAAAAATAAAGAGGTACTGGTCGACAAATGACCGTTGAAAATTTTGGAAAGTGAACATAAATTTTTATGGTAGCAAGTCGCTCTTGAACATGACACTTCACTCCATCACCGTGACTGTTTGGGTTGGGTAATCTTCTTGGTTGTTCATTCATACCTATGGTTCATCATACCTCCACTTAGATTTTGGGTCAATGCTGCCAACTCATCTCAGTGTCACTGATATGTTCAAGAGAAGTCATCCAGTGAATACTCTTCCTTCTGCAATACTCATAAACCTTCATTCTTATGACAGTCATCCTTGAACATTGCTATATCAAGTCATCCTTTGTCTCCAAAATCAGTAACTCCCGTTTCATAATAAATTGGCTTCCTATCGACGTCAAATCATCATCCAGGAAGTTCACTTAGAAACATCATATTCCAGTACCATAAGGTTTTTTACAACATCGACAAGATCCTCGCTTCCGTACTTTTGACCGAAATATTTTGTTTGGCGTTCGACATCAAATCATCTATTCATGCCTTACAAAAATGTATTGCAGTACCTTGAGGACCATTGACATCAATGGTGGTTCTCTCATGTTTGTTAACATCTCACATCATTGGCTAGTAGTCAAACGATGTCTTACCATGTTTGAATACAAATTATATATTTGTATTGCTTGACTTGTACCCGAATGATCGAGTGAACGAGATAAGAAGACCCCAGATCTAGTTTCAGACATTCGGGCTATGATTTTAGGATTATTGTACGCATCATCTATACGGTGACCTTACATACATATCGTCATCTGAACATGGGCCTATATCTGTAGGCATGTCTGTATTGGGCAACATTCCAATGTAGACAACTTTTTGAACTCTGTACATATTATTAGATAGTTTATGTGTTGAGCATGGGAATTCCTTCCCTCAGCGATTCATGATCTAGAGGATATATCATGATGTAATGTATTGTAATATTGATGTAGGTCACTACTCCGCTTCAGTTGTAGCCCATCACAGTGTAAAGCATCTCATTCAAAAAATATTGTTATTATTATTTTGACTTCATGCTTTAGGGGGGGAATTTTTATAGGTCAATTTTGGCACCATTCCCAATGACATGGTTAACTGGACATCATCCCCAGAACCAATGAATAGGGTCTATCATCCCCTATCATTTAAGATGCTACATGCCCTAATATAGAGAACAAATACAAATCATCCCTGACTTCCATTGCAAGGTTTCCAATATTTGAAGTATATATTATAACACCTATGAGCTCACCAACGCAGTCTCTCAAGGGGCTAAGTGCATTGCATATGCAGCAAACTCCACTCAAGGGTGCTCTACAAAGAACTTCCCGACACTCAAGGGTGTGTTGGTCAATTGGAAGCGAAATTCTAATTGTTCTAGAATCTCCACTTGGCCAGTGCCTTCTAGAAGAGTGCATATGTGTCAAACTTCGAATCCATGTTTCCATTTTATACCTCTGAGTAGAGAAATGTTGGTGGAATTTCAATTGAGGAATTGATTTGAGTGATATTCTACTGAGAGAGATGTTCATTGTGATGAGGCTGGGATGATGCTCGAGATGGTGACATCAAATAAATCGTTGGTTGTAACCTCCCCTTCTATCCATTAATAAATATTGATGTTTACTTTCCCACATATGTATCTTTATAAGATTTTGTCTTTCATATTATGAATTCTTATCTGATATATATGGTTCATGTTTCATTGATTTAACTGAATAACTTGAATAGGCATCTGTATATTTCTATCTCTTTGTTGTTTAGTTTTCATTCTTGCAGGAAATATTTTGGCGATCTAGCTTGGATTTGAAGCTATAGCAAGAGCGAAAGAAGGAGAATTGGAAGCGCTTGGACTCCAAGTAAGTTTCTTGATCTATTATGTGGGTTTATTTACTGTTGGGAAAATTATTTGCAAAGTCTTTAGCTTGTTGTTTTAAATGCATTTCACCACATTTAGGGAAGAATGTTTTATCCATAATTAATAATTCCACATAACATCCTAGCTACTCCCTTTCTCCCTTATATGGCAGGCCTCGGTCTTCTCGATTTTAGCCAGTTGATCAATGACCCCATACATCATGATTCTGATTGGCCTGCTATGCCAACCAAGCTCCCTTTAGACATCCCAAAGTTTTAAGGTCTTGTTGGAGATGATCCTACCAACCATGTTCGTTCTTTCCACATGTGGTGTTCGTCTAACTCCATCACCAATGACTCTGTCTGTCTTCGATTGTTCTAGCATACACTTACTGGAGAAGCTTCCAAGTGGTATGTCGACTAGGCCTCCTCTTCTCATACTAATTTTACGACTCTTGGCAAGGATTTTCTGTCTTAATTCTAGCTTCCCCTTCGTTATGACATCGATACTGAACTCTTGACCTCTTTCTTTCAATTGTCTATGACCCGCCTATCTGATCATGTCCAATAATGGAAGAGAATAAAGAGCCTATGTCGAGCCCCTACCTTCGAAGACCGTGTCTACATGGACTAGTTTCTCAGATCCCTTTTGCCTAATATTGGAAAAGATGTCACATCTCATTTCCCTCAAATAAAATAAGCTTCCCTCCAGATTGCGTTGAAATATGACCTGATCTACGCATAGTCTAGTTATGTTTATACCATCTTACCTGACCTCTGTAGACCAAGGGGGTCCAATGCACCAGGGACATCCCATGCCATCGACGGTATCGTTGGAGCCCTTTCTCAATCATACACTCATCCTCCCATGGGTTATGGTTTCCCTCAGTGAGGGGCCAGCTCCTCCAGCACTTTTCCCCCTCCCAGTAGCATGTTTACCCCAATGTTACCCAACCTCCTTATTATCTGTATTTTCAACTGGTGCTCTATCTCCTCCAACATTAGAATCTCATCCTCCCTTGCCTTCTCAACCCCCGCAATAGCAGCCACCACCCTCTAAGGGTCAAGTGTATGCACAACAGGGTGCGACTAATCCTCCTACTTCCAAAAAGAATAGGAAAGGAAACCAAAACCAATCAGCTCCAAGTAATCCAAGAAACAATCCCCAAGGGAATGCACCTAACACTGCAACCTAGCAACAGGGCACTCATCCCAAGCAAGACAGGCTAGTTCGCATGAACAAACCTTGTTCTTGTTGCGGTGTCTATGATCACTACACCCGTGATTGTCCTCTTTTACCTCAAATGCATCAGATGTGGGAAACTCAAGAAGCATCCTGAGGACAGCAAGCCTCCCCTTCGGTTCCTCTTAATGGTGCCCCTATTCAACTGGTTGTGTTTACCAATCCTTTCCCCTAGAAAGGATTCATGGCTACCCAACCCCCTGAAAGTCAAGCGGCCACTCAACCTCCTCCATCTGGTACCTTTGATTACCAGATCCTCATGATGAACTCTGACCAACCCATTACCATTGACCTCAACCTTCAAACTCGGTCTCGTCAGTACAACAATCCCCCTGCTACATCTACCCCCGAGCCCCCTTCTTTAGGTCCCACAGAGCCTCTTTCGACACCCAATGGTCCTTTATTGATCCCTCAGCCTAAGGCAAGGGTTCATACCAAGATCCCCAAGGAAAAATTATGTTGAAATGTTGCTTCTAGTAAAGCTGCCCATTTGTATAGTATAGTAGATGACTTGGGGAAATCCACTGCTGCCATGTCAACACTGGAAGTCCTCCAGTCATTCCCTTAACAATGAAGATCTCTACTAACTACCATGGGCACTGTGGATCCTTCAGATGATCGTTTAATTGTCTTCGATTTTGACCGGTCAGAACATCCCCCCCTTCCTGCCTCCATCACATTCCAAATCCCTATCAAGATCTGGAATGCCAATGTCTCTCTTTGTATCATTGACAAGGGGGCATCCACCTATGTGATTTCCACTTCAGTTTGGAAGCAACTTGGATCTCCTGAATTGGCCCCTTCCACTGTCACCCTCCGAGCATGAAATGACCACTCTTCCCAACCCCTTGGCATGTTCCGCAATTGTCCTTTACTCTTCCAGGAAAGACTGTTCCTGTTGACGTAGAATTAATTAATGCCCTCTTAGACTACAACATTCTATTGGGTCGTAGCTACACTTATGTGATGTTTGTTTTCCCATCTACAATTCACCGTAAGATATACTTTCCCCATAATGGAAAGTTTTTCACCATCGACTAGTTGACATATTATGAACCGAAGTCTCAAACCTCCCCTGATTCCATCATCTCTTTAGTGGCCAATAAACAAATATTCGAACCTTCGACCAGTGTCTCACCCATAATCTTCAAAGACTCTTCTTTTCTTGATTCATTCCCTGGTCTCCCTCCTCCTATCTATGATCCCAACTCTTCGAATGTTTGCATGATGCAATCGTCTCAGTCCTACCTCAAATGTACTGGTTCGACTAGTCAGCAGCCCCACCGTCCGCAACCTACTCCTAGCATCTCAATGTAACCTTTAGGATCCCCTCCTCCAGGCCCCTCATCTGCATCTAGTATCCATGAGCCTATCTACCCTCCTATAACGTTTCCTCTTGGCCTTAACCATCTCAGAGATGTCCCGCCTGGCCATTACCCCTCCGATCATAAATTGTTTCTAGCTCCCCCTCCTGGAGTATTTTCGATACCTTTTATGGCTACCTTATCTCTTCCTAACATGACCCTCAGGACCCAATCTAGTACATTGATCCCCCGGCCACTATCCCGCATGGTCAGCCCAAACCTTATCCTGCTTTGACCCTAATCCAATCATTTGCCATGACTCCTCTCTTTTCTTCTGTGCCTCAAACACCTCAACAGAAACCTACTCCTATTGTGAAAGCTTCGGGTGAGGGGGGAAAGCTCGCAAGAAGGCACATAAAGACAAGGCTGCCCAAACATACCCTGCTCCTCATCCTCCAAAGTGTACCCCCTCCCCCCCCCCCCGTGTGCTTTATGTGATGTTGTCAGTCATTCCACCGACCATTATCCTAAATTTCCTTGCATCAAGCCCATGGTTAATGTCGCATTTCCTAAGTCTAAGGTCCTCTAAGCCTCTATTTCTTCATGCACTGTATCCAAGAACCCCAAGATTGTTCACACAAACCACCCCTGTGCTTTGTGTGATCTCCATGACCATTATACGCATCTTTGTCCCCACCTCAATCATTACTGTGCCTCTTTGGAAGTAGTTCGAGAGTACGAGACTGAACATAACCAGTCTTCCTCTCCTGTACTCATGTAGTATGCACCAGGCCAACCTAAGGATACCTTTTCTCCCATTGAAATTCCCCCTCCCAATGTCGAGATGACGGAGTCTTCGGCCACTATCCTCTACCTGTCATCATCTATGAGATCCATGGTGGAAGATCCCTCTGGGATTTCCCCTTCTGCTTCACTTGACCTTCCTTCAGTGATCACCCTAGGCTCAACATCAGTGGATCCCTTATCTAATTGTTCTTCTGTCACCCCTCGTGACAATGGGCATGTGAACCTCTCTTCTCATTATGATGAGTCAGGTAGCTTCGCTGCATCAGGTGGTCTTTCTTCCACCAGTCACCCCATCTTATTTTATGATGACGAAATTATGGAAGCATTTACCACCCCTAAATTTATCTATTCCCCCTTACATCGAAACCATGCATTCGAACCAAATACACTTTGTGGTCATTACATTGACACCCAATGTTTTGATAATGGGGCACCCATATTTGAGAATCTAGGAGAAGAAATTCTCCACGACTCTCATAGTGCACCTGGTCATGTCGACTCTAGTACCATCATTTTTCCTCGTTTAGAAGAACCTAGAGAGTCCCATATCACTTCAGATCACTCTATGGATGATCCCCCTCATCATTCCTTCCTCTTACATCAGCAACCCAGTCCCCTAGACATTTTCATTGACCAACCTGTGTGTTTTCTAGGTGAGCACCAGTTCATTACCTCCAAATCCACTCTTTGGGATAGTGACACCATGTATGCCAACCCAGAAACTTAGTCCATTTGCTTCATATATGCAGTAACAAAAGATATTGGTAATCCTCCATTCCCTTTCTCCAACTACATAACCATAATGAAAACAAATGGCACACTATATCATAAAAATGTGTTTAGATTCCACTTTTCTAAATACATTTGGCATGACCATAACATGCTTGGGGGAACCTATGCCCCTTAACAATAAAAATCCCAGCTCTTAGCCAAAAACAACACTAAAACCCCCTTTCTCTGACAGGTCGCACTTTTCAGGTCATTCCCTGGGATAGGTAGCATTTTTCTTCCTAGTACTTGCTACCCAGGTCGCAGAATAGACCCCAAGAAGTGTGACCCAGTCTGTTCCTAAGATCTGGGTGCCTAATTTGAAACTTTAGTTCATTGAATTTAAAGAGTATGGTTAGGCCTCTTACCTGCAACTAATCGATCTCGATTCTAATGGTCAGTTTGTCTGCTACGATCTTTGTAAGATTTAGGGCCTTTTCTCCTCTCGATATTCACCACAGCTACACTTGCAAAATGAATCAAATTGGAGGGAAAATTCCTTATTAAAAGAGAAACCCCATATTTTTCTTTCGCCATTTGCAACCAAACTATAGCTCAGTTTGAAAAACCATCAACACCATTGGAAAGCTCTCACTAAGCTCTCAAATGGGTATCCTTTATTTTTTTTTGATTTGATACTTCACTTGGACACATTTTTTCCAAGAAGGGTCACTTCACCACTCCTCAAAATTGAATTTCTTCACTTGCAACACTTGTACTTGGGGCACCACTTTGCCTTCATACTTTTCCATGCTCGTGTCGATTTTCATCATGATTAACCATCTTGTACTCATGATTTTATGTTCCCCACCGGGCCTATTTTATGTGGCAGCATCATCGAATCGCCCTTGTTTAGAGCATCTGAGTTGAGTCATCATCGAATCCATGGAATCTGCCCTGAGTCCCCTTTGTCTCCCTCCACAGTCCTCCATCCTTCATTGCTTTTTCCCTCTCTCATGTGACACATTTTGGCCTTCATTCATACTGTCCCCTATCCCCTCTAATGTCGAGTCAGTAGCTGCTAGGTCATCCATGCCCTTTATGCTCTAACAAGGGAAGTCATCAGCCCGCTACTCAGTACCCTGGACCCATTCCACCATCATCCTTGGTGTCAGTAAATCAGTCGCTCTACTATTATCCCGCATGCCTTAGTTGAGTATCCCTTATTTCCTCACCTATGGCAGACCTCCTTTTGTCGACATTAGCTTATTCATTCCAGGAGACAGGTTTAGAGGGCAGTGTACCTTGGTTCCAGCTTCCACTCTTGTTTGGTGCCTAGGATCAGGAAAAGGGACTCTTTATTGCCCTTTGACTTGATTTTTTCTCAGCTCCAGCTCCTAATGGCATGATCGAGATCCGTATACTTGATGGTTCAGTGATGTAGCATATTTTACCGGTGATTCTCAGGTGTGTGTGAGATGTTTCAGACCTCATGAGGGGGTGGCCCTTCAGGTATCCCCCCACATACCTAGATGAATACTTATCTACTACAACCTTGGATGCAGCTCCACAGATTTGATGGTTCCGGCCTCAATCGCTTGCAGCGCCTCTTTAGTTTGTGTGTATCATTTATATTTTCAGAGCCCTTTCCTTTTTTATAGGGCCTCTATGGTTGTACTTATATCTCATGTACTCATATATTATTTTATAAGTCTTGGCTATTGTCCTAGGCACCGTATGTATATGGGATCCATTATCATGTTTTTTCTCTGGCCCATGTTTATGCCAGCATGTACTATATAGTCCAGTCCCTTGTTTACTGGACACATTATTATTTGTACTTTGTTATCTCGGCGAGCATAGGTATTCCTCCCCTGCCTCATATAGAACAGGTACTCACTCATAAAAGAGACTTGTCACACCTATAAGTCTCACCTCCTTAGGTTCTTATCCTTCGCTTTTTAAATGGCATTTTGCGTTTTTTCAACTCCCCTCCCTTCGTTGTCTAGTGATTGAGTTCTTACAACGTACTGGCCATACAATTAGCTCCCTAATGCCCACAATTTGTAATTTCACACCAATTTTTATCATCTAACTCACATTATTAGATGGATCTGGGTGCACATTATAAATCTACTTTACCCTAGTAAATTCAAAGGACTATGAAAAATAACTTAGTAAACCACCTTTATTAAGTTGTTTATGGTCTAAACATGAAACCCCATGCGGAAATATTAAACAAATCTACATTTGTTTGATTTTCCTCAAGGAATAATTAGCTAAACAAAATTTTAATTAATATTCCTGGTCATATTTAACCCAAACGGGAAAATTAATTAGATAAATCATTATTTATCTTGTTATTTTCTAGGAATATTTATTTAAATCTTATTTAAATAATATTCCTTGTTAAATTTGATTAAATCATTTATAAATAATTAGATAAATCATTATTTATTTGATTATTTCTCAACCACATCCTTAAAATAATAAATAAATCATTTATTTATTTATTATTTACAAATAAAGGGATTTTACCAAATTCAAATTCCTTTTCCCTCCAACAAAAATAATAAAATATTCCATAAAAGTTGGATCTAGATTTGGTTAATAATATTTTAATTATGCACCAATATCTAGACTAACTCAATATTTTTTTATAAAGAGAATGGTTTTTCCATTCATTCACTACCTTTTTTTGCCTAAAAATTGCTCTGGATCTAAACTTTTGGTCTGACTTTGATCCTCCATCATTGTCATATTTTTCTATCTTTTTGCTTTTGAGCTCCCCTTGAGTTCCATTTTTGTCTGGGTTTTCTACACCATCAAGAGAGAGAGATCTTAGATCTGAAGCACTGAGGACATATAATAACCCGTCCCATTGAGGGGGACTAGTAACATCTTTCTATGTTCGCTTCCCAGGTGTCATAAATACAAAAATTCTTTAAAAACATTCTTGTCTTGTTCATTGGATGCATGGAGAAACTCTTGCTTTTATTTGTTGTTTAATGTATTTAACTTCATAGATCTGGATTTTCGTAGCATTTATTCTTATCACTAATTGCAGATCTAAGGAAATTCACAGCCATCTTTGATGTTAGGGTTGTTTGGTATGCACATCTAAAGTGAGCTTTTTTCGTACGCTTGCGATCAGAATTCACACTAACACAACACATCACCTGTCACATTCATTTCATGATTGTTCTCTTGTTTTCCATCTCCTTCTTTTCATTTCGGATATTTGCAATATTTCTTCAAGTTTCCTTTATTCCTGCATTTCCAACACATTATCCCTTATTTGGATTTGGATCTTCCTTTTCTTGACTTACTATGATTTCCTAGGCTTCTTCCTCTTTACATTTTTCTTCCCCTAGTATCTGCAGTCAAAGCATTAACTGATGTATCACCAGAGATATTATGTTGCATTTCCTTACTAAGGATGGCACCAACAACATCATCAAACTTTAAAGTAATAGATCCAGAGACATAGTTACTAATAGCCATAACGAAGCCATTCCAAGTTTCTCGCAATGAGAAAATATATGAGAGATCCCTAATTTCATCATTAAAATTTACCCCTTCAAAACTTAACTAATGGGTAGCATTGTTAAATACATTTAAATGGTCAACAACAGATCCACCTTCTAACGTATTCATATTAAATAGACGCTTCATAAGAAATACCATATTTGAGGCCGAGGGTTTTTCATATATTTTTTCCAATGTCGTCATTAAACCTTTTGTTGTCATTTCCTTTTAAATGTTGAATGCCAGCAAGGTTTCCAGACCTCCTACTTAATACCTCTTCTCGGATAAGGTACCATACTTCTTTATCAATTAGGTTACTTCTTTCTCGGTTAGGTAACCGTTAGGTAACTACATCTCTTTATAGTCTCTCTTTACCAATAATATTATTGTATCTCCTTAAAAGGTTTATAACACTTATTTATTCATATATTTATAATACATATAATATCCCATATGCATCTTCCACAGCTGGTAATTTTGGTCGTTAAAATTCTCGACCCTAAACCTACCATATTCCTCCATTACTGCCACCTTGAACCAAGAACCCTTCTTTCCTGCAATTTTATCAACCAAATATACCTTCGGCTCTGATACCATTTGTTATAAATTAATTAACGAAGCAATGAAATACATAGAATATTGTGAAAACACAAATACAAAAACACGTAAAACAAGAGATAAATATATATATGGGTTTCACCCAATTTGGGCTATGTCCATAGAGAAACAACCAGTCCTTCCTTTTATATTATCCAGCAAAATGAAGAGATAAACCTACATTAGATTCATTTTAATTTCCTCTTTTCTCTCACACAACCTCATCTCTCTCTCTCTCGCTCAGAATAATAATCCACAGCCACAATACAATTCCCTCATATAAACTAATGGTTTCCTTCTAGGGAAGAAAACCCTAAATTAAAAAAACTTCTACTATTACATCATCCGCCTATTGAACATCCTAGATTGACTATAAAATTACAATAATTTACAAGGAAATTTTTCATCTATGTTTAGTTTTGGGGGTGCTACCCCTGAACCCTCTCCAGGGGAGCTCATTAAAATTAGTCGTCACCCCCCCTTGGACCCCACTGACAGCTATCATACAGGAGATGTTGCTACCCCATATAGAAATTGAGGTCCAATGTGGCTGAGACTTCTAAATCAAGAAGATAATCAGGCTCCACACCCAACATATAGGAATCATATCTTATCTTTCCATTGGATTCATTGTAAAATGAGGTTCCCCCTTGAAGTGGACTATTATTCATTAAATTTCGATCACTTTCAAGCATTAGGTTCATAATAATAACCTTGTTTTAAAGTATTGCAATATCCCACATAGGTGCATTCAAACAATGATGAATGTCTTGGAAATATCCTCACTAAGATATATTGATCAACATGATATCAAAATTGAACATAATTTAAGTAGAGGAATAAGAGAGAGTTTGGATCTACAAATCCACCATAATAGATGTGTGGTAGGGTCAGAACAAAGGAATCCAAGCTGAAGAAAACTAATCCAAGATATAAGAAAAGAATGGTAACAAGAAGTAGAATAAGGACACAAGAAAGCAGTGTGAGTTCCATAAAATCCTCTAACACAACATTGATGAATGTCGCTTGAAAAAATCATTGTTTGTTGAGCTAAAGAAAAATAGTCAAACCCTATCTTGGACTCTCATTTGGAGAAGGGTTAGAAAAATTATATCATTAATTTATAACCCCATTTCAACTACAAAGATGCAACTTCAAGAATTAGAGGATCTTGAGGAGATGGATTTCTTCTTCCATTCACAAATATAGGTGAAGAGGACTCTGCTACACTTCATTATTGCAAATGGTATCCCAAAGAACCTAACATTAGTCGAGGCCATTAAGATAACGAATCTTCCAATAATGCCATACCCCCGACCATACACCATTATTTGGTTGGACCAAGGATGAGAAATCCTTGTTAGCCAACAATGCCTCTTATTATGTGGCATCAACCCCTTCAAAGAGCTACTCTTTGATTTTTCCCCCTTGTATTTTTCGATTTTCTTTTAGGAAAACCCTATATGTGGAAGTTTCATATTATTTATGATTTCAAGCCTTGTAATTTCATTATTAATTTGGGGGGATAGATATATAAGGTACTAGAGGTAATTCAAATTACCATAGTTTCCCTGATCATGACAAAGTAGTATTCAAAGTTAATCTCTCAAAGTATAAAAGCTTTCCTCTCCATGGTTTAGTCAAAAGGTGAATGTAATGGCACTACAACTTCCAATACCACAACATGGGGCCTCTCTACATTGTAGAAGAAAGTGGACAAGAGAGTATAGAAATATAAATTTACCTTCACTACAACACCAAGGGTTCCTTCACATTATGGAGTCAAACATTAAATTGACTTTATACATAGTGCTCATTTACATATTGTCCTAATATATAGACTCTCTCTTTTGTAGAATGAGGAAATAAAATTATAAATTCATGAGCTCATCCAAAAGGGCCACATTCAACCAATCTCCTCACCTTCTGAGAGAACATTGTATTGATGCAAGATAAGGGTGAGACATGGTCAATATTTATTTATTATAGAACCATAAACAAAATCATTTTCAAGAACTAATACCCAATCCCTTGGATTTATGATATTTTTTATTATCCCGATAGTTCCAATAAATTTAGTAAGATTTATTTAAATGTAAGAAACCACCAAGCCCCGATTGAATAAAACAATGTAGGCAATACCAGCTTCAAGTCAAATAAGGCCTTTCTACATGGTTGGTCACTTTTGGCTTGACTAATGCTACAATAGCATTCATGAAGATGGTGGATGATATCTTATAAATGTTCAAAAACTCTTTTGTGGTTGGATATTTTTTATGCAACCTCATCTTCAATATAACTTGGGAAAATAATTTGCAACACATTCAACGGATCCTAAGCACTCTTTTTCAACACAAGTTATATGCAAATTTGGATAAATTCTCATTTGGAATACATACAATTCAATATCTAAGATACATCGTGGATGAACATAAGGTGCATATAGATCCATATAATATCTAATTCATTCAATATTATCCATCCAAAATGACTCTAACATAGATCTATATCTTTTTAGGCCTTGCTAAATTATACTATAGGTTCATGTTGGGGATTTCTCATATTTCTTGTCCCTTAAGTCAAGTTATCAAGGGTGGATCTAAAGTTAGGTTTCGTATTCTAAGTCACAGAAAAAAGAATCTGTGGATTTGAAAAATTACCTTTGTTCATTATGATCCTCACTCTACCATACTTGCCACAACCATTCGAGATTATGACTGATGCCTCCAACCTTGCTATTAGTGCAATCCTCACTTCGCATGGACATCCAATGACCTATCATAGAAAGATAGTCTCTTATGTTGTTCACATTTACCCCACCCATGACAAGGAAAAGTAATTTATTGTGCAAGTATGTCGATATTAGAATCATTATATTTTGGGAAAGTAAAGATCATTCACACTTATCATAAGCCCCTGTAATTCATGTAAACTCAAGGAAAGTTGAAAATAACAACCATTAGAAATTTTGGATTTTTTAATTTTATGATATCATAAAATATTTGATACCATATAGGATTTTAAACACAAGAACAAGATCTAGTCACGACAAAAAAATACACTAGCAATTAAAAGACAAAAATGTAGAAGATAATAAACTATCACTTAATAGTATAATAAACTAAAATGATCTATTTAAATTTTTTGTATTTCATTTCTTGACTTAATTAAAATTAAATAACACTTACATAGAGAAGAATAATTCACACTAGGTGTGGTTCTGTGTGCATGCACAACTATTAGAAAAAAAACTTACCCTTAATCACAATTAACTAGCCCAAAAATGGAGTTGTGTGGTATATAATGTATTTAAGTCAACAATAGAGTTTAATAAGGTTGGGATGATCCAAAAATAAATTATAACTAAAGAAAGAACTCACACATATAACTCCTAACTCTAGAAATATATAAAAACTCAAAAATAGGACTAAAACTCAAGAGATAAGGTTTCCTAGGAAAAAGGGATATGTGGATAAGGTTTTGGTTAGGGTTTGTTTCCAGAAATAGAAGGAAGTGCACACTTGTGGATAAGGAGGCTAGGGATAAGTAAATGTACACAAATGGATAATAAATAGCCATATCACTATGCAATCAATGCCTAATCATAATATACATGGTAGTATTTCTAAATATAGATATATTATAAATAGTTAGTAATTGTTATAAATATTAGTTCATCCTAAAGGATAGGAATGTAAGGTAGGTAATATACATTTACACCAACACCCCCTGAAACCACAACCGGTATTTGCATAATAATTAGTACCATTAATTTTCATCCATATAAGGCACTCAAGTACAAAACAACTAATCTATCTTGACACTTTTCAACTATGTTAGGTACTCATGTAAAAAATAGTTTTGCATAACATAGTAGGAAAAAGGTGAGGTAAAGAGGTAAAAACCACTAAGAAACACCCCCCTCCCCCTCCCTCTTCAAAATGCATACTATGTCTATTAAGCAATTGCGATGAAGAAGCATAGTAAATGCTACGAAAAAGGATGATTTTGCTAGTCAGTAACCCCATCATGGATCTGTCCTCAGATCTTTCATATCCCAACATGTTTGAATCTCTTTCCTACTTGTCAAAATTTGTACTTTATTACAACAATAGTGAGTGCTCGTGGAGTATCAAAAAAATAAAATATAGTTATTTGTATCTTGGCGGTATCAGACACTTGATTACTACTTGTCTGTAAAGTATGATGTGCCCTCCATAATTGGAAATTTGGATCTGCAATAGGATAATCATGGACTTATAATGAAAATTTGAAATCCAATCTAAAGAGTGTAAAAACATCTCAAATATATACATAAGGAGAGGTGGTGGTGCAAATGATTCCTCCTAGTGTAATCAAGTGACATTCCTCAAACTTGTCATATGATTTTTTCTATTTCATTTATGTGCATGGGTTAGAAGAGAAACATAATATTATATATGAATGAAATTATAGAAGGGATACAATTTGGAATGGTGATCCAGTTCCCCAACCACATATCTAGAACCATCTATCATCCCAAAAATTATCACTAAATCTGGAGTGAATTCAACTTTCTTGCCTATACCTAAGTGTGTAATTTGGTATATGCAAAGGAGATTCTTAGAGAGATATAGAAGTATGAAACTTTCTCACAGCTTCCATAATCAAGGTCCACTCTCCCTTCTATGCACACTCTAATAGGAATGTTGCCTCACATCAACATAGGAGCTTTAATGCAAGCTACCAATAATGAAAAAGAATGTTTTGATGCAATAATGTGATGAGAGGCACCTGAATTTAAGATACATCTATTAAAATATTAAATAAATCAGTTAAAACATTACCCTTACCTTGATCCTCTGGTGCATTGTTGGGTATGGAGTCTGATTAGCTTCCTGATTGTTTATAGATTTTTTTCAACCGTGTTGGATCCCTGTTCCTAACAGGGCGGCAACACCACCCATATGATCATCGTAGGGGAATTCTATGAGCCACCCCCCCCCCCCCCCTTTGCGTGGGTTCAAAGGCAGTGCCCCTAAAGCTAAAAATAGATGAAAAAATCCCTTGTAAAATATTATAATATTGTATTCAATCTAGGCCATTCATTAGGTGGATGATCTGATGATAGAATTTATGTTAATTTAGGGGTTTTTTCCCTATAAGGCAACCCTTGGTTTATATGTGGGAATTTTTTTGCAATTGTGAATTATTATTTTGAGAGAAAAAAAGAGAGGAGGATTATGTGAGAGCGGAGAGGAAATTATAGTTGATTTTTTGTAGGTTGTATCTGTTCATTTTTCTAGATAATATAAAAGGAAGGACTGGCTATTTCTCCATGGACATACCCAAAATTGGGTGAAGCACATATATTTGTGTCTATCTTGTTTTATGTGTTTCTTTGTTTGTGTTTCCACAATAATTTTACGTGTTTCATTGCTTCGTTAATTAATTTCTACCGTGGATTTTCTTCAAACTTCTTCTTGACATTGTCTGGTATGAATTTTGAAATGTTGTGTTGTTGAATTAATTTTACCATAAGAACAATTAACTTCACCACACAATAACTCTCTAGATGAAACCCACTGTTACAATAGTTTCACTTTGTTCTCTGGTTCTTAGACTTTCCTCCCTTGGGCTTCAAAGACTCCTCAATGGATACAAATATTTATCCATCTATGTGACCAAGGTCCATTTATTTTTTCTTCTTCTTCTTGCTATCATATTGCACTACAAGTGCATGGGACTTGGGATTTTTATGAGCTCACATCTAAATGAGTTTATTTTTGTTGTGAATGAGTAAATAGATGAATTCATCCAAAGAGGGAATATTTTTGTTTTAACCTTGTGCAATTAATAACTGCAAATAGATTATTAATAAATAAATAAATAAAAAGATGCAATGGCTCACACAAACATTTAACATAGATGTTTTTCCCTAGAAACCCAAAATCGTGAAAACCAAAAATAAATTTTCAGTATATTCTATCTTTATATTGTTACAATAAAATATGTATATTTCATGGAATCCATGAATCATATATTAGAATACAATGTTTGTTCCTTAACGAAAATTAAAAAACCATGGGTTGAACCACCATATACCAAAAGATCACTACAAGTGAAAACTATGTTCCAAAAATAGACACAAAATCTACCAAAAAGAAATTAGGGCTTTGATCCCACTACTCCCAAACTAATGTATCATGAATGGAGCTATTTATGCAAGAGTATAATGCATATCCAACATTCTCCAATTTTTTTCTCTTTACATACATGGGCCACATGAGTACATAATCGACAATCCAGGGCAATAATGCCCATTGTTTTTGCTACATCAAGAGATAAGCAGGGTTTTTTTATAATAATATTGCATCATGACTATCATAATATGTTCGTATAGCTTATTATACCACCCCAATACCTAAACACAATCTTTTTAATTGTTGTAACTTATTTATACCCATAAATTTTTCTTATAAAGGAAAAAAATAAAAAAAAGGTCTATATGATTCACTTTGTAAGAATTGGGCATATTTTTATAAATATCACATGAAAATTTATTTATTTCATAAATAAATGTAAATTATTTTTAAATTCCTGCCAATAAAAGGTGTGTGGTAACTTATGTGCTTTCTTCAACACCCAGGATTTTATCCACCACCATCAAGAACTCACAAGTGATTTCGAACACCCCCTCGCACTCTTGATGTTTAACGAGGGGGTCCGCAATCCATGGTTTTTGTAAACCATGGAAAATTATGTATGCATAATTAAGTCTTGCATACCCCCCCCCGAAAAATACCTTCCTGCTAACCGTTACTCCCGCAAATTATGTCCTTATGCTATCCACTATGCCAAAATAGTATTTGTTATTTCTTCGACTACTTTTTGATTCATAACTACCAAATATTGTAATTAATCCCCTCCAATGTTCAAAAATACCATTACACACTTTGATCATTAAAATCATTAACGAGTATTTGAATTTTATTTACAAGTCGAGTTTTCCCAATCTGTCTGGTCATTTACTCATATTTGCAGTGCTAGAAGAATGACTAAGTAGTAGAAGAACTTCTAAGTCCACACAGGTGGTTCTCCCATTGTCTTTAATCTTGCCTGGTATTCCAATTTTCGTGTTTTTTTTAAATCTCAAAATGAGTACTTCTAAAGGAAAATTAAGTCATAGATTTAAAACCACATGCTTCATTTAGTCCCAAATTTGGATGAGATATCTTTGGTAGAGTTAGATTTAAAAATTGTAGAGACCAAGTGTGAGTTTTATTTGTATGAATTACATACTTAGTATTTTCAGAATTTTGAAGATTTCAGTGATAAGTTTATTTTTTTGGAATCCATGTTACCTTAGTTTGTTTTTCCTCTGACTCGTCATTTTCCCAAGTTTGAACTTTGTCTCCTATTACGAAAGCAGGTATTTACCCAGTCAAAAAGAAATAGTAGCCAAAAAAGTTAAAATTTTGTTCTATATAACACCAAAGTCCATTCTTCAAGATTTACAAATCAATCTTCCAAGTTCCTTGCATTCCTTTTGAGTCGACTCATTAATGGGAATTTATTAGAAGCCTATATTTCAAGAGAGATCCAATATTTTTGAGTCATTTTTACCATAAGGATTTGAATTTCCAAGTCATAAGTCACCTTATTCCTCAATCGTCTTTCCTGAAATGTAGAGACAAATAATTTCCATGGTTTTTTGTATTTTAGGCTATCAAAGTGATGAATGTATTGATGAGGTTATTCTAGGATTCTTGTTTATCTTTTCATCTAGGAAAAACTCTTCTGTCCTATTCAATTTTAGCCATTTTATATCGAATAAATTTCATTAGAAGTTTTTAAAATTCAATGCAGAAAGAGTATTCAAACAATATTTTTTGTTAGTTTACCTATTCTTATACCATCACTATGAAAGGTTTAATATTCCACTACATAATTTGGATTCACAAGGGAGACCACAATCTATTATTCACTAGACCTCATTAGTTATACATACCCTTCTACTTATGATCAGCCTGAAGAGGAGTTAAAAGTTTATATGAATCCCTTAGCATGTGAAGATAAAGGAACAATTGTTCCTGGAATTAAGAAGTTAATTATTAATCCTTAGTTTCCAAAAAAACCTATAATCCCAAAACAACCATCCCCTAAGAAGCCTTCATCCCGTAAAAGTCCAATTTCACAGCCAAGTTCTCAGCTAACCATAGCTGGTGTGGGACCAATTTTAGCTTCTAGATATGTGGCATTAATATTGCCAGTGCTATATCAACATCATGATTTCCTTGATGGATATCTAAATCACTTACCTAGATACAATGAGGATACACGATCAAATGTCAAAGATCATTTATCTGCATTTTTGGATTTTGCAAAAAATATGAATATAGAACATGAAGATGTATATATGAGGTTTTTTGTCCAATAATTGGAAGGAAATGTTAGATTTTGGTTCAGGTGGTTGCAGGAAAATTATATTCGTTCATGGGAAGAGTTAACCAATATTTTCATAAATCAGTGGGGAATATAGAAGGATCATGTTTATTATTTAACTGAGTTTAAGGATCTCAAAAGAAATCTTGATGAACCTATATCAGATTTCATCAAAAGGTTTAATAAAATTTACAACAAGATGCCTGCAGATTGTAAAACTCCAGTTACTACAGAAAAGGTTAGATTTTCTAAGGATTTTGATGATGATTTTTCTTTAGTGCTGAGAGAAATAAAATCTAGAACTTTGGAATACATGAAAACAGTTGCAGTAGAATTTTAGGACAATGTAGAAATATCAGGGAAGTTTAGAGCCAAAGCAAATAAAGCAAAAAGAAAGTTAAAAGAAAAAACTGAAACAGGTTCATCATCTAAAATTAAGGAAGAAGATCAAAATATAGGTGAAATTACTTCAATGTTAAGAAATTTGACTAACAAAGTCTCAATAATGGAAACTCGTCCCAGACAAGATCAAAAAAATGTAAACAGACCTCTAGGACCCTACATAAGGTCTTTCCAATGATATATTTTACAGAGAGAAAGACAAAATACTAACCAGCAAATTCAACCTCCATTAATGATTAATGATCAAGATATTGAGGAAACAACAATAATTTTAGATGATATCAATTATTTTTTTGTTCAACCACTTGAAAATGTTATTTTTCATATAAATCAAAATCATTCTTTAGTTCATAATGTGGAATCCTTTAGTGTTTCCAAATATCAAAAAATTTCATAGTTTCTAATTGTTGAGCTTAATAAAATATATGACTTAAGGTCGATACAAAATCCAGGTAGACAAATTAAGAAAGTTACTTTTGATGAAACACAAAATAAGATTGTTGAAACTTTATCCTCACAGCAGCAAAATCAATCACAAGATCCATCAAAAGTATAAAAGGTGGTCCTTTATATTTTCAATGTAGAATAGGAATTAGAAAAATTTTAAATCCCAAATCCTTTATCTAAGTTAACAAGAAATTCTAGTTATAAACAGCAAGTTTCTAAATGGATGCAATCTTCGAGTGTGGATGTTGAAGGAGATGTGATCAGTTTTCTAGATGAGGAATCTTCTATTATTTTTGGCCCAAGTATTGATATTTAAGATAAGAGTGTCCCTCCATTTTATCTAACTCTAAATATCCATTATTTTATTCTCTAGAACTATAAGATAGATTTTGGATCATCTCATAATCTAATACCAAAAATCATTATGGATCAACTTCAATTGTAGGTGACAAGGCCTTACCATGATTTGTACACTTTTATTCTAAGAAATTTCAGTGTTTGGGACTAATTAAATATTTTGTAGTGACCTTAGCTCAAATCCATGAAAAAAGTGTGGTAATGGATATAGTGGTAATAGATATACCTCCCAAATTTGGTATGTTTCTATCAAGGTTCTGGTGTGCTAAGCTTGGAGGAAGTTTACAAAGGGATATGTCACATGCTACCATTCCAATTTATGGAGGAGAATATTTAATATTGTACAAAGAAATTAGATTTGTAAATATATTTATTGATGCTAGACAAGTTGTGAACCACCCTCTCTATTCTATTGATCAAGACTTAGGGTGCTTCATTTTGGCTGTAAATAAATGTTCTGTACAAAATAGAACTCAATTGATTCGAACTTATGCAAGAATGCAATAAAATACTGAAATAAACATAAATGCAAAGATGAAATAGAAATAATATTTCATTTCATTAATATCACATAACTGAAATATTCTTACAGACAGAATGGAAATAAACTAGTTAGGGTGTTGGTAGTTTATCTCTGAGAAGAGATGTGGTGGCTATAGGCCTATGAACTATGTTACAATGAGGCCCAAGGGTTTTTTGTATTATTTAACAATAGGATAAAACCTTAACCCGAGTAGATGTAACACCAAGACTTTATGGGCCCCGTTGGGGTTAGTTGGGCAGCCAACTTCCTGGGTCATAACTTAGTCATATTATCTTTGTTTGGCGCGTATGATACCTTGTTGGAAAGATATATCTAAGTACTACAGGACCCAAAAATTTGCTAAAAATAGTAAATAAGAAAACTGATGAAACTAACTAGGTGGAAAAGACAGGTGGCCACCAATATCCACCTAGATCATAAATACACTGTAAATATTCTTGAGTCTTCATAAAATGATATTTGGAAAATGTATTTTGATAGAGCCTCTTCCCTAGATGGATCAAGAGGTATATTTGTTTTGATTTCACCAAAAAAGAAAATTATTAATCAATCTTTCAAACTGGAATTCAAAATATCCAATAATGTAGCAGAATATGAAATGTTAATTTGTGGTCTGGAATTAGGTAAGAAAATGAAAGTGCAGAGGTTATCAGTATTTGGTGATTCTGAGTTAGTGATGAAATAAGTTAGGAACTTTTTTCGGACTAAGCATCCCAGATTTAAAGCTTACAGGAATGCGATATGGGACTATATAGAAAATTATTTTCAAGCTTTCAGCATTTTATCCATACCAAGGGAAGATAATATACAATAATATTCTCTAGCAGTTTCAGTAAGCACCTTAAAAGTTCCATATTCATTCCAGTTGTAATTTCAAGTTGAATTTAGATACAAAACTTCTATCCCAGACAATGTGAAACATTGGAAAGTTTTTGAAGATGATGAATAGGTGAAGAAATTTCTGAAGACAATTGAAGAATTTTCATATTTATATATTGATCAGGATGATAATGAGTAAGTACAGCAATATGTATTTCAACAAGATTATAATTTGAATCAAAATATAGCAAATCATGATATTATCCAACTATCTAATAATAATATTCCAAAATGATTAGTCCCCCTTGAAATATTATTTGATCAAAATCACGTCCCTAATATTATACATTGAATTGTTCAAGAAATATAAAGATGTTTTTTCATGGAGATATGAAGATTTGATGACATATGATACATCTATTATTGAACACAATATTCCTTTAAAACTAGATGCCAAATCCTTCCAAAATAAATTGAGAAGAATAAATCCAATCTTATTGCTAGTGATTGAGAAAGAAGTGAACAAATTTCTTGATGAAAAAATCATTGTACCTATAAGAATTTCTTATTAGATAGATAATTTGGTTCCTATTAGGAAAAATAATGGAGAAATAAGGTTGTGTGTTGATTTTAGGAATCTTAATAAATTGCCTTTGAAAGATAATTACCCCCTACCTAAGATGGATTATTTGATGCAAAAAGTAACATGATCAAAATTGAATTCAATGTTGGATGGTTTTTCAAGAAATAACCAAATACTGGTTAATGAAGATGACAAAAGTAAAATTTATTTTACTACACCTTAGGGTACCTTTATGTATGCCAAATTGCCTTTTGGTTTGATAAATGCAGGAGCAACTTTCCAAAGCGATATGGATTTAGATTTTTTTGGAGAAACAAATAAATTCATGGTTACTTACCTTGATGACCTTACTATTTTTTCTTAATCTGACTCTACTCATATTAAACATTTAAAGGAGTTTTCAAAAATTGTAGGAAGTTTGGGATTTCTTTGAATCCAAAAAATTCAGTATTTTCCATGCAAGAAGGAAAAATTTTGAGACATATTATTTAAAAGGGATGATTCATGATAGATCTGAAAAGAGTGTTTGTTATTCATTTAATCAGTTTACTAAGAACAAATAAAGAAATTCAAGCATTTTGGGGGGAAATCAATTTCTTGAGAAGCTTTATACCTAATTATGTTGAAATTGTGAAAGATATCATTGATATGCTCTAAAAGAATCACGAACTTAAATAGAATGAAAAGGATATATTTTTATTTTCTTAGATCAAAAAGTAACTTTCAAAAGCACACATCTTAGCTAGTCCCGATTATTCAAAAAAAAATAGTATCTTCTCCTTTGCATCAGATACTATAATAGCAATATTTTTTTTACAACATAATGAAGACCGTTGTGAATTACCAATTGATTTCTTTAGTAAATTTATGAGAGATGCAGAACTATAGTATGATATTATTCTGAAACAAGCGTATGCTTTACTTCAAGCCTTGAAATCTTTCAGAACTTATGTGCTACATTCCAAAATAACAGCATATGTACCCAACAATGCAGTAAAGACAATTCTCATTCAACCTTATACAAATGGAGAAAGGAGAAGGTGGATAGCTAAGATTTTAGAGTTTTATTTGGACATCAAACTAAAAAATTTGGTAAAGGGACAATGATTAGCTAATTTTCTAGCATAATCAAATTGTAAAATCTTGGGCGTTAATTCAATTATGCAATTGTGAAAGGAGAATATTCCAAAAGAACCTTATTCTAAGTCGACACCTATAGACTTCTATTTGCATATCGATCAAAATTTTATGTTGGCATACTGGTACAAGGATATTTTCCATTTTTTGTAGAATTTAAAATGTCCTTTTGAATTCATAAATAATCAATTCATATCTCTTATATTTAGGCCTATGAAATATTGCAAAGTTAATTCCAACTGTTATTGGAAGGATCCTTTAAATTTTTTATCGTTATGTCTGGCTGAAAGTGAAACTAAAGGAGTGAATGACTGATTTCATGGAGTATGTGGAGGTCACTATGCTTGGAGGGAAACTAAACACAAGATACTCAAGGTTGGCTTCTATTGGCATAAATTATTTACTCAAGTTGGATTAAAGTTTGGAGTTTTATTCCTTGCTAAATATATGCAGGTAAACAAAAATTATATTATCTACCTCTGATTCAGGTATTAGTAGAAGTTCCCTTCCTGTAATGGGGTTATATTTTATTGGTAAAATAAATACCATGTCCGGAAATCAACATAGGTGGATCCTAACAACAACAAACTATTTCACAAAATGGGTAGAATTTATTCTTGTCAGAAATGCCATTCATTTTGTAGTTATGAAATCCATTGAAGAAAATATTTTGTATAGATTTGGTTTTTTGGGAGAAATAATTATAGATAATTCACAAGCCTTTAGTTTTTTATAAATGATTGAGTTCTATCATAAATACCAAATTCCTCTACATCATTCTACACCTTACTATCCACAATGGAATGGATTACAAGAGTCGGCAAATAAAATTTTAATCAATGTCTTAAAAAATGTGTTGGCAAGACACAAAATAAATTGGGAAATCCATTTAAAGTTTACAACCTAGGAAAATAGAGTTTAACTAAAGAGAGCTACTGGAAAATCTCCATTTCAACTAGTTTATGGTACTGAATCTATTTTTCCTACTCAATTAACATTTCTAGTGATGAAAACTTGCAGGATTCCTACGATGAAACAGATGAATTTTCAAAGAGATTCAATCAAATTATTGATCTCAATCAAGATAGGGAAGAATTTCAGCATAAGCTACTCTACTATCAAGATTAGATGAAAACTTTTTTTATAGGAAGGCTAGAGAAAGAGATTTAAGGCAAGGAGATCTTGTACCGATATGGGATGCAAAAAGAGAAGACAAAGGAAAACATGGAAAGTTTGACAATATTTGGTTGGGTCCAGCAATATTTTAGAGTTCGAAGGGAATAATACATTCATTATTTAAAATCTGGAAGGAAAATATTTCTCATTTCCAGTCAATGGGAAATATTTGAAACATTACATTCAATATTGAGTAATTTTTTCCATAATCATTGTAAATAATTGGTTTGTTTACATATACAAAACAAGTGTGATTTTATAAAACAACGACTCCATAGCCCAAGGAAAAGGCACATGAATATTCAAGTTCTCTGCATCCCGTAGAGGGAAGCAGTCCCTAGATGTAGCCGATGTTGTCACTTTTGTTTTACCCAAAAAAATTTCTTATAAAGGAAATTAAAAAAAAAAAAATTATATGATGCACTTTGTAAGAATTGGGCATGTTTTTATATGTTTCGCACAAAAATATTTATTTCATAAATAAATGTAAATTATTTTTAAATTTCAGCCAATAAAAGTGATCCAAATGGATCTAGAATTAGAAGTGGCCTTGAAAATAGCTCAAAAATAAAAGTCATCAAATAGAAGAAAAACCAGGACCAAATCATAGTGCTTATTTCCCTGATTCCAATGGTGTGAACTGTTATCACTCCCCCCTGCTTCCCAAGGTTGTGAATGGAGCTGAAGGAAGGTAACCACAGGCCAGGCTTTAGGTCAAGTAACTAATGATAACAGGACCAGAGAGGGCTCTCTTGTTGTCACTTTTGCAGTCAAAGGAATGACTGAGTATCTAGTGATATTAGGCTAAGAATGTAAGCTCAGTAAATATGATTTTTTTGATGTTTTAAGTGTTGGATAGAAAGGTCAATGAGAAGGCTAAGTGTAGGGTTTTTAGGTCTGAATTTCAAGGTCAATTTGCAGAGAGTGTTTGAGGCTAGATAAGTAGTTTGAAAGCATGATTAATTTTCCACTGAGTATATGACGAAGTGAGAGAGAGCATGAATGAGCGTCAAGGTGAATTCAGTCATTTATAAGTAAACATACATATCATGTAAACCTTCTCTAAAACAGAGCATGAACAGACATGATTTCTACTTATAAACTTACAAGATAAACATATGGAAAGATGTATCTAAAAGAAGAAGATATATCATTTAGCATGAATAGATAAACATAAATAAGAAGAAAAAATTCTCCAATGCATACCACAAGATTCTCAACACAGGTTCTGCAAATATGTCTCTGATTTCATTCCAAATGCTTATTATAATAGCTCCACTACAAAATAAGACTATCCAACCCAAAAAAAAGACTAAAGAGAGTCTAATTATAGAAAATATGGACTATTACACCTCATCAAGTCGAAATCCCAGACAAAATGGATCACAAATACACAAGATGATACATGTCCTACATTCTAGGGAGGTTAGAAACCATTCCCTAAATTTTAGCTATGAATTATGAGTGTTTGTACCTCACATTAATTACATATTCCCTCATGATAGGAGGTAAAAAAAAATTCAATAAATCTAATTCCAACTCATAGGACATAAAAACCTCAAATTTGTGACGATTTATGAGCTTAAAAAGTGTCCTGGGGAATCCAACGTTGATTTGTGACATTTCTGACAGAAGGGTGACAAAAATTTGCAGAAGCATAACAAAACTTTGGAGGCATTTTTTAGGCACTTTTGAGGCACTTTTAAGAGTCCAAATCCACTTTTTAAAGAATGTTCAACTAGCCATGTGTGTCTAGTTTCCATAACATCTTTAATTTTTCAAAACGACCCACAGGAAGGCCTTCAAATATCCAGTCTCCCAAAGTTACTCCAAAAGTGTAACAGAGGCTCCAAAAAGGTGGCAGAAACATGAAAAATGAGTGTTTTTTGAGATTTTTCTTCAAAATTACAGATTTTCATGCTATGGAGGTTCCTTATATGTGATTTACTCATCAAAATATATCCATCTGTGTAAATAAATCATCATTTGAATGCCCCTTAAATAAGAGTAGTAAAAGATCGTTACCCTTCTGCAATGAGAAATTTCCAAAATTGTGCAAAAATCACAAAAAATACCAAAATTTATCAAAATTTCTAAAAATTGGTTCGATGGAACCTGTAAGTGATGGGCTAAATATCCAAAGAAGCTTCAACCAACAATTCCAAGCCATCCTTCTCTTTAAGCTTCATTTGTGCTTCTTTAAGCCTTTTCTTCAGTTGTTTAAGCCTCATTTGAGAAATTGTGTTCCTGGTGCGATAATGGTTTGCCATGTGTCTTTGCAACTTATTGTCCCTATTAGCCCTCTTCAAGAGCTTATCCAAATTCCCATTTACCCTTGACAACCAAAGCTCTCTGTCCTCATTAATCTCCATGGCTATAAGCTCATCAAAGGTTAACTCTTCAGGTGAATGAGCTGACTGTCTTTCTAGCTCTAGTGCCCTTTTGAGGCCTCTTGTTTTTTGCCTTATTGATTGAGTTTCAGCCTCCATATCCTACAATATTTACCTTTCCCATGTCGAAGCTTGTAGAAAATAGGTTGTTCAATTGAATATGATACCACTCTTCCATGAGCCTTTCACAACTATCAAACAATGATCCCTCTCAAAGCATCTTCTGGCCAATGGCGAGGCATTGAGTTCATGAATTATGAATGGTTATAGCTTGAGGTGGAACCCTCCCTTGAAGCTCTTATTTTCAATTTCCATTTTTTTATTCATTGGAATGATTAAAACCTTAGAGTGTTGATGAGATGGGTGAATGTATGGAAATCTGGAAAAACGGAGTGTAGGAAAGTGTGAGTTTAGAGGATGAGATGAAGGATCATGGAGCTAAGAAAAATTATAGAAAAATTGAGTGGATTGGGTTATATTTTAACTCCAATTTGTGGGTGGAATGAGGAGAAATTAATGTGTGGAGGGTGGCTAAATCTAGCAAACACAAGAAATTTCAAGTTTTTTCATTGTGAAATAGCTAGACTCTAGGGTTTGGGTGAATTTAACATGTTACAGATGGTGTGGATGATAGGAAAGGGGATAAGTTGTATGAGATGTGTGAATTAGGGTTTAGGTACTAGGGGTTAGGGTTTAGGTAGGTGGGGTAGGTAGAGTTTGTCAAATTAAAAAAAAAAATATACCATGGATGAGTGACAATGTGAGGAAAAACATAATGAGCATGAAAATGTTTAAACACTCAAAAATTCCACCAAAAGATCGCATAAGAGTGATGAATTACCTTTTATTAGGGTTACATAAGGTAATGGTGCCAAGCTTGAAGTTGGTTTGGAATTTTTTGGAGCCCACAACTAAAAATTGCCTCTCCTCCAGAAGCGTAACAAGCTTCTACAAAAGCGTAACAACATCGACAAAAGCGTAACAAGGAAGAATAGAAGCATAACATAGGGGTTGCACAGCGCCTGCACAGCACACACAAGCATAACAAGGGTTGTGTAGCACTCTACAGAAGCGTTACAATGGTGGAAAAAACGTAACAAGGGAGGCAGTGAAGGGTGGAAAATGAGTGTTAAGGTGATTTTAATGCTTTGGATTTGGAGTTTGACCACCTTATGAGTGCAAGTGAGGTAGAGAGGTTCTCTTCCACACATAAAAGGATAACAATGAATGAAAATGAATTTTCCTTTTCCCTTTATAAGCTTCAGGTGACCTTTTTACCTTTTGACATTTGGAAATGACCCTTTTGTCTTTGAATGAGATAATAAGACAGAACTAGCCTCTTTGAACTTTTTTAACACTTGAACCATTTGAAACAAGAAAAATTGTCATTATTTCATTCCCTAAGCATGTTATCTCCCTCTTTAATTTTTTATGAGTGGGATAAAGGGAGAGAGACTTGTTTTAGGTGACAAACTGAACATTTTTCAAATGTAGTAATGACCCTAGACAAAGACTTATATGAGGTGGAGTGGCATAACCCTAAACCTTAAAAGATGATGATGGAGGATATAACCTTGAAAATGATGATGATTATGAATGAGATGAGGGAGCAGCATATTTGACCTAGACCTCTTCAATGACCAAAATTATTTTTTGAAAACTTGTTTGAAAAAGTAAAAAAAAATTGACCTGACTTTAGGAAAATAACTGAAAGAGTTATTTTTTATCACTAAGATATTGTCACTGACATGAATGACACTCAAATATGAGTTTGTATGCTCAAGTTATATTTGGTCAAAGTTCTAGTTAAACTTGGCCAAGTGGCAATCTTAATAAGGCAACAAATTGGCAGAATCTCGGCGCACAAAATTTGGCCACCGGAATGGGTGAATTTGTCACCTACTTAATTTTCATAATATCCCTTATTATTATTATTATTATTATATATGTATATATATTAAACAAAGGTGGTTTGGTGGGCCACCAACCATACCACACCACATATATCACATATAGTGGAACCGGCGGTGCTTGAACCCACTCGGCCCAGTGGGGACGGCCGGCCACCCAGGGGGTTCCAAAAACGTTGTAACATATTATCTAATCACCACACTAGGCCGTTAGCCAAATCAACTTCATACCAAACATATAACAGAGTTTCCAAAATGGAAGGCCCTCAGTTGGAACCTGGGACCTCCCAACCAACGCGCGCCTTAACATAGTATAGGCTACCAACGGGTCGTTGGCCTGATGTTGGTATATTCGCCCTCACAAATTTATATAAACCACTCATTGAATTCAACTTCATACCGGCAGAGGATAGAGGGCGGGTATCTAGGAGTGGCCAAGGGCAGTGGAACCCTAAGCGAGGGAATCCACAAGATGCTAAAAATATTCCCTTAGAGGGCCAAAGGTGCCAGTGTCGGATTTTGACAATTTTATTGTTAATTTTTCACATTTTCATGCCGAGAATATAACTATGCAGTCTATTTCTCCAGTCAAGGTCTCCATTTTCATGCCATCGTCTGAATTGGAGGTATAAGGGCCATTTTTGTAAAATTTGCTTGTAACTAATTTCTTTGATGCCACTTAATGATAGAAGGCCTCCCCACTTTTGAGCAGGGCCCGAAGACGTCTCCCACATTGGGTGAACTCTGTAATCAAATCATTGTGTCTTTGATCTCATGTTTTCTTATTATTTCCATTTATTTTTCATTTGGTTTAAGTTACTTAATTAATATGTTTTTTTATATGTAATTTTGAATGCATCCTTGAAGTTAAAAGATATGAATCGATTTTGGTATAAGAGCAGGTTTTCTTGATGCTAGTTGCATGAGTGAATGCTAACCAGGAACAAGCTACAAAAAGGTGGAGAAAAAATTAAATCCTTTGATCCTGAAGTGGAGCGTGCACCATGAAGATGGAACATGGTATATGAGGATGCATGAGAAGAAGAAGAGTGAAATTATTGCAATATCTTATTCAACATGGAAGACAAAATTGACAAGTTATTTTCAGGATATGAGAAGACAATAAAGCATGAGAAGAAAGAGCCTGAGGATCGTGCATAAATACACCATGAAGGTGGAGGAGGAGAGCCTCCTCCCTCTCCATCCACTAGTGACATTTCTTCTTCTTCCTCTTCTCATCATTCTAACAAGCATCATAAAAATACATCTAAGAATCCATTTTTTAAGCTAGATGTAAAGTTTGATTTTCCCACATATAATAGAGAATGTAATGCAGAGAAACTTAACAATTGGATTAGACAGATCCAGGTTTATTGTTGGATTCAGAAGATCAAGGAGGATGAGGCTAAGGTCCAGTTATCATCCCTTCGGCTGAGTGGCACCTCTCTTGTTTGGTGGGAGAGAAACTTGTAGGAAGGCAGTAAAAACTTGGGTAATCTCCTTTCTTCTTGGTCCAATTTTATTTTTTCATTAAAAGATCAATTTTATCCTTTGTTTTATCGACAAAAGGATTTAATGGAAATGAAATATTTGAGACAAGAAATGGTCAAAATGTACAAAGATTCACGGAAGATTTTAGAAAAAAGCATTGAATTTGGGAATTTCACTTGATTCACCTGAAACTATAACAAAGTATATTTGTGCTTTACATAGTTACATCAGACGTTATTTTTTATTATTTAAGCCTACTACTATTGATGCATCCAGTTTGAAGGCCATTAACCTTGAAAATAGGGGCAATAATCATAAAGAAGAGAAGCCAAATAAATCATATTTCAAACCACATAATGGCAAGTTCAAAGGAAAAGGAAAGGGAAAGGACAATAAGGCAGCTACAACCAAGAAGGAGGAAGGAGCGAAGCCATCTTTCACACATTACAAGAAGGATGGCCATGATGAGGAACATTGTTGGAAGTTGCATCCAAAGTTGAATCCAAAGAATTTGGTGAAAAAGGAAAGTAGAATACAGTGGCAACCATGTAGCAGGACCTTAGATCCAATTTTGGTGATGAGACATTGATCACAGCAGTGGGCACACAAGGTACTATTTCTCTTCATGCTAATGAAAATTTTGAATCGCATGAAAGTATAAGTTCTTCAAATGAGCCTCTTGTTAATGAAAGAAAGAGGATTGAATTGTTCCACATTAGATTCATGATGAAAAATACTAAAGTGGAAACCTTGTTTGATCTAAGCAACAAGTAAATTTGATTTCAAAATACTTGGTTAAGAAATTGGGATTAGAAACCAAGCCTCATCTAAAACCTTACCCTCTCGGTTGGGTGTGTGATAAAGCCAAATTACAAGTAACCAAACAGAGTAAGGCTATATTTGTTATTGCATCCAAACTAGTAGATGAGGTTGATGTTGATGTTGTACATTAGGATATATGTGGCATGGTATTGGGGAGTGTGTATGTGTATGACAGGAAAGCAATTTTCTTTCGCCATGAAAACAAGTATCACCTCACGAAATATGAGGTGGAATATATTTTTAGAGCCAAAGCCAGTGCCAGTCTTGTAAGTGTGGGTCAGATGAAGAGTTTGGTGAATTCCAGTAAAGGGTGCATGGTCATGGTTGTGAGAGAAAAAGATGCAGAGACATTTGATGTTTTCAAACGTTGTGATCCCACTCATAAAAATGAATTTTGTGAATTTTTTTCTAACTATGATGGGCATTTTCAAGAACCAAGTGGGTGAGATCCAACATGATATTCACTTGCAACAAGATGCTCCTTTACCCATCATTGGTATGTACAAGTTGTTAGCCATTGAGATGGAGGAGATAAAGAAATAGGTGCAAGAATTGTTGAACCAAGGGTTCATCAGACCAATTTCTTCTCCATGTGGCTCATTGATCGTGTTGGTGAAGAAAAAGGATGGCACATGGAGGATGTGTGTATACTACAGAGAACTCAACAAAATAATGGTGAAAAATCAGTGCCTTATCCCTCGCATTGATGATTTATTAGATCAATTGAAAAATGTTGTCTACTTCACAAAAATAGACTTGCGCAGTGGTTACCATCAGGTCAGGATTACATAATAGGATGTATAGAATACTACATTCAAAACCAAGCAGGGATTGTTTGAATGGTTGGTGATGCCATTCAGACTATGCAATGCTCCGACCACATTCATGAGGGTAATGAATGATATTTTCAGGCCTTTTCATGATGATTTTGTACTTGTGTGTCTTGATGACATTCTGGTTTACATTATGACATGGGATAATCATGTGTGTCATGTTAAAAAAGTGCTTGATGTTTTGGAAAAGGATAAATTGTATGTCAAAATGTCGAAGTGTGAATTTGTTAAGACCTCTTTGGTTTAGTTAGGTCACATTGTTGGTGGTGGAAAATTTAGAATAGATCCTTCTAAAGTTGATGTGATTTTAAAGTGGGCTAAACCCACCAATGTTATAGAGGTTCATAGTGTTTTTGGGTGTAGAGAAATACTAGAGAAGTTTCATTGCCAACTTATATGTCATTTCATCCCCTTTACATGCATTAATGAGTGTGAAGAAAACCTTTCATTGGGGAGGAAAGCAGCAGAAAGCCTTTAATACACTAAAAGAGAAGATCATCATCGCACCAGGTTTTGCCTTACCAAACCTCCAGTAACCTTTTAAGATTGAGACAAATGCTAGTGGATATGCCATGGGAGCAATATTGATGCAATAGAGGAAACCTGTACGTTACCATTTAGATACATTCTCCCAAGCTATTATGAACTATCCCACATATAACAAGGAGTTGTATGCCTTAGTGCAAAGCATGAAGAAGTGGAAGCACTACCTGATCAGAAAGGAGACCATCATTCACACAGATCACCAATCCTTGTAGTACCTTGATTCATTGACCAAGCTTCAACAAGCACGAAATTTCATATGGATGGGATTCCTCCAGTAGTTTCACCTTGTAATAAAATAAAATAAGGGCACCAATAACAAAGTGGAAAATATGCTTCCTCGCCCTCCTATTTATGCATCTATCATTTTCCAAAATGCTTATTTATATTTTGAAATTTATGTTGAACAATATGTTGATGATGATGATTTCAAGGAGATTTATGCAATTCTTACTCATGGATCGTAGGTGGATAATTATCACTTGCAGGGGAAATTGTTGTACCATCTTGGAAAACTTTATATTCCCATCAATGAAAGGATGCATTTAATCATAGAGGCATGTACCTCTCTTGTGTCAGGTCATTTTCATGTAGAAAATAATTTTCATCATTTACAGAGGTTTTGTTTTTGGCCTCACATGAAAAATATTGTGACTCGGTATGTAAAGGAATGTGTGTTGTAGTTTTCAAGCCCGCTAATAGAAAATTAGGGCTCTACACACCACTCCCTATTCTGAGTCATTGATGGGAAAGTGTTTCAAGGGATTTTAGAGGCAGTTTTCCTTTTTATAGGAGAGGCCATGATTATTTGTATGTCATTATGGATCAATTTAACAAAATGTGTGTCTTAATACCTTGTAAAAAGAAGGTCACTATAGATAATATTGCTCGTCTCTTCTTCCAATTTGTATGGGTCCACTTTGGGTTGCCCACATCCATTGTATCTAATCGAGACCCTCACTTTCTTGGAGATTTTTGGATGAGTTTGTGGAGAATGATGGACACCAAGTTGAATAGGAACACGAAATTTCATCTGAGCATAGGTTGTCGACTGCACATTGATACACTTACTCTGAGGCTATTATGGCAAACATCCCAAGTTGTGGGATGAGCAGTCAGTTTATGTGAAACATGCATACAATCGGGCAGTGCATTCATCCACTCAAATCTCACCATCTGAGACATGCTTTGGTTATTTTCCAAAGGATCCCTTAGACATGGTCTTTCGGAGAGATGAATATTCTAGTGGGCAAGATGACAGGGACAAATCATGTAAGCTCATTCAGTGGATACAGATGATTCCCCAAGAAGTGCAGGAGAAGTTCAAGAAAATTCAAGCTCAATACAAAGCTCGACATGACAAGCATCGACTCTATCACTAATTCGAGGTTAGGGACAAATTGTGGCTCCGCATCATTAAATACATAATGAAAGGGGAAGGAAATAAGTTGTGACCAATCCGATATGGCCGATTCACCATCTTAGAGAAGATTGGAGAAAATTATTTTCGTCTCAATTTTCCAGCATACATGCATATGTACTTAGTGGTGAAAAAACTTGAAGCTTTATGAGCCTCTGTTGATCATGGAAACCGAAGTTTTTTTAGAGGTTCCTACAATGGACGATTTTTCACCTGAATACTTGGACAAGCTACCAGAGGAAATCATTATCAATGGGAATATTAGGAATTCACGAGGGGGAGACGTGGAATAAGCTGAGTAAATGAAGGAATAAGTTGTTGAATATGAAATAAATACATATATGGCTGAAGGAATACAAGAAATAATCCCAGGAACAAGAAATGGGCTAAAATACAAGATTTCTAACCAATCTATGAAGATTGCTAGAAATGCTGGAGAAAATACAAAATATGACAACAGAGTTGTCACTGCAACTGAACCCAAAAATGAATGAGGTTTTGGTTGATCTGAAGTCTGATTTCCCTCTTCTGATAATGTCTCCAATAAAAAGGGTTGATCCCTTTGTCTCAAAACCATCCTCCTTGAAGCTCCAAAAACCCCTCTCTCACTGCCTCCTCCAAAATAACGTAGTTTCTCCATGGAATGCGCAGTGGGAAATGATAGAAGTGTGGCCTCATGCCACTAATCTAAAATCAAGCCCGGGAATCCTCCTTGCAGCTCCTCCTATGAATAGATCACTCCTCCACTAAATAAAACTAGACAAGAGAGACTCCATAAGTTCCTCTCTTGCTACACCTAGCTACACAATGTCCTCTCTACTGCAAAAATAATGCTGTAGAAGATGAATGAAGCTGTGGAAAATGTCAGATTGAGGAAATGTAGCTCAATCCTCAACCTTCCTTGAGGAAGAGGTAGGGATTCCCGACCGAGAACACCCTAGTGCCCGAGGGCACCATCACCCTACTAAACAGCCCGGGGATGCAAGCCTTTGCAGACCCAAGTCTACAATTATAAACCATAACATAATGCAAATGGGCTGCCATCTCCTCCATATAAAGAAAGGAATCTCCTCTCCACCATGGTCCCACCAATTAGGGTTTCCACCCTCATGTGAAGCTCTTCCCTCCAAAACTGTGCAGCTTCTCTAGGAAGCTTCTCCTCTATAGGCAGCGTTGTTCACCTTAGTCAAAGATGACTAATCCAATTGAGTTGGGTTCCATTCAAACCATGGGTGTTTATTTCAGCTGCTTTATTCACTCCAATTTCACATTAGGAGTGTTATTTCTTCATCTAAAAGGGGCTAAGGTGTCTCCTTCCCCATTTTATTAAACAAAAATAAAATGTGCAACTATAATGTTCCATTTTAGCTTGGGGCTAAAATTGGGAACATTACAGTCCTCCCCTCCCACATGTTGCCTTCCCTCAAGCAACTACATAGAGAGAACAAAATCTTCTCCCCCTTCTTCTCTTGTGGCCTCCTCATCAATGGTCCCACCTCTGCTCAAATATGCTGCAATAAATCTGTCCTCCAATGCTCTCCCCCAAGTATGCAACTGAAAATGATGCTCCTCATGGAAAGATAAAAGGTGTAGTGGAATCCTTCCTGCTATGCTAAGGCCTTTTTAAGGTAGGAGTGATGATATGCATGGGAAAAATTTGCTCCCAATGATGATCCTCTCATCCATGCAATCATCGAAATGAAAATCTCAACCCCTGATTTCTGCAATGTGTTGCAGCTGAATGGAGAGTTGTTTTATTTTCCATGATGGCCCTTTCTCCATGTGCTTCTCATATGTGGATGCCTTGTCTTTGGCCTGGAAAATTATGGCCTCCAAGAATGGCCCAAGCTACCCCATCAAGAAAAATCATCCATGATATGCCTCTGCAAATTCTTCAAGTGGTCCCTCCCACAAGAAGGTACAAGTAGCAATGTAGCAATCATGGTTTTCCCATGGTGTCCCCTGCAAGATAAAGCATATAAAATGGAGAGAATAATGCTCCCAATGGGTTGTACATACAATAATCTCCAAATAATGCTCCTCATGAGTGTACAAACATCTGAAACACAATGGAGCAATATGCAATAAAATCAAGCTGTCAAATGACAACCGGAGAGTGGTTCAAAGTTCCTCCCATGGAACTGCGCAGTGCCTCCTTGACCTACCTCGAAATCAAAATAACAAGTGTTGTACTAGCCACTTTTTTTCTGCCACAACATCTCCTCTCAAGATGAAACATGAAATCACAATTGGTGCCAATGGTGCACACCAAGAAGCATGTGGCTTCCCCCACAAACCATCATAAGAATAGCCAAAATCAAGGCTAAAAGTAGCTGTACGTACATCATCATGAAAAATTCAAGAAGGAACAAGCCTCCTTGATACATCATGCTCCTCACTCAATGAAAATAAGTACAGTACAAAACATGAAATTATACCTCCTCCATCATGCACTAGAGATCTTGAGCTGAAATGGCTCAACTGAATGCTCTCCCTCTCCTCCAATGAGTAAGGGAATGGTTGTGCTAACCTCTCCAAAATCAACCGGGCTCTGCATCTATCCATATGTTGATGTAGATCATGCTGAATGCCCTCCCAAGTGAACTCCTCTAGCAAGGCAAAGTATGCATCCAAGTGCATAGCTAGGAAGTCCTCATGTGCTGCATGCAAAAATTTCTCCTTGAGACTAGAGACTCTAGTCAAGAAGATCTTGCCATAACAATAGATGACCATATCATCAGCCATGTATCTATTATCATACTTCTGTTCATCAAGAATCATGCATGCACTAAGATCCTAGGACCTCTCAACCGAAAGCTGAGTCCTCCATCATGGATCAATCCTCCACATAGACAGCGCTGGTATTCTGCAATATGGTGCTCCATCACGCTGTTGCCTACTACATTGACATCCCCTCATGCCAAATTCATCATCTAAGTTGCTGCCATGCCCATCATGTAGTTGCTCATGCTCAACTACAAAATATGCTCTCTGAAAATATGCCTCCCATGAGAAACTATCACCTCCAAATAATCTTCCAATCCTGGGATATGTAAGCATGAGTGGCCTCCATATACTCCAAAGAATGAAAGAGGCCTTCCTCAAAGGAAGTATCCTCTCTCTCACCAAATCTATGGAGAAGTCATCCGGCATCATGAAGATGCTAGCCTCCATCCATACAGAAACTCTATCTGTGCAGTGAAACTGATGAGAATGGGTGGTACTGAAAATGAGAGTGTGTAACCCTCCTCTATGAGCTTGTCCCCACACTCTCTGCGTTGTAGTGGATTCCTCCAATGTCTCCACCTCCTGGTATCCAAGAGTAATGAACCAAAAAGCATGATGCCTCTCATCATCTCTAGATCATGTGGCCTCCCAAATGGAAAGCCTCCAAAAGTGAGACATCAAGATAGGAAGTGGACTGAATATATGAGAGGAATGAAAGCTCCCTCTCTCTCTACTGCACAGTGCAGTCCTTCTCCTATGTGAATAAAATCTATGAAAATAGATAGGGGTGAATTTCCATCATCCCTTCATGCTAATCCTTCTTCTCTTATTCTTCTTCTAATGGTGCAGCATTTTAGGTTCTTCTATGCACCTCCTCTCTACCAACATGTTAGTGTGTTTCCTCCTGAATGAGAGGCCTTGAGTCTTGGCATTCCCTTGAAATAAATGTCTCCACACCCTCACAAATGGAAGAGTGCCCTTCATATCATGGGGGTCTTGCCTCTAGCAAGCCATTCTCCTGATTTACTCCCCCTCTAGAAAGATGGAATGATCATTGTTTCATGGTTCCCCTCCATGCATGCAAAGTGTTTGAAATTTTGTAACACCGAGTTGCACATTGATTTTCATCAATCCCCTTTGAAAAAATATTTGTGACTCCAACATATGATCTCTCATTTGCATGAGAACATGAAATAGAACTCTAAAATCAATTATCATGAATCATACCTTGGAGTTGTAGTGCTGCTCCTCCAAAGGCCTCAACTCTTTCCATCCATCCTTCTTGCAGTAGCTATGGGAAATTTACTGCACTGTGGACCTGCATGTGTGGCTGAATTCTCACACCCTCCATGAGAATAGCTAGGGCTTGCTCCATCCACAAACCCTTTTCAGAAAATTTCTCCAAAATTCTCCCCTTTCAGTAGATCTTCAATCGTGTGCCCAATGGTCTGGAAAAGAAGAAGGGAAACCTCCTATTCCTTCATTCCTCTTCCTTGTTTCCTCTGTCAATCTCCTCTCCTTGGAGAGAACCTCCTCTTGCTGATGGAAATAGATATTGGGCATAGGCTGAGCCAAGGTCATGCTCTAATACCACTGTAATGTTCCAAATCTGGAATTTTCTGCTCCATCGGGCCATATGAAATTATAAGAATTTTTGACACATTGGCTTGGGCCATATGAAATTATAAGAATTTTTGACAATGGAGCAATCAAAATCAGGACAATAGATGAATAAAAGGTCACTTTTCTTGTAAATGGTCATAGATTGAAGTTGTATCATAAGCCACTTTCAAGAGAAGAATTTGTCAAGAGATTCCAGGAAAACAGTGATGTGAAGTTAATGAAGAAGAATTTTTCTTCTTCATCAACTTAGTTGAATTTTCTGAATTCAAATGCATGAAAAAAAAAGTATAAACATGAAAACTAATCACTGATTAGCATGTTTATACAGAAAAGATAAAGTGAAAATCAGAATCCTTCTGACACTTTAGCTTTTCAAATTTATTCTTTTTCTGCAATTAGCTATCACAAAATCATAAGTATCACTCCCTGATGTCTCCATTCATTCATATTTCATTCACTCCATTCATCCATACTTTATTCACTCCATTTCATGGTTCATTTTATCTCTTTTTGCAGATTGATTATTACAAATCATGAGTTGCAGACCACTTTTTATGGTTCATTCCACTTCACAATTGTGATTCATTTAATTCCATTACATTTCACTTCACTCTTGAGCCATTCCACCATATTTCATGATCCATTTCATACAACATTCCATTCCATGTTTCAAAGTTCCTACAGGTACATTCTGCAGCCAGTCAGACATTCTGCAGCCAGCTAGACATTCTGCAGCCAGATATCCTGAAGGCAATTATCCAGCAACACTTGTTCAGCAGCAAATTGACCCTACACACCTATGTCAACAAGAAAAATCAAAGGAATTATGAAGACTGGAGAATCAATGATTTTCAAAGGAGGACAAAGCATATCAAAACTACAAAAATTAAAGGAAAGGCAAAGGTAAAGATTGTAAAATTATTATGATGACAGAACATGAAAGTTATAGTATAGTTAAGTCATGTATGATTCAAAAAGTTGTTTTAATTATTCGTGTTGATCATGCCCTTTAAAACCTATCATAAAAACTTTGGACAAAATCCCCTCCACTCCGCCATATCAAATCATCATTTAAAACTTAACGGTTAAGTACTGAAGTGACCTAATCAGTCACGTCATTAGGCCGAAGTATTCAATGATTATTTTGAATTTCTCACGAAATATTTCCGCGGTATTTTCTCCCATGATGGCTCTCAAACTCATTAATTCGTGTAAATCACCCTCACTACATTTCACTCATACTATAACCTCTTCATATCATCCTTCCGTAGCTAATTCCTACTGCATAAACAGAGAAAGCACCTTTGGGGGTAAAAACAACTCTTTAACAGCCATTCTCACTGTGGATAGAAGAGCAGTAAATTGAAGGTTGAGAAGAGAAGCCATGGGTCTCATAGTAAGGTCCAAACCAGTCAAAACCAAATACTTGGAGGGTTACCCACAAATTAGAGAAATGCTACAGCAAGATGGGTGGTTACAATTTTTGGAAAAATTCAATGGTTTTCATAAAGAGGTAACTAAAACATTTGCACGGTCCTTCAATGGAGTAGAAGTCGAAATAGGAGATGTTAAATTCACTATTACAGAATCTTTCATTGCAGAAGCAGCGGAATTACCCAGGCAAGGAGAACGATGGTTCAAAAATAGGGAATTTCATAATGAGGCATGGAGGCAAATGCTTAAAACACCAGGTATGGATGTTTCCATTTTTAAGAAGGGTATTCCTAGCTCAGCACTGAAGAATAAATGGTGGAATATGTTGCTCATTTTGCAAAAAATTATAACTTGTGAGGGAAGGTTTGGTACCCTCTATGTTTATCATATTCGGTTAATGATGCATTTCTTAGATGAAGAAATCAATTTACCGTTTTTCCTACTTCATAGTCTGAAGAGAATGGCCTCTAATGTACAAAAGAGGGTTCAATTCCTGGAAACCACTTTGTACCACCACAGCCTAGTTAAAATCCTAATTGAACATCATTTGAGAAAAGTGGGAGACAATTGGGATGAATTTCTAGTGAGGAATCACTTTGAAGAACCCAAGGAACCTCCATATGAAGGCAAGCTTACAAGAAGAAGCAGGAGAAGGAAAATTTTTGAAGCTGTTGAAACTAAAACTGGTAAGTCTATACAAGAGGACAGTGAGGAGATAATTTCTGAGAAATTGACTGAAATTAGGAAACAGCCTAAAAAGGAGAAGATGATAAGAAGGTATGCCAAGGAGAGAGGTGAAGGACCATCTCAACCAAGACGAAGCCACAGACTTAGAGGTATATTGAAGAAAACAAGGATTAGACAAACGGGAATCATAAACATTGAGGATGAAGAGACACCAACTGCTAGATCACCTAAGCACCAATATGAAGAGGATCTTGATGAAGAAACTCCGGAGATAGACCCAGTTCAACAACAAATTTATAATTATATTGAGACATTAGAGAAGAGAGCCTCAGAAAGTAGAGACAGAACTCCTAGCCCACCAAAATCTGCAATTGATGTACTAAGAAGAGACAAATATGAGTTAGAAGTACTCAATAGGCATATCAAGAATGAGAATGACATTTTAAGGGAGAAGGTTAAGCTAAAAAGTGATATGAATACAACTCTCTCTCTGCAAATGGAAAAGTTGTACAAGGCTAGTGAGAAATTGAAGAAGAAAAACAAAAAGTTGAGCAGGGCACTTATAAATTTTTTGATTCAAGTTGGTCATAAAGAAGCCTAGGAGGCCATTAACTATCAATCAAAGAAGAAGAAGGAGCCTAGATGTCCTAGCATAAGTCTCAGAATATATAGGTTGATTGCATGAGGACATGCAAAAACTTTGCAGTGGGGGTATGTTGAGCCCTAAAGATGTCCTTTTCTTCCACCACATTTCACTTCATTTCCTTTGTTCCTTATCAATTACAAGCTTAAATGATCAATAGGATTAATAAAATTTGCTTTAAGAATGTATATAATGACTAACTTGCTACACTTTTATGGTTTTGTTGTTGTAGTAATTTTTGACTAGACTTAGCTACAGAATGCAGCCATTCTGTAGCTAGTTGCCGATTCCGCAGCTGTCTTCATGTTTTCACAGGTTCCAGGTGTCACCTCAAAGAAAAATGCATATGGGTGAATTCCAGACTTCATCCACATCATTCCTTGCTCCCTACAAAGTCTGAGCAGAATTCTATAGGTGGTTATGCACGTGGGAAACCAAAAATAGGAGATAGACTTCTAATAGGACAAGGACTATACAGATGTCTTTAATCATAGTACGAGACCATCACCAGAGTTATAATTTGATTTTAGTTGGGAAATACATTTATTCCTATTTTATCTCAAGGAAAATTATGTAATTTTCTTATAAGAATGACTCGGGAGACCGAGAAACAGCTAGCTAGATTTATGTTTTGTTGCTAGATCTCATAAGAACGTAATACTCTATTTTTGAAATACTTTTCCTTTAATGAAAGAAGCACCGCTTTATTGCAAGATCTAAGGAAATCTTGAGGATATTTGTATGCTAATCTGGTGGTAGAGGGCCCCTACTGCCCGAGAAGCTTTGTGCACATTTTTTAGATAAGTAACTTTAGCCTTGTTGCATTCCTAGTTTAAGAAATTTTCTGAACTTTGTGTTTTATATTCACTTGCATTGGATGCTACAGTCTAGTCTTGTTCTTACAAATTATTCCAAAATTTCACTAATATTGAATGAGATATAACTGTATTATTTTAGGAGTTGGTTGCATTTCTCTGAACTTTATGTTTTTGAGCTCAATTACATCAGTTGTTACAGCTAGTCTTGTTCTTATGAACTCTTCCAAAATATCACTAACACTGGATGAGACATAGCTGTGGTGTTTTAGAGCTTAGTGCATTTTTTTGAAATTTATGTTTTTATGCTCATTTACATCACATGTTACAGCCAGTACTGTTCTACGAATTATTCCAAAATACCACTAACTTTCGAATGAGACAGAGCTGAAATATTTCAGTGATTAGTTGCATTTTTAGTTTAGTTGTAATACTCCAGAGGTTAATAGCACCATATTTCAGTTTTTGTTCACTATGTTTCAAGTTATTTTAATTTCATTCTAGTTCATTTATAGTCACTGTATTTCAAGTTTGATTAGCTAGTTGAATTAGACTTCACGGCCTTCATTAATTACAAACTACTCTTGTTATTAATCTCTTCCAATACATCATCATATGGATAGGAAGTAGTGATATCAGTTCAAGGCCTTGACTGTTCTGCAATCTCTTATAATTGTGCAAATAGCCTTTTTCCTAAAACTATTCCAAAAGACTTCTAATTTCCGAATAAGGCTTAGTAGTGAAAATTTAAGTTGCAGAATGGATTAATTTCAGTGTCATAGGTTAATTTAGAGTAGAGTTCCTCACTGTGTTCCAGACTATCTTTTCCAAATATGTTCCAACAAATTTCTAGCCATGGATAAGATTTTCTCTGTGATCTTATAGGTGGTTGTTTACTTAGAAGAACCTCATGGCACTAACTTATCCTTTTCTCAAGCTATTCCAACATATTTCTAATGAATGAATGGGATTGAGTTCATGTTATGAGTTATTGAGTTCATGTTGTGAGTTATTGAGTTCTTGCTATGAAGTTATTTTTATTTGTTAAAGTATTGTATTTTCTGTTCTCAGGCCCTTACATAATTTAGAATAGGTTTGCTCTGTTTTAGTGTGGAAAAATAAACAACCTCTTTCTTAATTAGTTCTTTTCCTCTTATGCTAAAAACACAAAACCAAAAACATTGGAAAAACACTAAACACAACGTGGTGAGAAACAAATACTGGGCACATATGGTGCACTTCCCTTCAATAGTTTACTAACCACAGTTGACAATTTATGACCTCAATTTAGAATACTAGGTTGAGCGGACATTTAGGCGCCATTGAGAAATGTAAGCGGGTAGCCTTGTTTCTTACCTCCCAAAAACAATGATATGCATAGAGAAAGAGACTCAAGGGGTAGATTCATAAGAAGCAGAAGCTTGATTCCTAGAACACCACTTGTTTCACCAAGACCAAGAGCCAGCACACATTCAACTCAAACCCACATTCCATCCTTTACTGATCCTAGACTTCCGGAGGACTTAAGATCAGATATTCCATTAGAAATACCTTCCACTTTACCCACTGAACCTATCTTAGAAGAAGATTCAGGAACCCCTGCTAGGGACTTAAAATTTTCAACTTCCACAGAAGAATCAACTATGGCAGAAGAAGGGGGAGGAGGAGTTTTTAATGGATAACACACACTATTTGGAGGGGGTAGAGGTAGAGGTAGAGGAGAAGGAGGTAGAGGAAGAGGTAGAAGAGAAATGGGAAGCTCTTTTGGGTTTCCTATAATATATGAAGAAACCAATGTAACTATGAAAAACATTTCACCCTCTATCCTTCCAAACTTTTATGGACTTAAAACTGAAGATCTAGTGCTTCTATTCAGATGCAGTCCTATGCTTAGAATTATGACTACTTTAAAGATGCTCAAAGCAACCTTCATACTAACATTGAAGAGCTGACATTGAAGTGGTTTATGAGTCTAATCAGTAGTTCTATTAGAACATGGGAAGACATGAAAAAAGCATTTCTAGAGAGATATTTGGATTATTGTATGCCGGTTAATCATAAGGAAGAAGTGTTCAAGATGTTACAAAAAGAAGATGAAAATTTGGAAGATTTGTTGGAAAGATTTAATTACCTATGCAGAGGAAAAATGGAAAACTTGAGCCAAGACATGGAAAGATCTCTTGTTGAAGGTAATTGGGGATGGTGGTTATATATCATAATTGGAAAAGGGGATATATCTCATCTCACATTACCTGAAATAGCTGAATTATGTATCATATGAAAATCTAGTATAAAGACAGAGACACCTGTCTGCAGAAACAGAGTGGTCATCTGCAGGATAGTAAGTAGGGCAGAAATAGGACATATGCTTGATGAATTCAAATCTGATATCTTGGGGAGTCTTACTGAACAAATAGACACCCTTAAGTTACAAAACAAGCAGAAAACTGAATCTGATGTCTTAGCAATATTTTGTCCCAAATGTAGAAAGAAACATGCCTTGAGATAATTCCCTTTGGATGCAAAAGTTGTGGAGACTTGTGTAATTTGTTCAGAAAAACATGAGACCAAGAGTTGTCCTTCACTTCCTGGTCTTAAATCTGTCTTCAAAGAAGAAACTCCTACAAATTCCACAGAATCTCTAAATTTTGTCTCCAGGAGGCCTTGGCAAGGACCTCAAACACAAGGATTTCATGATCAGTTGGCCATAATCACTTCCTGGGGTAAATTCTTGGCATTGCTTCAAATTTAGTCATCACAAACTTGGGCACAAGGAGCACAAAATATCTATGGAAGATACTCTTAATACAGTATCCACCATATCCACATTTCCTCTGTGAAATTTTCAACAAAATCCACAACATCTGATCAACCACTTCCATTACCATTTCCTCAAAAACAAATCAGTTGCCTGCCCAACCTATATGACAACAATCAAAATCACCAGAACACACAGTGAGGCAACGGTTTAACTTATTTGATCCTCCCTTTAGACCTTAGTGATCGTCAGCATGGTCTTGGAAGAACATGAAAAAACTGTACCTTAATCATACAAAAGCAAGACAATTCTGAGGAAGATTCTCTACGGGTAAATAAAAGTCTTGAAGATAACACAACTTTCCAAGACCCAAACATTGAAAAATCAAAACAAAAAGAACCAATAATTTCAACTCCTATATTAGAGCATCCATCAACATCCACTTCTACACCTCCCTTCCTAGAAATATTACAAATTGAGAGGGGTGTAGAAAAACAAATTATGGTGCCTAATTATGATTTCCTAGATGATCTAAAAAATGTTTGTATTAAGATCCCATTATTGCAAGCCATCCAAGAAATTCCAATCTTAGCAAAGACAATAAAGGAGTTGAGCATGAAGAAAACAAGAAAAAGAATAAGATCTCCCCTCATCAAGCTGACGGAAAAAATAGTGGGTGTCATGATGCGTTAATATTTGTTCAAAATATCCTGAACCCGAAAATCGGTTGTTAAAATACACATCAATGGGACTGAGATCCAAAACACACTTATTGATTTAGGAGCAGCAATCAATATCATGAGTAGAAAAATCATGGATAAACTGAAACTTCCTAATATTATTTTTACACCCACATTATTACAATTAGCAGACAGATCTGTGATCAAACCTGATGGGGTAATAGAAGACATTCCAGTGTCCCTAGATTCTTGGGAGTATCCTGTGGATTTTATGATCCTAACTCCTAAGAATAATCTAGGAGGGCATCCTAATATATTAGGAAGACCTTGATTGCTCCTAATGATCTTTTATTAGTTGTATGTCAGGTGATATGTATGATCTCTGGCAAGTAGTTTCTCCAGTTTAAATTTGTATATCCTCAATAAAACTGATGCAAAAGTGGAGAAGTGATACTCAATGGATAGAGGATGAAGAAGACTTACAACCTCTCTTCACAATTTCAGAAATTAGTGAAGATAGCCATATTCTGAATACCTTAGAAAACTTTGAATCCTCTTCGGAATACAAACATGAAAATTTTCAAGACGAATGCAACATTGAGTTTTTATCATCAAGACAGATGTCTCTTTATTCCATGGATAAATTTGGCATCTCTACAATTGAGATATTTCCAGGCAAAACTTTAAACATAAACAAGAACCTAGAGAAATCTCAACAAGCAGAGCTAGTCAAGATATTACAGAGACATTCTTCTGCATATGCATGGGAGTACACTGATATGGAAGGGATAAGTCCCAAGACTTGCACTCATCACATCTATATAGAGGAAAATTGTAAACCAATCAGACAACCTCAAAGATGGATGAATCCAAATCTTAGGGAAATTGTTAGAGAAGAATTGCAGAAATTGTTAAATGTTAACTTTATCTATCCCATTTTAGATAGTCAGTGGGTTTCTCCTTTGGTAATTGTACCAAAGAAAAATTTTAAATGGAGGTTATGTATTGAATACCGATAATTAAACAAAGCTACTCTTAAAGATCATTTTCCCCTACCTTTCATAGATCAGGTATTAGATACATTAGCTGGAAAAAAGTACTTCTCATTTTTAGATGGGATTGGTGGTTATAATCAAATCCAAGTAGCACTTGAAGATCAAGACAAAACCACATTTACCTGTCCTTGGGGTACCTATGCTTACCAAGTATTTCCATTTGGATTATTCAATGCACCTGCAACATTTCAAAGGGCAGTACTAGGAATCTTTTCATATCTAATACATGATTGTGTAGAGGTATATATGGATGATTTCACATTTTATGGAAACACATTTGAGGAAGCCTTAACAAACTTGGAAAAAGTTTTAAAGAGACGTAAAGAAGAAAATCTTTCACTTAGTCATGAGAAGTGTTTTATGATGTTTACTTAAGGAATTGTTTTAGGACATCACATTTCAGGGGATGGGATTAGAGTTGATGAGTCAAAAGTTGAAGTCATATCTAACTTATCTATTCCAAGTTGTCAAAAATATGTTGGGAGTTTTCTTGGATTTACAGGATATTATCGAAGGTTTATAGAAAACTTCACCAAGATAGCATCTCCACTTTTCAAATTACTTACCAAGGACTGTGAATTCAAGTGGAATCCTGATTGCTAGTTAGCCTTTGAGACCCTGAAAACAAAAATCTCTGAAGCACCTATTTTAAGGGGACCTAAATGGAAGTTACCTTTTCATATTTCAACAGATACCTCAGATACAGCTCTAGGAGCAGTATTGGGACAAAAAGACTTGATTCCTTATGCCATCTATTATACAAGTAAAAATTTGAATCCTTCAAAGTTAAATTATACTGTAACTGAAAAAGAGTTTTTAGTTGTTGTTCATGCCATAAACAAATTCAGACACTATATAACAGGCTATGAAAATTTTTTTCACACAGATCACTCTGCAATTAGATATCTAATGAACAAATCAATTACTAATGGCAGAGCCATAAGATGGTTATTTCTTTTACAAGAATTCAACATTACCATTCTAGATAGGCCTGGAAAACAAAACACACTAGCTGATTTCCTATCTAGACTCCAAAACATCAAAGACAATACCCCAGTTGAAGATCAATTCCCTGATGAATATCTTTTTGCAATTTCTACTCAGACTCCTTGGTTTGCTGACATTGCTAATTATTTAGTTTCAGGGAAATTTCCTTCAATAATGAATTCAAGAGACAAAAGAAATATCATTTATGACAATGAAAAATATTCATGGGTTGCTAATGAGTTATACAAAACAGGTCCAGATTTTATCATTAGGAGATGTGTTCAGGAAGATGAGATGCCTGAGATCCTCAAGGCATGTCATGATGAACCTTGTGGCGGACACTTTGCTGATAAAATAACAGCTTATAAGATCCTTCATTTAGGATATTATTGGCCATCCCTTTTCAAAGATACTAAAGAGTATGTCAAAAGGTGTGACAGTTGCCAAAGGGTAGGGAAACCTTCTCCTTCAGGTGAGATGTCATTGCAGCCTCAGGTACATATTGAACCTTTTGAAAAATAGGCTTTAGATTTTGTAGGACCTATTAGTCCTCCATCAAGACAAAAGAAATATATATTAGTTTGCACTGATTATGTTACCAAATGGGTAGAGGCCAAGCCATTACTTTCTGCTACTGAAGCATCTGTAGTTAATTGTCTTTTTGAGGATATTTTTACTCGTTTTGGTGTCCCAAGGGAAATTGTTACAGATCAAGGAGCTCAATTTACATCAAAGCTAGTGGAAAAAATGATGGAGAGGTACAAAATCAGACACAGAAAATCTACTCCCTATCATCCACAAGAAAATGGTCAAGTGGAATCTACCAATAAAGTCATTGAAGGGATCCTAACAAAGACTATCCATTTACATAGAAGAGACTGGGTAGACAGGCTTCCTGAAGCTTTGTGGGCCTATAGAACTACATGGAGAAGCACAATAGGTCATACTCCCTATGAACTTGTTTATGGAAAACAAGTTTTGTTTCCCATAGAGTTTCAAATTCAAACTTTTAAAATGGCAGTTCAGCTAGGACTTGATCTAACAGAGGCACAAAAGCACAGATTGGAGTAGATTAATGAATTGGATGAGATCAGACAAGATTCAGTTTAGAAAAAAAATATAGTCCAACAACAAAGGAATAGATGGCATGATAAGTACATCAAGGAAAAGAAGTTCAAAGAAGGTGACTGGGCTTTCTTGTTTGATTCAAAGTTCAAGGATTTTCAAGGTAAATTCCAAACACATATGAAATTATAAGAATTTTTTACAATGGAGCAATCAAAATCAGGACAATAGATGAAGAAAAGTCACTTTTATTGTAAATGGTAATATATTGAAGCTGTATCATAAGCCACTTTCAAGAGAAGAATTTGTCAAGAGATTCCAGGAAAACAGTGATGTGAAGTTAATGAAGAAGAAATTTTCTTCTTCATCAACTTAGTTGAATTTTCTGAATTCAAAAAGCATAATAATAATAATAATAATAATAATAAAGTATAAAAATGAAAACTAATCACTGATTAGCATGTTTATACAGAAAAGATAAAGTGAAAATCATAATCCTTCTGACACTTTAGCTTTTCAGATTTTTTTTCTCTCTGCAAAGCAGTCATTACAAAATCATAAGTTTCACTCCATCATGTCTCACTTCATTCATATTTCATTCGCTCCATTCATTCATATTTCATTCATTCCATTCATCAATACTTCATTCACTCCATTCCATGGTCCATTTCATTTCCATCTCAGATTTCTAAATTTGATCTCTTTCTGCAGATTGAGTGTTACAAATCATAAATTGCAGACCACTTTTATGTTTCATTCCACTTCACAATTGTGATTCATTTCATTCCATTACATTTCACCTCACTCCTGATCCATTTCACTATATTTCATGATCCATTTCATACAACACTCCATTCCATGTTTCAAAGTTCCTACAGGTACATTCTGCAGCTAGTCAGACATTCTGCAGCCAGCTAGACATTCTGCAGCCAGACATCCTGAAGACAATTATCCAGCAGCAAATCGACCCTGCACACCTATGTCAACAAGAAAAAAATCAAAGGAATTATGAAGACTGAAGAATTAATGATTTTCAAAGGAGGACAAAGCATATCAAAATCACAAAAGTTAAAGGAAAGGAAAAGGTAAAGTTGTAAAATTATTATGATGACAGAATATGAAAGTTATAGTATAGTTAGGTCATATATGATTCAAAAAGTTGTTTTAATTATTCGTGTTGATCATGCCTATTAAACCTATCATAAAAACTTTGGACAAAATCCCTTCCACTCCGCCATTTCAAATCATCATTTAAAACTTAACGGTTAAGTACTGAAGTGACCTAATCAGTCACGTCACCAGCCGAAGTATTCTGTGATGATTTTGAATTGCTTACGAAATGTTTCTGCGGTCTTTTCTCCCATGATGGTTCTCAAACTCATTAATTCATTTAAATCACCCTCAGTACATTTCACTCATTCTATAACCTCTTCATATCACCCTTCCGTAGCTAATTCCTACTGCATAAACAGAGAACAACATCTTTGGGGCAAAGACAACTCTTTAACAGCCATTTCCACAGTGGATAGAAGGGTAGTAAATTGAAGGTTGAAAAGAGAATCTATGGGTCTCATATTAAGATCCAAACCAGTTGGAACCAAGTACTTGGAGGGTTATCCAAAAATCAGAGAAATGCTACAGTGGGCTGGGTGGTTACAATTCTTGGAAAAATTTAATGGTTTTCATAAAGAGGTAACTAAAACATTTGCACGATCCTTCAATGGAGCAGAGGTCGAAATAGGAGATATTAAATTCACTATTACAGAGACTTTCATTGCAGAAGCAACGGAATTACCCAGGCAAGGAGAACGGTGGTTCAAAAATAGGGAATTCCATAATGACGCATGGAGGCAAATGCTAAAAACACCAGGTATGGATGTTTCCATTTTTAAGAAGCGTATTCCTAGCTCAGCACTGAAGAATAAATGGCGGAATATGTTGCTCATTTTGAAAAAATTATAACTTGTGAGGGAAGGTTTGGTACCCTCTATTTTGATCATATTCGGTTAATGATGCATTTCTTAGATGAAGAAATCAATTTACCATTTTTCCTACTTCATAGTCTGAAGAGAATGGCCTCTAATGTACAAAAGAGGGTTCAATTCCTGGAAACCACTTTGTACCACCACAGCCTAGTTAAAATCCTAATTGAACATCATTTGAGAAAAGTGGGAGACAATTGGGATGAGTTTCTAGTGAGGAATCACTTTGAAGAACCCAAGGAACCTCCATCTCAAGGCAAGCCTACAAGAAGAAGCAGGAGAAGGAAAATTTCCGAAGCTGTTGAAACTAAAACTAGTAAGTCTATACAAGAGGACAATGAAGAGATAATTTCTGAGAAATTGACTGAAATTAGGAAACAGCTTAAAAAAGAGAATATGATAAGAAGGTATGCCAAAGAGAGAGGTGAAGGACCATCTCAACCAAGACGAAGCCACAGAATTAGAGGTATATTGAAGAAAACGGGGATTAGACAAACGGGAATCATAAACATTGAGGATGAAGAGACACCAACTACTAGAGCACTTGAGTACCAATATGAAGAGGATATTGATGAAGGAGCTCCAGAGATAGACCCAGCACAACAACAAATTTATAATTATGTTGAGACATTAGAGAAGAGAGCCTCAGAAAGTAGAGACAGAACTCCTAGCCCACCAAAATCTAAAATTGATGTACTAAGAAGAGACAAATATGAGTTAGAAGTAATCAATAGGCATATCAAGAATGAGAATGACATTTTAAGGGAGCAGGTTAAGCTGAAAAGTGATATGAATACAACTCTCTCTCTACAAATGGAAAAGTTGTACAAGGCTAGTGAGAAATTGAAGAAGAAAAACAAAAAGTTGAGCAGGGCACTTATAAATTTGAGATTCAAGTTGGTCATAAAGAAGCCTAGGAGGCCATTAACTATCATGCAAAGAAGAAGAAGGAGCCTAGATGTCCTAGCATAAGTCTCAGAATATATGGGTTGATTGCATGAGGACATGCAAAAACTTTGCAGTGGGGGTATGTTGAGCCCCAAAGATGTCCTTTCCTTCCACCACATTTCACTTCATTTCCTTTGTTCCTTATCAATTACAGGCTTAAATGATCAATAGGATTAATTAAATTTTCTTTAAGAATGTATATAATGACGAACTTACTACACTTTTATGGTTTTGTTATTGTAGTAATTCTTTACTAGACTTAGCTACAGAATGCAGCCATTCTGTAGCTAGTTGTCGATTCTGCAGCTGTCTTCATGTTTTCATAGGTTTCAGGTGTCACCTCAAAGAAAAATGCATATGGGTGAATTCCAGACTTCATCCACATCATTCCTTGCTCCCTACGAAGTCTGAGTAGAATTCTACAGGTGGTTATGCACGTGGGAAACCAAAACTAGGAGATAGACTTCTAATAGGACAAGGATTGTACAGATGTCTTTAATCATAGTACGAGACCATCACAAGAGTTATAATTTGATTTTAGTTGGGAAAGACATTTATTCCTATTTTATCTCAAGGAAATTTATGTAATTTTCTTATAAGAATGACTCGGGAGACCAAGAAACAGCTAGCTAGATTTATGTTTTGTTGCTAGATCTCATAAGACCATAATACTTTGTTTTTGAAATACTTTTCCTTTAATGAAAGAAGCATTTCTTTATTGCAAGATCTTAGGCAATCTTGAGGAGATTTGTATGCTAATCCGGTGGTAGAGGGCCCCTACTACCCGAGAAGCTTTGTGCACATTGTTTAAATAAGTAAATTTAGCCTTGTTGCATTCCTAGTTTAAGCAATTTTCTGAACTTTGTGTTTTATATTCACTTTCATTGGATGCTACAGTCTAGTCTTGTTCGTACGAATTATTCCAAAATATCACTAATATTGAATGAGATATAACTATAGTATTTTAGGAGTTGGTTGCATTTCTCTGAACTTTATGTTTTTGAGCTCAATTACATCAGTTGTTACAGCTAGTCTTGTTCTTATGAACTCTTCCAAAATATCACTAACATTGGATGAGACATAGCTGTGGTGTTTTAGAGCTTAGTGCATTTTGTTGAAATTTATGTTTTTATGCTCATTTACATCACATGTTACAGCCAGTCCTGTTCTATGAATTATTCCAAAATACCACTAACTTCCGAATGAGACAGAGCTGAAATATTTCAGTGATTAGTTGCATTTTTAGTTTAGTTGTAATACTCCAGAGGTTAATAGCACCCTAGTTCAGTTTTTTTTCACTGTGTTTCAAGTTAGTTTAATTGCATTCTAGTTCAGTTATAGTCACTGTATTTCAAGTTTGATTAGCTAGTTGAATTAGACTTCACGGCCTTCATTAATTACAAACTACTCTTGTTATTAATCTCTTCCAATACATCATCATATGGACAGGAAGTAGTGATATCAGTTCAAGGCCTTGATTGTTCTGCAATCTCTTATAATTGTGCAAATAGCCTTTTTCCTAAAACTATTCCAAAAGACTTCTAATTTCCGAATAAGGCTTAGTAGTGACAATTTAAGTTGCAGAATGGATTAATTTCAATGTCATAGGTTAATTTAGAGTAGATTTCCTCACTGTGTTGCAGACTATATTTTCCAAATATGTTCCAACAAATTTCTAACCATGGATAAGATTTTCTCTGTGATCTTGTAGGTGGTTGTTTACTTAGAAGAACCTCGTGGCACTAACTTATCCTTTTCTCAAGCTATTCCAACATATTTCTAATGAATGAATGGGATTGAGTTCATGTTATGAGTTATTGAGTTCATGTTGTGAGTTATTGAGTTCTTGCTATGAGTTATTTTTCTTGTTAAAGTATTGCATTTTATGTTCTCAAGAGCCATACATAATTTAGAATAGGTTTTGCTCTGTTTTAGTGTGACCAACAACTTCTCTTTGCAAAAAACTTAGTTCTTTTCCCTCTTAGAATAAAAACACAAAACCAAAAACATTGGAAAAACACTAAACACAACGTAGTGAGAAACAAATACCTAGGCACATATAGTGCACTTCACTTCAACAGATTACTAACCCTGGTTGACAATTTATGACCTCAATTTAGGAACACTAAGTTGAGCAGACAACAAGTCCATATCAGAGATTTAATTATGGGGAATTTACATGATATGACTCCTTATAAAGAAGATAGAAATCCTGAGGCTAGCTGGCCCTTCTCAGACTCTGCCTATGGATATGCAATATTCCACTTCGAGAATTTCTACTACAGGGTCCTTGAAGAAGCTGTATAAGGAAGTTGCTACATAAATAAGACAAACCACTGTTGGGATTCCTTAGAAAACCCATCATACAACTCCTATACAGAATATGAGATCAAAGAAATAACTCTATATGGGTTATTCAGAACTCCCCAATCTAGGTCTCTAAAACAATGCTCAATGAGAGAGCTTACAACAATATATGAACATGAATCTGAAACTCTGCAAATTTGAATACATCATGAGAGGTAAATGCTATAGCCATCATTATATTGTGATATATCAGTAGAAATATACAATAAATAGATCAGGGAAAATCCTCTCAAACTCTAAGAGAAAACCTCCAATGAATAAACAATGAAATGCATGAGTAGCTGCAACTCCAAAAAATGCCGGAGTAGCTGCAACTGCGCTAAGTACATGAAGGCATAAGCTTCTAAATATGAAATAAATACATATATGGCTTAAGGAATACAAAAAATAAGCCCAGGAACAAGAAATGGGCTGAAATACAAGATTTCTAGCCAATCTATGAAGATTGCTAGAAATGTCGAAGAAAATACAAAATGTGACAACAAAGTTGTCACTACAACTGAACCCAAAAATGAATGAGGCTATGGCTGATCTAAATTCTGATTTCCCTACTCTGATAATGTCTCCAATACAAAGGGTTGATCCCTTTGTCTCAAAAACATCCTCCTTGAAGCTCCAGAAACCCCTCTCTCACTACCTCCTCCAAAATAATGCAGTTTCTCTCATGGACTGTGAGTGGGAGATGATAGAATTGTGGCCTCATGCCACTAATCTGAAATAAATCTCATAAATCCTCCTTTCATCTCCTCCAATGAATAGATCACGCCTCCACTGAAGAAAACTAGACAAGAGAGACTCCATAAGTTCCTCTCTTGCTGCACACAGCTACACAACGTCCCCTCTGCTGCAGAAAAAACGTTGTAGAAGATGAATGAAGTTGTGTCCAATGCTCTATTGAGTAAATGTAGCTCAATCCTCAACCTTCCTTGAGGAAGAGATAGGGATTCCCGACCAGGAACACCCTAGTGCCCGAGGGCACCATCACCCTGCTAAACAGCTCGGGGATGCAAGTCTTTGCAGACCCAAGTCTACAATTTTAAACCATAACATAATGAAAATGGGCTGCCATCTCCTCCATATAAATAAAGGAATCTCCTCTCCACCATGGTCCTACCAATTAGGGTTTCCACCCTCATGTGAAGCTCTTCCCTCCAAAACTGTGCAGCTTCTCTAGGAAGCTTCTCCTCTATAGGCAGTGTTGTTGACCTTAGTCAAAGATGACTAATCCATGTGAGTTGGGTTCCATTCACACCATGGGTGTTTATTTTAGCTACTTTATTCACTCCCCTTTCACATTAGGAGTGTTATTTCTTCATCTAAAATGGGCTAAGGTGTCTCCTTCCCCATTTTATTAAACAAAAATAAAATGTGCAACTATAATGTTCCATTTTAGCTTGGGGCTAAAATTGGGAACATTAAAGTCCTCCCCTCCCACATGTTTCTTTCCCTCAAGCAACTGCATATAGAGAAAAAAATCTTCTCCCCCTTCTTCTCTTGTGGCCTCCTCATAAATGTTCCCACCACTGCTCAAATATGCTGCAATAAATCTGTCCTCCAATGCTCTCCCCCAAGTATGCAACTGAAAATGATGCTCCTCATGGAAAGATAGAAGGTGTAGTGGAATCCTTCCTGCTGTGCTAAGGCCTCCTTAAGGTAGGAGTGATGATATGCATGGGAAAATTCTTCTCCCAATGATGATCCTCTCATCCATGCAATCATCTAAATGAAAATTTCAACTCCTAATTTCTGCAATGTGTTGGGGTTGAATGGAGATTTTTTTTGTTTTCCATGATGGCCCTCTCTCCATATGCTACTCATATGGGGATGTCTTGTCTTTGGGCTGGAAAATTATGGCCTCCAAGAATGGCCCAAGTTACCCCATCAAGAAAAATCAGCCATGATATGCCTCTACAAATTCTTCAAGTGGTCCCTCCCACAATAAGGTACAAGTCGAAATGTAGCAATCATGGTTTTCCCATGGTGTCCCCTGCAAGATAAAGCATATACAATGGGGAGAATAATGCTCCCAATGGGTTGTACATACAATAATCTACAAATAATGCTCCTCATGAGTGTACAAACATCTGAAACACAATGGAGCAATATGCAATTTTGAAATTGTATTTTAGTGGAAAAATTCACTGTTTTTTGGTGGAATAGTTCATAATTTATTCAAATATTTTTTTGCAAGTGTACTAGTCATGATGATAAATGTGTGGTTTACTTCAGAGGGTTCTTAGTTCTTTCTAGATACACTTTTCATCATTTGCTTTGAATACTTCTCTAGTGCTTTACCTTCATATTTTATCCCCTGCACAATTGCTCCTGAGGTCCATGTTATTATGTTTATTGGATGTTTCTGTGGAGACTTTTTCCTAAGGTTCTGCAATGTAAATCCAAATGCAAAAAATACTATTTTACATATTGATATTTGTTCAAGACATTGTTGTGTGATACTTGAATTTCATAAATCTAGATTTCTATTTCGTTATATATATAAATATATAAGAACAGGTTCATGGATTGTTCATATTTCTCAAACTGTGGAGTTGTTCCTTTCATGTTGCATGTTCTTTTATATTTTTCTGTTGTGATTCAAATTTCTAGTTATGCTTTCCAGTTATTCTCCTAAATATTACATGCTTTGATAGATTATATCAAAAGTCTTACCAATAGGATAACATTGATTGTTGTATGTGGACATTTTTGTTCAGGATGTTACATTACAGAATCAAGATGAGGAGCTGGATCATGCAATTGCACTTTCTCTTTCTGCAGAACTATCCAAACCAGATGGTATATTATGATGGACATTTCATTTTTTTTATAGTTACTTTTAGTTTAATTATATCATTTAGCTCGATGATTTTCATATATTCAACTAAAATTTTGTTGCTTAACAAGACTTTGTCATTTCCATGTTTTAGTGAAACTATTTATGGTTTGATACTCTCATACAACCTTTATCAAGTTACATGCACCGTTATTAGAAAAAACATCCCCTCATGCCAAAGTCATCCTCCAAGTTTCTGCCATGCCCATCATGCAGCTGCTCATGCTCAACTAGAAAATATGCTCTCTGAAAATGAGCCTCCCATGAGAGACTATCACCTCCAAAGAATCTTCCGATCCTGGGAAATGTAAGCATGAGTGGCCTCCATCTACTCCAAAGCATGAAAGAGTCCTTCCTCAAATTAAGTATCCTCTCTCTCACTAAATCTATGGATCAGTCATTTGGCATCATGAAGATGCTATCCTCCATCCATACAGCAACTCTATCTACGCAGTGAAACTGATGAGAATGGGTGGTACTGAAAATGAGAGTGTGTAACCCTCCTCCATGAGCTTGTTCCCAAACTCTCTGCGCTGTAGTGGATTCCTCGAATGTCTCCACCTCCCCAGAATCCAAGAGTGGTGAGCCAAAAAGCATGATGCCTCTCATCATCTCTAGATCATGTAGCCTCCCAAATGGAAAGCCTCCAAAAGTGAGACATCAAGATAGGAAGTGGACTGAATATATGAGAGGAATGAAAGCTCCCTCTCTCTCTACTACATAGTGTAGTCCTTATCCTATGTGAAGAAAATCTCTGAAAATATATAGGGGTGAATTTCCATCATCCCTTCATGTTGATCCTTCCGCTCTTCTTCTTCTTCTAATGGTGGAACATTGTAGGTTCTTCTATGCACCTCCTCTCTACCAACATGTGAGTGTGTTTCCTCTTGAATGAGAGACCTTGAGTCTTGGCCTTCCCTTTAAAGAAATGTCTCCACACCCTCACAAATGGAAGAGTTCCCTTCATATCATGGGGTTCTTGCCTCTAGCAAGCCATTCTCTTGATTTACTCCCCCTCTAGAAATATGAAATGATCATTGTTTCATGGTTCCCCTCCATGCATGCAAAGTGTTTGAAGTTTTGTCACACCCAGTTTCACATTCATTTTCATCAATACCCTTTGAAAAATTCTTTGTGACTCCAACATATGATCTCTCATTTGCATGAGAACATGAAATAGAACTCTGAAACCAATTATCATGAATCATACCTTGGAGTTGCAGCAATGCTCCTCCAAAGGCCTCAACTCTTTCCATCCATCCTTCTTGCAATAGCTATGGGAAATGTATTGCACTGTGGATCTACATGTGTGGCTGAATGCTCACACCCTCCATGAGAATATTTAGGGCTTGCTCCATCCATAAACCATTTTCAGAAAATTTCTCCAAAATTTTCCCCTTTCAGCAGATCTTCAATGGTGTGCTCAACGGCTTGGAAAAGAAGAAGGGAAACCTCCTCTTCCTTCATTCCTCTTCCTTGTTTCCTCTGTCAACCTCCTCTCCTTGGAGAGAACCTCCTATTGCTGATGGAAATATATCTTGGGCATGGGCTGAGCCAAGATCATGCTCTAATACCACTATAATGTTCCAAATCTGGAATTTTCTGCTCCATCGGGAACATCTTAAGATGTTCCATTTTCCTTCTTCTATGAGCTATCACAAGTCCATTTCAGAGATTGAATGATGCATAATTTACAGGATATGACTCCTTCTAAAGAAGGGAGAAATCCTGAGGCTAGCTGGCCCTTCTCAGACTCTGCCTATGGATATGCAATATTCCACTTCGGGAATTTCTGCTACAGGGTCCTTGAAAACGTTGTATAAGGAAGTTGTTGCATAAATAAGACAAATCACAACTGGGATTCCTTAGAACACCCATCATAAAACTCCTATGCAGAATATGAGCTCAAAGAAATAACTCTAGATGGATTATTCAGATCTCCCCAATCTAGGTCTCTAAAACAATGGTCAATGAGAGAGCTTACAACAATATATGAACATGAATCTAAAACTCTTCAAATCTGAATAAATCATGAGAGGGAAATGCTACAACCATCATTATATTATGATATATCAGAAGAAATATACAAGAAATAGAGGAGGGACAAGCCTCTCAAACTCTAAGAGCAAACCTCCAATGAATAAACAATGAAATGCATGAGTAGTTGCAACTCCACAAAATACCAGAGTAGATGCAACTGCGCTGATTACATGAAGGCATAAGCTGCTGAATATGAAATAAATACATATGTGGCTCAAGGAATACAAAAAATAATCCCAGGAACAAGAAATGGGCTAAAATACAAGATTTCTAGCCAATCTATGAAGATTGCTAGAAATGATAGAGAAAATAAAAAATGTGACAACAGAGTTGTCACTGCAACTGAACCCAAAAATGAATGAGGCTATGGCTGATCTGAAGTCTGATTTCCCTCCTATGATAATGTCTCCAATACAAAGGGTTGATCCCTTTGTCTCAAAAACATCCTCCTTGAAGCTCCAAAAACCCCTCTCTCACTGCCTCCTCCAAAATAACGCAGTTTCTCTCATGGACTATGCAGTGGGAGATGATAGAAGTGTGGCCTCATTCCAATGATCTGAAATGAAGCCCATGAATCCTCCTTGCAACTCCTCCAATGAATAGATCACTCCTCCACTGAAGAAAACTAGACAAGAGAAACTCCATAAGTTCCTCTCTTGTTGCACCCAGCTACACAACGTACTCTCTGCTGCAGAAATAACGTTGTAGAAGATGAATGAAGTTGTGTCCAATTCTATATTGAGGAAATTTAGCTCAATCCTCAACCTTCCTTGAAGAAGAGGTAGGGATTCCCAACCAGGAACACCCTAGTGCCCAAGGGCACCATCACCCTGCAAAACAGCCCGGGGATGCAAGCCTTTGCAGACCAGGGTCTACAATTCTAAACCATAACATAATGAAAATGGGCTGCCATATCCTCCATATAAATAAATTAATATCCTCTCCACCATGGTCCCACCAATTAGGGTTTCCACCCTCATGTGAAGCTCTTCCCTCCAAAACTGTGCAGCTTCTCTAGGAAGCTTCTCCTCTATAGGCAGCGTTGTTGACCTTAGTCAAAGATGACTAATCCAAGTGAAATGGGTTCCATTCACACCATGGGTGTTTGTTTCAGCTCCTTTATTCACTCCCCTTTCACATTAGGAGTGTTATTTCTTCATCTAAAAGGGGCTAAGGTGTCTCCTTCCCCATTTTATTAAACAAAAATAAAATGTGCAATTATAATGTTCCATTTTAGAATGGGGCTAAAATTGGGAACATTACAGTCCTCCCCTCACACATGTTGCTTGCCCTTAAGCAACTACATAGAGAGAACAAAATATTCTCCCCCTTCTTCTCTTGTGGCATCCTCATCAATGGTCCCATCGCTGCTCAAATATGCTGCAATAAATCTGTCCTCCAATGCTCTCCCCCAAGTATGCAACTGAAAATGATTCTCCTTATGGAAATATAGAAGGTGTAGTGGAATCCTTCCTGCTGTGCTAAGGCCTCCTTAAGGTAGGAGTGAAGATATGCATGCGAAAATTCTGCTCCCAATGATGATCCTCTCATCCATGCAATCATCCAAATGAAAATCTCAACCCCTGATTTCTACAATGTGTTGCAGCTGAATGGAGAGTTGTTTTGTTTTCCATGATGGCCCTCTCTCCATATGCTGCTCATATGGGGCTACCTTGTCTTTGGGCTGGAAAAGTATGGCCTTCAAGAATTGCCCAAGCTACCCCATCAAGAAAAATCAACCATGATATGCCTCTGCAAATTCTTCAAGTGGTCCCTCCCACAAGAAGGTACAAGTATAAATGTAGCAATCATGGTTTTCCCATGGTGTCCCCTACAAGAAAAAGCATATAAAATGGGGAGAATAATGCTCCCAATGGGCTATACATACAATACTCTCCAAATAATTCTCCTCATGAGTTTACAAACATTTGAAACATAATGGAGCAATATGCAATAAAATCAAGTTGTCAAATGACAACCGGAGAGTGGTTCAAAGTTCCTCCCATGGAACTGTGCAGTGCCTCCTTGGCCTGCCTCGAAATAAAAATAACAAGTGTTGTACTAGCCACTTGTTTTCTGCCACAACATCTCCTCTCAAGATGAAACATGAAATCACAATTGGTGTCAATGGTGCACACCAAGAAGCATGTGGCTTCCCCCAAAAACCATCATAAGAATAGTCAAAATCAAGGCTACAAGTAGCTGCAAGTACATCGTCATGAAAAATGCGAGAAGGAACAAGCCTCCTTGATACATCATGCTCCTCACTCAATGAATAAGTACAATACCAAACATGAAATTATACCTCCTCCATCATGCACTAGAGCTCTTGAGCTGAAATGGCTCAACTGAATGCTCTCCCTCTCCTTCAATGAGTAAGGGAATGGTTGTGCCAACCTCTCCAAAATCAACCAGGCTCTGAATATATCCATATGTTGATGTAGATCATTCTGAATTCCCTCCCAAGTGAGCTCCTCTAGCAAGGCAAAGTATGCATCCAAGTGCATAGCTAGGAAGTCCTCATGTGCTGCATGCAAAAATTTCTCCTTGAGACTAGAGACTCTAGTCAAGAAGATCCTGCCATATCAATAGATGACCATATCATCAGCCATGTACCTATCATCATCCTTCTGTTCATCAAGAATCATGCATGCACTAAGATCCTGGGACCTCTCAACAGAAAGTTGAGTCCTCCATCATGGATCAATCCTCCACATAGACAGCGCTGGTATTCTACAATATGGTGCTCCATCACACTGTTTCCTACTACCTTGACATCCCCTCATGAAAAATTCATCCTCCAAGTTGCTGCCATGCCCATCATGCAGCTGCTCATGCTCAACTAGAAAATATGCTCTCTGAAAAAGAGCCTCCCATGAGAGACTATCACCTCCAAAGAATCTTCTGATCCTGGGCAATGTAAGCATGAGTGGCCTCCATCTACTCCAAAGCATGAAAGATTCCTTCCTCAAAGGAAGTATCCTCTCTCTCACCAAATCTATGGAGCAGTCATCCGGCATCATGAAGATGCTATCCTCCATCCATACAGCAACTCTATCTGTGCAGTGAAACTGATGAGAATGGGTGGTACTGAAAATGAGAGTGTGTAACCCTCCTCCATGAGCTTATCCCCAAAATCTCTACGCTGTAGTGGATTACTCCAATTTCTCTACCTCCCCGAAATCCAAGAGTGGTGAACCAAAAATCATGATGCCTCTCATCATCTCTAGATCATGTGGCCTCTCAAATGAAAATCCTCCAAAAGTGAGACATCAAGATAGGAAGTGGACTGAATATATGAGAGGAATGAAATCTCCCTCTCTCTCTACTACGCAGTGCAGTCCTTCTCATATGTGAAGAAAATATCTGAAAATAGATAGGGGTGAATTTCCATCATCCCTTCATGATGATTTTTCTGCTCTTCTTCTTCTTCTAATGGTGCAGCACTGTAGGTTCTTCTATGCACTCCTCTCTACCAACATGTGAGTGTGTTTCCTCCTGAATGAGAGGCCTTGAGTCTTGGCCTTCCCTTGAAAGAAATGTCTCCACACCCTCACAAATGGAAGAGTGCCCTTCATATCATGGGGGTCTTTCCTGTAGCAATCCATTCTCCTTATTTACTCCCCCTCTAGAAAGATGGAATGATCATTGTTTAATGGTTCCCCTCCATGCATGCAAAGTGTTTGAAGTTTTGTCACACCCAGTTGCACATTGATTTTCATCAATCCCCTATGCAAAACTCTTTGTGACTCCAACATATAATCTCTCATTTGCATGAGAACATGAAATAGAACTCTGAAATCCATTATCATGAATAATACCTTGGAGTTGCAGCGCTGCTCCTCCAAAGACCTCAACTCTTTCCATCCATCCTTCTTGCAGTAGCTATGAGAAATTTACTGCATTGTGGACCTGCATGTGTGGCTGAATGCTCACACCCTCCATGAGAATAGCTAGGGCTTGCTCCATCCATAAACCCTTTTCAAAAAAATTCTCCAAAATTTTCCCCTTTCAGTAGATCTTCAATAGTGTGCTCAATGGTCTGGAAAAGAAGAAGGGAAACCTCCTCTTCCTTCATTCCTCTTCATTGTTTCCTCTTTCAATCTCATCTCCTTGGAGAGAAGCTCCTCTTGCTGATGGAAATAGATCTTGGGCAAAGGCTGAGCCAAGATCATGCTTTGATACCACTGTAATGTTCCAAATCTGGAATTTTCTACTCCATCGAGAACATCTTAAGATGTTCCATTTTCCTTCTTCAGTGAGCTATCACAAGTCCATTTCAAAGATTTAATGATGGGGAATTTATAGGATATGACTCCTTCTAAATAAGGGATAAATCCTGAGGCTAGCTGGCCCTTCTCAGACTCTGCCTGTGAAAATGCAATATTCCACTTCGGGAATCTCTGCTACACGGTCCTTGAGGACGCTGTATAAGGAATTTGCTACATAAATAAGACAAACCACTACTGGGATGCCTTATAAAAACCATCATACAACTCCTATGCAAAATATGACCTCAAAGAAATAACTCTAGATGCGTTATTCAGATCTCCCCAATCTAGGTCTCTAAAACAATGCTCAATGAGAGAGCTTACAGCAATATATGAACATGAATCTGAAACTCTGAAAATATGAATACATCATGAGAGGGAAATGCTACAGCCATAATTATATTATGATATATCAGCAGAAATATACAAGAAATATATGAGGGACAAGCCTCTCAAACTCTAAGAGCAAACCTCCAATGAATAAACAATGAAATGCATGAGTAGCTGCAACTCCACAAAATGCCGGAGTAGCTACAACTGTGCTGAGTACATGAAGGAATAAGCTACTGAATATGAAATAAATACATATATGGCTGAAGGAATACAAGAAATAAGCCTAGGAACAAGAAATGGGCTGAAATACAAGATTTCTAGCCAATCTATGAAGATTGCTAGAAATGCCGGAGAAAATAAAAAATGTGGCAATAGAGTTGTCACTGCAACTGAACCCAAAAATGAATGAGGTTGTGGCTGATCTGAAGTCTGATTTCCCTCCTCTAATAATGTCTCCAATACAAAGGGATGATCCATTTGTCTCAAAAACATCCTCCTTGAAGCTCCAGAAACCCCTCTCTCACTATCTCCTCCAAAATAACGCAATTTCTCTCATGGATTGCGTAGTGGGAGATGATATATGTGTGGCCTCATGCCACTGATCTGAAATGAAGCCTGGGAATCCCCCTTGCAGCTCCTCCAATGAATATATCACTCCTCCACTGAAGAAAACTAGACAAGAGAGACTCCATAAGCTCCTCTCTTTCTGCACCCAGCTACACAACGTCCTCTCTGCTGTAGAAATAACACTGTAGAAGATGAATAAGGTTGTGGCCAATTCCGGATGGAGGAAATGCAGCTCAATCCTCAACCTTCCTTGAGGAAGAGGTAGGGATTCCCAACCTGGAACACCCTAGTGCCCGAGGGCACCATCACCCTGCTAAAGAGCCTAGGGATGCAAGCCTTTGCAGAGCCAAGTCTACAATTCTAAACCATAACATAATGAAAATGGGATGCCATAACCTCCATATAAAGAAATGAATCTCCTCTCCACCATGGTCCCACAAATCAGGGTTTCCACCCTCATGTGAAGCTCTTCCCTCCAAAACTGTGCAGCTTCTCTAGGAAGCTTCTCTTTTATAGGCAGCGATGTTGACCTTAGTCAAAGATGACTAATCCAAGTGATTTGGGTTCCATTAACACCATGGGTATTTATTTCAGCTACTTTATTCACTCCCCTTTCACATTAGGAGTGTTATTTATTCATCTAAACGGGGCTAAGGTGTTTCCTTCCCCATTTTATTAAAATAAAATAAAATGTGTGACTATAATGTTCCATTTTAGCTTGGGGCTAAAATTGGGAACATTACATTCATCCCCTCCCACATGTTGCTTGCCCTCAAGCAACTGCATATAGAGAACAAAATCTTCTCCCCCTTCTTCTCTTGTGACCTCCTCATCAATGGTCCCACCACTGCTCAAATATGCTACAATAAATCTGTCCTCTAATTCTCTCCCCCAAGTGTGCAACTGAAAACGATGCTCCTCATGGAAAGATAGAAGGTGTAGTGGAATCCTTCCTACTGTGCTAAGGCCTCCTTAAGGTAGGAGTGATGATATGCATGGGAAAATTCTATTCCCAATGATGATCCTCTCAACCATGCAATCATCCAAATGAAAATCTCAACCCCTGATTTCTGCAATGTGTTGGGGCTGAATGGAGAGTTGTTTTGTTTTCCATGATGGCCCTCTCTCCATATGTTGCTCATATGGCACTGTCGTGTCTTTGGGATGGAAAATTATGGCCTTCAAGAATGGCCCAAGCTACCCCATCAAGAAAAATCAGCCATGATATGCCTCTGCAAATTCTTCAAGTGGTCCCTCCCACAAGAAGGTACAAGTAGCAATGTAGCATTCATGGTTTTCCCATGGTGTCCCCTACAAGATAAAGCATATACAATGGGGATAATAATGCTCCCAATGGGTTGTACATACAATACTCTTCAAATAATGCTCCTCATGAGTGTACAAACATATGAAACACAATGGAGCAATATGCAATAAAAGCAAGTTGTCAAATGACAACCGGAGAGTGGTTCAAAGTTCCTCCCATGGAACTGCACAGGGCCTCCTTGGCCTACCTCGAAATCAAAATAACAAGTGTTGTACTAGCCACTTGTTTGCTACCACAACATCTCCTCTCAAGATGAAACATGAAATCACAATTGTTGCCAATGGTGCACACCAAGAAGCATGTGAATTCCCCCACAAACCATCATAAGAATAGCCAAAATCAAGGCTACAAGTAGTTGCAAGTACATCCTCATGAAAAATGCAAGAAGGAACAAGCCTCCTTGATACATCATGCTCCTCACTCAATGAAAAGAAGTACAATACCAAGCATGAAATTATACCTCCTCCATCATGCACTATAGGTCTTGAGCTAAAATGGCTCAACTCAATGCTCTCCCTCTCCTCCAATGAGTAAGGGAATGGTTGTGCCAACCTCTCCAAAATCAACCGGGCTCTGCATCTATCCATATGCTGATGTAGATCATGTTGAATGCCCTCCCAAGTGAACTCCTCTAGCAAGGAAAAGTATGCATCCAAGTGCATAGCTAGGAAGTCCTCATGTGTTGCATGCAAAAATTTCTCCTTGAGACTAGAGACTCTAGTCAAGAAGATCCTGCCATAACAATAGATGACCATATCATCAGCCATGTATCTATCATCATCCTTCTGGTCATCAAAAATCATGCATGCACTAAGATCCTAGGACCTCTCAACCGAAAGCTGAGTCCTCCATCATGGATCAATCCTCCACATAGAAAGCGTTGGTATTCTGCAATATGGTGCTCCATCATGTTGCTTCCTGCTACCTTGAAATCCCCTCATGCCAAATTCATCCTCCAAGTTGCTACCATGCCCATTTGCAATTTCTCATGCTCAACTAGAAATTATGCTCTCTGAAAATGAGCCTCCCATGAGAGACTATCACCTCCAAAGAATATTCCGATCCTGGGCAATGTAAACATGAGTGACCTCCATCTACTCCAAAGCATGAAAGATTTCTTCCTCAAAGGAAGTATCCTCTCTCTCACCAAATCTATGGAGCAGTCATCCGGCATCATGAAGATGCTATCCTCCATCCATATAGCAACTCTATCTACGCAGTGAAACTGATGAGAATGGGTGGTACTGAAAATGAGAGTGTGTGACCCTCCTCCATAAGCTTGTCCCCAAACTCTCTACGTTGTGGTGGATTCCTCCAATGTCTCCACCTCCCCAGAATCCAAGAGTGGTGAACCAAAAAGCATGATGCCTCTCATCATCTCTAGATCATGTGGCCTCGCAAATGGAAAGCCTCCAAAAGTGAGACATCAAGATAGGAAGTGGATTGAATATATGATAGGAATGAAATCTCCCTCTCTCTCTACTGCGTAGTGCAGTCCTTCTCCTATGTGAAGAAAATCTCTGAAAATAGATAGGGGTGAATTTCCATCATCCCTTCATACTAATCCTTCTGCTCTTCTTCTTTTTCTAATGGTGCAGCGCTATAGGTTCTTCTATGTACCTCCTCTCTACCAACATGTGAGTGTGTTTCCTCCTGAATGAGAGGCCTTGAGTCTTGGCCATCCCTTGAAATAAATGTCTCCACACCCTCAAAAATGGAAGAGTGCCCTTCATATCATGGGGGTCTTGCCTCTAGCAAGCCATTCTCCTTATTTACTCCCCCTCTAAAAGATGGAATGATCATTGTTTCATGGTTCCCCTCCATGCATGCAAAGTGTTTGAAGTTTTGTCACACCCAGTTGCACATTGATTTTCATCAATCCCATTTGAAAAAATATTTGTGACTCCAACATATGATCTCTCATTTGCATGAGAACATGAAATAGAACTCTAAAATCAATTATCATGAATCATACCTTGGAGTTGCAGCGCTGCTCCTCCAAAGGCCTCAACTCTTTCCATCCATCCTTCTTGCAGTAGGTATGGGAAATGTACTGTGTTGTGGATATAAATGTGTGGCTGAATGCTCACACCATCAATGAGAATAGCTAGGGCTTGCTCCATCCACAAACCCTTTTCAGAAAATTTCTCCAAAATTTTCCCCTTTCAGCAGATCTTCAATGGTGTGCTCAATGGTCTAGAAAAGAAGAAGGGAAACCTCCTCTTCCTTCATTCCTCTTCCTTGTTTCCTCTGTCAATCTCCTCTTGCTTTATGGAAATATATCTTGGGCACAGGTTGAGCGAGGATCATGCTCTGATACCACTGTAATGTTCCAAATCTGGAATTTTCTACTCCATCGGGAACATCTTAAGATGTTCCATTTTCTTTCTTCAGTGAGCTATCACAAGTTTATTTCAGAGATTTACTGATGTGGAATTTACAAGATATGACTTCTTCTAAAGAAGGGAGAAATCCTGAGGCTATCTGGCCCTTCTAAGACTCTGCCTATGGATATGCAATATTCCACTTTGGGAATTTCTGCTACAGGGTCCTTGAGGATGCTGTATAAGGAAACTGATGCATAAATAATACAAACCATTGTTGGGATGCCTTGGAACACCCATCATACAACTCCTATACATAATGTGAGCTCAAAGAAATAAATGGGTTATTCATATCTCCCCAATCTAGGTCTCTAAAATAATGCTCAATGAGAGAGCTTACTGCAATATATGAACATGAATCTGAAACTCTAAAAATATGAATACATCATGAGAGGGAAATTCTACAACCAAAATTATATTATGATATATCAGTAGAAATATATAATAAATATATGAGGGACAAGCCTCTCAAACTATAAGAGCAAACCTCCAATGAATAAACAATGAAATGCATGAGTAGCTGCAACTCCACAAAATGTCGGAGTAGCTACAACTGCGCGGATTACATTAAGGCATAAGCTGCTGAATATGAAATAAATACATATATGGCTGAAGGAATACAAGAAATAAGCCCAGGAACAAGAAATGGGCTGAAATAGAAGATTTCTAGCCAATCTATGAAGATTGCTAGAAATGCCAGAGAAATACAAAATGTGACAACAGAGTTGTCACTGCAACTAAACCCAAAAATGAATGAGGTTGTGGCTGATCTGAAGTCCAATTTCCCTCCTCTGATAATGTCTCCAATACAAAGGGTTGATCCCTTTTTCTCAAAAACATCCTCCTTGAAGCTCCAGAAACCCCTCTCTCACAGCCTCCTCCAAAATAACGTAGTTTCTCTCATGGACTGCATAGTGTGAGCTGATATAAGTGTGGCCTCATTCCACTGATCTGAAATGAATCCCGGGAATCCTCCTTTTAGCTCCTCCAATGAATAGATCACTCCTCCATTGAAGAAAACTAGACAAGAGAGACTCCATAAGTTCCTCTCTTCCTGCACCCAACTATACAACGTCCTCTCTGCTGCAGAAATAACGTTGTAGAAGATGAATGAAGCTATGGACAATTCCATATTGAGTAAATGTAGCTCAATCCTCAACCTTCCTTGAGGAATAGGTAGGGATTCCTGACCGGCAACACCCTAGTGACCAAGGGCACCATCACCCTGCTAAACAGTCTGGGGATGCAAGCCTTTGCAGATCCAAGTCTACAATTATAAACCATAACATAATTCAAATGGGCTACCATCTCCTCCATATAAAGAAAGGAATCTCCTCTCCACCATGGTCCTACCAATTAGGGTTTCCACCCTCATGTGAAGCTCTTTCCTCCAAAATTATGCAGCTTCTCTAGGAAGCTTCTCCTCTATACGCAGCACTGTTGAACTTAGTCAAATATGAATAATCCAAATGAGCTGGGTTCCATTCACACCATGGGTGTTTATTTTAGCTGCTTTATTCACTCCCCTTTCACATTAGGAGTGTTATTTATTCATCTAAAATGGGCTAAGGTGTCTCATTCCCCATTTTATTAAACAAAAATAAAATGTGCAACTATAATGTTCCATTTTAGCTTGGGGCTAAAATTGGGAGCATTACATTCCTCCCCTCCCACATGTTGCTTGCCCTCAAGAAACTACATAGAGAGAAAAAAAAAATTTCCCCCTTCTTCTCTTGTGGCCTCCTCATCAATGGTCCCACCACTACTCAAATATGCTGCAATAAATTTGTCCTCCAATGCTCTCCCCCAAGTATGCAACTGAAAGTGATGCTTCTCATGGAAAGATAGAAGATGTAGTTGAATCCTTCTTGTTGTGCTAAGGCCTCCTTAAGGTAGGAGTGATGATATGCATGGGAAAATTATGCTCCCAATGATGATCCTCTCATCCATGCAATCATCCAAATGAAAATCTCAACCCCTGATTTCTGCGATGTGTTGGGGCTAAATTGAGAGTTTTTTTGTTTTCCATGATGGCCCTCTCTCCATATGCTGCTCATATGGGGCTGCCTTGTCTTTGGGATGGAAATGTATGGCCTCCAAGAATGGCCCAAGCTACCCCATCAAGAAAAATCAGCCATGATATGCCTCTGCAAATTCTTCAAGTGGTCCCTCCCACAAGAAGGTACAAGTCGCAATGTAGCAATCATGGTTTGCCCGTGGTGTCCCCTGCAAGATAAAGCATATAAAATGGGTAGAATAATACTCCCAATGGGCTGTACATACAATACTCTCCAAATAATTCTCCTCATGAGTGTACAAACATCTGAAACACAATGGAGCAATATGCAATAAAAGCAAGTTGTCAAATGACAACCGGAGAGTGGTTCAAAGTTCCTCCCATGGAACTGTGTAGTGCCTCCTTGGCCTGCCTCGAAATGAAAATAAAAATTGTTGTACTAGCCAATTTTTCTCTACCACAACATCTCCTCTCAAGATGAAACATGAAATCACAATTGGTGCCAATGGTGCACACCAAGAAGCATGTGGCTTTCCTCACAAACCATCATAATAATAGCCAAAATCAAGGCTACAAGTAGCTGCAAGTACATCCTCATGAAAAATGCAAGAAGGAACAAGCCTCCTTGATACATCATGCTCCTCACTTAATGAAAATAAGTACAATACAAAACATTAAATTATACCTCCTCCATCATGCACTAGAACTCTAGAGCTGAAATGGCTCAAGTGAATGCTCTCCCTCTCCTCCAATGAGTAAGGGAATGGTTGTGCCAACCTCTCCAAAATCAACCGGGCTCTGCATCTATCCATATGTTGATGTATATCATGTTGAATGCCCTCCCAAGTCAACTCCTCTAGCAAGGCAAAGTATGCATCCAAGTGCATAGCTAGGAAGTCCTCATGTGCTTCATGCAAAAATTTCTCCTTGAGACTAGAGACTCTAGTCAAGAAGATCCTGCCATAACAATAGATGACCATATCATTAGCCATTTATCTATCATCATCCTTCTGCTCATCAAGAATCATGCATGCACTAAGATCCTGGGACCTCTCAACCGAAAGCTGAGTCCTCCATCATGAATCAATCCTCCACATAGACAGCGTTGGTATGCTGCAATATGGTGCTCCATCACGATGCTACCTGCTACCTTGACATCCCCTCATGACAAAGTCATCCTCCAACTTTCTGCCATGCCCATCATGCAGTTTCTCATGCTCAACTAGAAAATATGCTCTCTGAAAATTAGCCTCCCATGAGAGACTATCACCTCCAAATAATATTCCGATCCTGGGCAATGTAAGCATGAGTGGCCTCCATCTACTCCAAAGCATGAAAGAGTCCTTCCTCAAAGGAAGTATCCTCTCTCTCACCAAATCTATGGAGCAGTCATCTGGCATCATGAAGATGCTATCCTCCATCCATACATAAACTCTATCTACGCAGTGAAACTGGTGAGAATGGGTGGTACTGAAAATGAGAATGTGTAACCCTCCTCCATGAGCTTGTCCCCAAACTCTCTGCACTATAGTGGATTCCTCCAATGTCTCCACCTCCCCAGAATCCAAGAGTGGTGAACCAAAAATCATGATGCCTCTCATCATCTCTAGATCATGTGGCCTCCCAAATGGAAAGCCTCCAAAAGTGAGACATCAAGATAGGAAGTGGACTGAATATATGAGAGGAATGAAAGCTCCCTCTCTCTCTACTGCGGAGTGCAGTCCTTATCCTATGTGAATAAAATCTCTAAAAATAGATAGGGGTGAATTTCCATCATCCCTTCATGTTTATCCTTCTGCTCTTCTTCTTCTTCTAATCGTGCAGCGCTATAGGTTCTTCTATGCACCTCCTCTCTACCAACATGTGAGTGTGTTTCCTCCTGAATGAGAGGCCTTGAGTCTTGGCCTTCCCTTGAAATAAATGTCTCCACACCCTCACAAATGGAAGAGTGCCCTTCATATCATGGGGGTCTTGCCTCTAGCAAGCCATTCTCCTAATTTACTCCCCCTCTAGAAATATGGAATGATCATTGTTTCAGGTTCCCCTCCATGCATGCAAAGTGTTTGAAGTTTTGTCACACCCAGTGGCACATTGATTTTCATCAATCCCCTTTGAAAAAATCTTTGTGACTCCAACATATGATCTCTCATTTGCATGAGAACATGAAATAGAACTCTGAAGTCAATTATCATGAATCATACCTTGGAGTTGCAGCGCTACTCCTCCAAAGGCCTCAACTCTTTCCATCCATCCTTCTTGCAGTAGCTATGGGAAATGTATTGTGCTATGGATCTGCATGTGTGGCTGAAAGCTCACACCCTCCATGAGAATAGCTAGGGCTTGCTCCATCCACAAACCCTTTTCAGAAAATTTCTCCAAAATTTTCCCATTTCAGCAGATCTTCAATGGTGTGCTCAATGGTCTGGAAAAGAAGAAGGGAAACCTCCTCTTCCTTCATTCCTCTTCCTTGTTTCCTCTGTCAATCTCCTCTCCTTGGAGAGAACCTCCTCTTACTGATGGCAATAGATCTTGGGCACAGCGTGAGCCAAGATCATGCTCTGATACCTCTATAATGTTCCAAATCTGGAATTTTCTGCTCCATTGGGAACATCTTAAGATGTTCCGTTTTCCTTCTTCAGTGAGCTATCACAAGTCCATTTCAGATATTTACTAATGGGGAATTTATAGGATATGACTTCTTCTAAAGAAGGGATAAATCATGAGGCTAGCTTTCCCTTCTCAGACTCTACCTATGGATATGCAATATTCCACTTCGGGAATTTTTGTTACAGGGTCCTTGAGGACGTTGTATAAGGAAGCTGCTGCATAAATAAGAAAAACCACTACTGGGATGCCTTATAACACCCATCATAAAACTCCTATGCAGATAATGAGCTCAAATAAATAACTCTAGATGTGTTTTTCAGATCTCCCCAATCTAGGTCTCTAAAACAATGCGTAATGAGAGATCTTACAACAATATATGAACATGAATCTGGAACTCGACAAATCTGAATACATCATGAGAGGGAAATTCTATATACATCACTATATTATGATATGTCAGCATAAATATACAAGAAATAGATGAGGGGAAAGCCTCTCAAACTCTAAGAGCAAACCTCCAATGAATAAACAATGAAATGCATGAGTAGTTGCAACTCCACAAAATGTCGGAGTAGTTGCAACTACACTAATTACATGAAGGAATAAGCTTCTGAATATGAAATAAATACATATATGGCTGAAGGAATACAAGAAATAATCCCAGGAACAAGAAATGGGCTGAAATACAAGATTTCTAGCCAATCTATGAAGATTGCTAGAAATGCCGGAGAAAATACAAAATGTGACAACAGAGTTGTCACTGCAACTGAACCCAAAAATGAATGAGGTTGTGGCTTATCTTAATTCTGATTTCCCTCCTATGATAATGTGTCTAATACAAATTTTTTATCCCTTTGTCTCAAAAACATCCTCCTTGAAGCTCCAGAAACCCCTCCCTCACTGCCTCCTCCAAAATAACGCAGTTTCTCTCATGAACTACGCAGTGGGAGATGATAGAAGTGTGGCCTCATGCCACTGATCTGAAATGAATCCCAAGAATCCTCCTTGTAGCTTCTCCAATGAATATATCACTCCTCCATTGAAGAAAACTAGACAAGAGAGACTCCATAAATTCCTCTCTTGTTGCACCCACCTACACAACGTCCTCTCTACTGTAGAAATAATGTTGTAGAAGATGAATGAAGCTGTGGCCAATGTCAGATTGAGGAAATGTAGCTCAATCCTTAACCTTCCTTGAGGAAGAGGTATGGATTCCCAACCGGGAACACCCTAGTGCCCGAGGGCACCATCACCCTGCTAAACAGCCCGGGGATGCAAGCCTTTGCAGACCCAAGTCTACAATTCTAAACCATAACATAATGCAAATGGGCTACCATCTCCTCCATATAAAGAAATGAATCTCCTCTCCACCATGGTCCCACCAATTAGGGTTTCCACCCTCATGTGAAGCTCTTCCCTCCAAAACTGCACAGCTTCTCTAGGAAGCTTCTCCTCTATAGGCAGCGTTGTTGACCTTAGTCAAAGATGACTAATCCAATTGTGTTGGGTTCCATTCACACCATGGGTGTTTATTTTAGCTACTTTATTCACTCCCATTTCACATTAGGAGTGTTATTTCTTCATCTAAAATGGGCTAAGGTGTCTCCTTCCCCATTTTATTAAACAAAAATAAAATGTGCAACTATAATGTTCCATTTTAGCTTCGGGTTAAAATTGGGAACTTTACATCTACAACCCTAGGACTGAAGATTCACTGCAAACTAAATCTCATGAGGTAGAAGGCTGAAATAATGTATATCTAATGTAGATCTCCTCAAAGGTCTCCTCCAATGAAAGATTGAACCCTTCAACCACAGGAAAACACTCTAAAAGAGCCACAAGACACTCTCTTGAATCTTCCCTCCAAAATAATGCATTTCCTAGCTGAAACTGTGTTTTAAATGATGGTAATAAGTTGGCCTAATGAAAAATATCTGAAATGTGCTCAAGAACCCTCCAACCTGATCTGCAAAGAGATGGAATCCTTCCTCCTATGAAAAACTAGCTCAAGAAGTGGGTTTCTCAACCCTCCACTACAACACCCTGCAACACAACACAATATTCTACAGAAACTGCACTGTAGATGAAGATTGAATCTTGGCCAGAATTTTGGATATGTGGAATGATATATCATTACTCTCCCAATAGGCCTCTCAAGGAAATAGGTGGAATTCCTAAACAGGAATACCCTGTGCTAAACAGCACCAGCAATCTTAGCTAAATAGTTGAAAAGAGCAAAAGTATAAACAGACATATTAAAATAATAATCATAAGCTCCCCTCATATGGCTGCCACCCTCTTCCTTATAAAAAATGTGAGCCTTCTCACCTTGGGTCCCACTCATTAGGGTTTCCACCATCACACAATCAATCTCCCTCCAAAACTGTGTTGTCCCATCATTAATGCCATTTCTCCATAACATCGTTGTTTGATTTGGTCAAAGTTGACATCTTCAACCTGCTCCAGCCCCTTTTCACACCTAAGGGTCTTCAATCCAACTTTATATGACTATCTAAGCTAATCCACATTCATACTGGGTTGTCTCTATTGATGATTCACTCCCTCCATTTCAGCTTCGTTGACTTGGTCAACTTGACCTTGTCTTCATTCATTAACCCTTGTTCACACATAAAGGTGTTTTATCCAGCTATGAATATGATCCCTTTAAGAGGGATTTTATTGTTGCTACAAATATTTATGGGTCTCCCTACCCATTTATTCATCTAACTATATGTTAAGAGAAAAATTAATATTCCAATTAGCTGCATGCTAATTTAGGAATATTACAATCCTCCCCTCCCAAATTTTGCTTGTCCTCAAGAAACTACAAGAATAGAACTGAAGATCCTCCTATCCTCCTCCTATAGCATCCTCATATGATAAATTCCTCCAAGGAACAAGATGTTTTCTCATCAATACATCTCCAAGTTGCCCCTCCCAAGTATGCAAGTTAGCTTTTGGTGACCATCCCAAATAGTTATCATCATGGAGAATTAAAACGCCCATGGAGGCAACAATGTGTTTTCTAGAGGCCTTCTTGAGGCATGAAATCTGATATATGTTGGGAACTATCATCCCCATGTGAATCTCCAATCCCCAAGCTATCATCCATACAAAATGAGCCACCCTCCAAAATGGTAACTCATGAAAAATATCCTCCACCTTTGGCTCTTGTGATGTAGGTGAGTTGCATAACTGAAAATGGTAGACAAGATAGCCTAACCCACACTGTCTGTCTCTCCACTTATGGTAACTGTAGAGTAGCTTCTGATTTTGGGCTGAAATAATGTTGTTATCAAGAGGCAAGAAGAATACTGGATCTTCAAGGATCCTCTCTCTAGAGTCATGAATCATGCTAGCCCAAACCATCCCATACAAAGTGAATGGTACATCATCACCATATGGTATCCAAATTAGAAAAATGTTGAAGGTTATTTGCAAGTTTGGATGATACCAATGGTTTCTCCAGTGGATACAGCACGGTCTTTCCAACTGTTGCTTTAGAACATCATGTGGCAAGTTTTCCTCCAAAAATTTACTAGTTGTGCATGTGCGCTAATCTATGATGAGGTAGTAAATGGCATTATATATCAGCTGAGCATAATAAGAATAACACCACACTTGCCCAAAGTCATGCAGATATGGGTTATCTCCATCATAAATATTGGTCCTAGAATTACCATGAAACCCAAGAATAATCTTGCCCTCTTATGGAGCAATGCATTGTACATATATGGTGAGAAGATGCAAATACTTCATGAAATGATCAATAAGTACAAAAATACATTTCTTACCATGCAAAGTGAGTAGACTAAATGTGAGGTCCATAGATGAACCATCCCAAGAGAACCTCCTCATAAAGATTTGAAAAATGAAGGAATGCATACTCCTCTTGGAATACTCCATCAATAAATGCATACTCCCAAGTGACAACTTTGTTGGCCTTAGTGATAAGGCTCTTGTCACTCCATGACTCCTTTCTTTGACATGCCATGTGCCAAAGTCATCTACATCATGTTGCTATGTGTGGAAATATCCTTCCTATGTGGAAGTACCTCCTTATCCTCCAATGTTGAAGGGTATCCTTTTTTCACTTTGATTGTGCCATCGCTTTCTCCTAAAATATCATGCCAAGTATGGGAAAAAATATGCCAATACTCTCCCAAGGGTATCCAAAGCAACAATAACTCTTTCTTCCCCCTCACACCTCCATCATACAAATCATGAGGTGAAGATATGATGATTGACATGAAGAATTTCATATCAACACAATGCACCTAAACTCCTTGCTACCAAATGATGCAAGTGTCCTAGCAAGTTTCCTCCACTAACATACCCTTTGAATAAGGATATATCACATGATAGACAAACTATTTCAAGAGTATCCAATGCAGCCATGCCTCCTGCTACCCTATGTCATAGATATGCAAGTGGCTCACCAACCTCTTGCTCACCATCCACACCCATTCACCCCAATGTGGGTGCGTCCGACCATGCTCCATCTTGGTACTCCTCCAATGGAGAATTACACCCTCCCAAATCAGATTTCTACTTTTGAATTTCATGGGATGTTGAAATTAAATCTCTTGGAGATCTCCTGGTGAATACCCCTCACCAATGACCAAATTAAATCCATAGGGATCCAAGTATGCTGAAAGCAAAGTCTCCCCATGGATTTATACAGTGCTCATCAAGAAAGATCCATCACAACGCTGAAATATTAAAGGACTCCCATCAATCATTTGCTCATCCAATGTCACACAAGTGTAATGGTCATCATAATTCTCTAGTAATAGTTGGGCCCCCAACACATCACTGCTGCTCAATGACGGCGCTGTTGATCTCCACAATGGTGTATTTATTGTCTCATGCTCAAGCTCAATGTTGAACATATAGTTCTGCATTGGATTGTTTAGGAAAAAGCTCATCTTGTCCTCCAAAAATCCACACCCCAACCCTAGGAGTTGTGTGCATCTCAATAATGAATAGTCAGAATGATTGTTTATCCTTTCCTTGAACAAATCAAGGTTGCACAGTGCAATGAAATTTTGCTGCTCCAAATCAGCAATATGTTTTGACCCTTGGTCATGCAATGGCATATTTCCACAACCCTCCATAATATGTGTTGAAATAACATAAAGTGGAAACTTATGCATACCTTGGTGAATCTTGGGAACATATTGTATGGCTACAAGAGTTCCTTCCTCCAATGTGTTGGCTCCCCCAACTATTGATGATGATGGTTTCTCTTCCATAGTTGTATCAGTGCTGGTACAAGTCTCCTCAAGTGGTGGTGAAGGCTTCTCTTCCTCCGATTTCTTCTTGTCAAATTTTTTTATCAACCTTTGAGTAAAATCTGCAAAAGCAGACACTCTTGCATGACTCAAATGGTTGAACCACCAAATTCTTGTTTCACCCTCAAGTTGTAGTGCTGCAATCTCAATAGCCTCTCTTTCTGCCACTGGATGTAGTAGGAAGAATGCATCTAGCTTCATTACTCAAGCCCTTGTTGTACATGTGGATGACCCATCAAAAGTAGACAATAGAAATATATTTCCCTTTATTCTCCTATTGCTGCAAGGTCTCCTCTCTTCCTCAAGCTGAATGAATTGTGGGAGAGTTAGAACCTCCTTGAAAGCTCTAGGTTGAGACTTATATTCTGCCAGGTATCCACTTAGGATCTCATGTTCCAAGTTCCCTCCATCTCCATGCTTCTTGTCTTCTTCCTCAAAAGGAAAGGGCATAGTTTATTGCTTTGGATTTCTCTGCAACACCAGTTCTTTCTTCGAATAATAGGAAGTACATGGGCCTTCCTCTTCTTGAAACCCTCTAGAGGTCTCATTGTATCTTTCTTCTTTCATCTACTTAACCTCCTTGGAGAGGTTCTTCATAGATCTGAAAAGTGATGAGACAAAGCTCATTCCTTCCATAATTTTAGATCTCTTCTCCTTCTTGTCTTCTTCTTATAGAATATTAGCTAAAAACTGACAGGTTGAGCCAAGATTATGCTATGATACCACTGTAATATTCCCAAATGGGGAAATCATAAATATATGCACAGAAAACACATTTTTCATAAATTTATACTATAATATCTCATAACATCCCATGGATCCATTGATTTATACATTATAGAAATTGTTAGGGTCCTATAATAATAGGATTCATAATTTTTGAATTGACTTTTATAGTCTTGTACATATGTACCTACCTTTATTTTTGCAAGTTGTTTTCCCATATTTGAAAAATAAATAAATAAAATGATAAAAAGAGGGTAAAAGTACTAAAATAAAGATCAAAGGACTTAGAAAAAAATAGACCCCAAAAGAAAAAGAGATAAAATAAGACCCAAAAGTGAGCTAGTCAAAATGCCACTACTATTTACTTTTACTGCAAGAATAATGATTATGTGCATATTGTCAATAAATGCCACAATCCATTATCAGTTAAATAGTTTAATCTTAACTTTTCATGCTTTGAATTTTATGTTTTAGATAGAGAATAAATATATGTCAAATATTTTAAACTTTACAAATCAGTAGATAGTTAGAGAGTAAATGAGGAGCTCAACAGTTTAATCTGAGCCCTCGGATGAAACAAGGTTAGACTTAAATATTTTTATGCTTTGAAAGAAAAACGGATTTAGGGTTGGAAGCTTAAATTCACCCATGAAAATGAAGTAAAAAATGTTTGAATAATGATGGGTAGGTAGAAATCAGTTGTGCAAGACATGTAATAAAGCATCTCGGGCAAAAAATTACTAATTTCCCACCCCCCACAATGATCCAGTATTATAAACCTTCATTTAAAGAGGCTCAGAGCATTTCTCTGACTTCTATTGGGACCGAACCCAATGCTTACTAACTGATTGGTTAAAAATATTGGATTCCCTACATAAAACCCATCTCATCAGCATATTCACCTTTTTCCAAGATTATGATCCCTTTTCCTAATTAAAACACCTTTTTGCTTAGTAAAAGTAAAAACCCTACTTAAATAATTTCATTTTCATTCAAAAAACACTCAAAAAACTTATAAAATACATTTGATTCTAATTTCATGTGTAAAGAATCAATATGGGACAAACTATGCTTTATTGCCTATTTTTACACTTTACTTACTTTTAAACTATGTATTTTTAATTCATTTCATACATTACACCTTCATTTCATATTAACTACTGACCTAAAGTATTAAATCCCTATATTATATCCCTCCCGTATATATTATTAAATCTATTATATATAAATAACCCAAAACCCATTTACTTAAAGTTTAGACCTATGTTAAATTATTCCATGTGACGAAAATAAACTCGCCCTTTTTCCCATAGTTTTAAACATATCAATATAAAAATATCCTGCCCCTATGGTATTAAAACACTTGTTAAAAGGTTTTTTTACCTTATAATAACATATCTGCACCATTATTTGAAACATATGTTAATGTTTTAATTGAAAATATATAACATTATCCCCCCTCCCCACCCCCCCGCCAATCAAATACAATTTTTTAACATTATAAATATAATATATTAATGAAGTTCAAACTTATCCCACCGTATTACTAAATTCTGGACCCCACTTTAAATGTCAAGCAGCTCTACATCAAATCACAGCCATTCACACTCATGCTCCTAAATCTGATGATTCAAAGGCCATATCGCAAATAAAGTCGTCTGATGATAACTCTTTCCTTTCCATGTGAAATGGGTTGTTTCGCCCTTTCCTCTCTCCTCCACGTGACCCGGTTATATTGGATCGCATCTGATCCAACTCAAATTGCTTACCACTTTAATCCAATGCGATAACCACTTACCATTTTTTTCCTTTGAAGCCCGAAAACCACCCATCGCCCGACATGAGCACCATTAATTGCAGGTACTTTAAACCTAAAATGTCAAATAAACTCTGAAAAGAACCATTGATTCCTTTTTCTGCATTTTCTAACTGTATTGGTCCTCCCGACTAAGAAAACGGAGCCTGTGCTTTGTTTTTAAGCCTAGAACCTGAAAAAAGCCCGAATTTGATATTGAAGATTGATACCAAGGACCCGTCAAACAAATCAAAACCTATTTCCAAAGACACATACCTGCATAAACAGGTATTTTTAGATAAAATCGAGCCTTTGTCATTCTGAAAAGAAATTACTAAAGAGATTGAAACCAGTATAAGCCTAATTTCTCCAAGAAAGCCTTTAGATTTCCCAAAAAGAGTAAAAACCCTATCAAAATTTCGATAAAACCTTGTTTCCTAAGACAGTTGCAGACTACAAGAAAATTGATCTAGAAGTGCCAACAGAAAGCATTCATGCACTAAGATTGAGTTTCATAGGCAGAGTTTAGAGATGTTATATTCTACTATAACCACTAAGGCTATGAGTATCAACAAGCTTCATAATACAATCATAAACATGAGGGATCAAATGAAGGTTGAAAAGGCCTCATCATATGCCAAATATCTTAGAATTAAATCTCTAGAAGAGTTGGTTCTCCAAATAGAATATGATCCTGCAAATGTTAAAGCAACAGAACAATTAGTGAAGAAGAAGAATGAGGATATTGCAGCATTGAAGAAACAACTTAAGTTTCCAACAAATGAACATTCAAAAGCCAAATAAATAGTACAAGAATAGACTCAAAAGGATGACATGATGAACTTAATTTTCCAATTAACAGAACAGATCAAAGAAATGGAGACTCAAATGGACAAGCTTTTCCATGAAAAAGAAACTACTAAAACTCAGGAAACTCCTACAGTAATTTCCATGGCTACTATTGTTGTGCCTTCAAATCTGTTGACCAAAGAACATAAACATAAAATATAAATATGCGCTGATTTAGAAAAAGAAGATTTAGAAGTGCTGCACTCTAACACTGATAACTTGCAAAAGGACTAGTGCCTCTAGAAGAATTGTTTGACTTTAATGATGTTGCTAGAAAGCCAAAGATGGATCCCACTAAAAAAAAAGTTTAAGAATGAAATATAGGTAGTAAAGAAAAGCCTAAGATGATTAAATTATCCAAAACACTCCCAGCTCATATAAAACTAAAATATCTTGAGCTTTTTAGAGAATTTTCTGATGTTTTTTCTTGGATTTATGAGGACTTAAAATCATATGATACAGAGACAGACAAAAATTGAGCAGAATTAACCCTGTGCAGTTACCTCTGGTTGAGAAGGAAATCAAGAAAATGTATGATGTTGGAATCATAGTCCTGGTGAGATACTCAGAGTGGGTGTCCAATCTTGTATCTATGAGGAAGAAAATAGGAGAAATAAGGCTTTGCATAGACTTTAGAAACTTGAACAAAGCCTCCTTAAAGGACAACTACCCCTTGCCCAAAATAGATCATATCTTACAGAGGGTAGTGGGTTCTAAAATAATTTCTTTGCTAGATGGCTTTTCAGGATACAACCAAGTACTGGTACACCCTAATGATCAACTTAAGATAGCTTTCACTACACCTTGGGGCACTTTCATGTATGTGAAAATTTCCTTTGATTTAATGAATGTTGGTGCCACATTCCAAAGAGCCATAGATATTGCTTTCTTAGAATAAATAGGTTACCTCATTTTGATTTACCTTGATGACATCACAGTCTATTCCAAAACAGATGAAGAACACCTAATACACCTAAGAATAGTCTTTGAGAAATGCAGAAAATATGGTCTATCCTTAAACCCCAATAAAACTTTATTTGGCCTCCAAGAAGGCAAACTTCTAGGCCATATCATATCTGAAGAGGGAATAAAAATAGACCTGAAAAGGATTGAAGGGGTTTTGCAAATCAACCATCCTAGAAATATCAAAGAACTACAATCTTTCATTGGAAAGATCAATTTCTTAAGAATGTTCATACCCAACCTAGCCGAACTCCTTAGAAACATTACAAACATGCTAAAAAGGGAAACATGAGTTTAATGGACCTTAGAAGCAAAGCAATCCTTTGAGCTGGTAAAACAAGCACTTACCCAAACACCAGTTCTAATCAGTCTTGATTTTACTAAAGACTTCTTCATATTCTCCTTTGCATCAGAACATACAGTTGTTGTTGTCCTATTACAAAAAATCACAAAGGGACAAGAGTAGCCTATTGCATTTTTCAGCAAATCATTAAGGGATGCACCTCTGAAATACAACATAATAGAAAAACAGGCTTTTGCCTTAATTAAAGCATTGAAATATTTCAGAGTTTACATTTTACACTCACACATCATTACATTTGTGCCTCATTCAGTGGTAAAAGACATCTTAACACAAGATCGTGATGGAAAAAGAGGCAAGTGGATCGTTGTTATATTAGAATATGATTTGGAAATCAAAACCACTAAGCTCATCAAAGGCCAAGGACTTGCAAAACTTATGGATGAAACTACCTTTCAAGCACTTGATATAAACATGATAAATGCATTAGATGAACAGGGGGAGTTGGAAACTCCACTCATTGAATATTCTTTTCTAAATTCATCTTGGTATGCTAATATTTTATATGTGCTTCTTAATCTTAATGTCCCTCCTGGTTTGTCTAAAAAAAAGGCAAGATTTTTAAAGATGAAAGCTGTAAATTACTGCATTTTAGATAAAAGTTTATATTGGAAAAATGCTAGTGGATTATTGCTTAAATGTTTGCCTGAGAATGATGCAGATAAGATCAAGCATGAGTTCCATGAAGGATAATGTGGAGGTCACCTCTATTGGAAAAACATTGTTAACAAAATCCTTAGAGCTAGTTACTATTGGCCCACCCTCTTTCAAGACATCCATAAATTGGTTATTACCTACCATAAATGTCAAATCTTTGAAGGAAAAATAAAACTGCTACCCTTACCTCTGCATCCTATTACTGTTGAAGCTCCTTTTCAACAGTGGGGCCTAGACTTCATTGGGGAAATCCATCCTGCTTCATCTACCCAACATAAATGGATCCTCACAGCAACTGATTACTTCACAAAATGGATAGAGGCCATCCCTTCTAGGAATGCCATAGACTTAGTCATCATTAAATTCCTTTAAAATCATATATTTTCCAGATTTGGTTGTCCTAAAAATATTATCATTGACAATGTTGTTGCCTTTAGATCTAAAAAGATGGTGGATTTCTGCCACAGATATCAGATTACATTGGGCCATTCTACAGCTTATTACCCTCAAGGTAATGGGTTGGCAGAATCCTCAAACAAGAGTTTGGTAAACATCATCAAGAAGTTGATAGAAGAAAATAAAAAATCATGGCACAATAAGCTAGTACATGCACTATGGGCAGACAGATTGACAACTAAAAATTCAATTGGGATGTCTCCTTATTAGCTAGTCTATGGAGCAGATGCAATATTTCCAACCAGATTAGGAGTGTCATTCATGAATTTGATCCAAGAAGTACAGTGTGAAGAAGATGACATGATAAGAAGAATAAATCAAATTTTACAGTTACAGCAAACCAGAGAGGAAGTGTACAACAGAGCACAGCAAGTACAAGAAAACATCAAGAAGTTGTTTGATAAGAGAACTAAGGCAAATGATTTCAACATTGGTGACAAAGTGCTCAAATGGGATTATAGGAGAGAAGATAAGGGCAAACATGGAAAATTTGAAAACTTATGGAAAGGCCCATACCTTATTCATTTTTCCAAAGGTAAAAATATATTCTTCCTTCAAGAGATGGATGGAACATAACTTTTTGGAGGTCTTGTCAACGACAGGATGCTCAAACATTACTTTTGTTAAAAATATATCAGTTTAAAGCTTCGTCCATTGTAAATAACATTGCTTGAATAAAAGATTAGAAACATGAACACAAAAACAAAGAAAAAGAAGAAAAGAGGGCATACGAAAGGAAAAGGTATATCCCCATACCAAAAAGAGTATTTTCTGAAAGTGAGCAAGTCCAAATGCCACTGCTTTGAAGGACAAGGTCTTATTCAGTCATACAACCCAATCATGACTGAATAAAGTTTTAAAATTTATGTTGATAGGTTAGTGAATGAAGATTTTCCAAATTGTGTAAACTTGGCTTATCAGTAGATTAGATTAGGAAAGAGTTAATGGTTCTAAAAAGATAAAAACCTGAACCAAAGAAAGAGAGGGATGCATAACAAATTTCAGATTATAAGCCCTCAAATTTTTGTTTTAAAAGTTTCCTGCAAATAAAGTCTATGTGCAGCTTGTACAAAAATGCCATAGCTCATAACAAGTCAGACTGTCTAATCCTGATTTGGTTATGTTTTCAATTTTTTGTTTTAGATTAAAGAATGAAAATCTGTCAAATAGATTAATCTTGAAAAATAGTTAGAGTAGGTAGAGAAATAATGAGTTCAATAGTTTAATCTAAACTCTTGAATGATATAAGGGTAGAAGTAGATAGTTTCTTGTTTTCAAAAAGAAAATTTGATGTTAAAAGGGTTTGCAAGTCTAAATGCACCCATTGAAGAAAAAATTCTAGTAAATGGGTAGGTAGAATTTTGGGTTGGAATTAATCATGTTATGATTAAGATGTTGAAGGATCACCTCTTCAAAGCAGCAAATCATCAAATTATAATGGAGGTCTGTCAAAAATGAAGAATCAAGGCATTGGTCTACTTCTGCCAAAGATTTGATCTTTGAGGTTCTTGACACCTCCTAAAGGAGTTTCCCTCCCCAAGTGGAGCCACTGTTATTCATCATTAGTTTTTGTTGATATCAGAAGATGACTCAGTAATGATCTCAGATTTCCAAAAACAATTTTTTTTAAAATATTGTGTGTTTTGGAAATCTCACTGCCTTCATCATCCTAGGCCTAACTTGTTCACTGGATTTCTTCATATATGCCTTCACAAGATTGCTCCAAGAAAACTCATTTTTTGGGCTTACTGACCTCACTTTTCCCTCCCTACTCCCTCCTCATTCACCCTTTTGTTTTCCCTTCAAAAATCCATTTTTCCCCTCATAAAACCCCCATTTATCATTTTTCTCTAAAAACCTTAAAATAATGTAAAAATCCCTTTTTACATTATTTTAATCTAACTTTAAAACCTGTCGGGCCCTTAAAAACATTATAAAACCCTGTTTTTATAATAAACCCGCCCTGTTTATGAAATAAGCCTTTAAGCCCCTCTTGGCTTAAAGCCTCAACTCCCTTGCACTCACATGACCCTAACCCCGACCTTCCGCTATTTCTTAAAACCCCTTCCCGTTTCGGCCTCGGTCCCCTTTTACCCCCACAGAACCGTTCCCTCTGCCTATTCTTAGCCCCTTCCCCCTATTCAAATATATTTCCACCCATTCATCATATAAACCCCTCCAACCTTATAAAAACCCCCCTTAACCTTTGAAAATTAAAACATAGGCCCCGCCTTCCACTTAGCTCTGCCACCCAACTGCAGCCCGACACATATCCTCGAGCTCCACCCTCCAAATCTACGTGCCAATCCCCCCAACTCATTCCGCACCGTCGATCTCACTCCTTGATATCCGACGGCCCCAAACCCATATCGCATGAAAAATAGCTCCGGGTTTTTTAATTCTTAACCAACGTGAAATGGGTGGTATTATCCCTGCCACACGTCGATCAACATGTGGTATCACGTCCGATTGATCCAAAACCACAAACCACCCTCAACGCATGCAATAAACCACCCTTGTTTTTCGAAACCGCTTTTCCCTCCCCACGCCAAATTTCAAATATTTCGCCTCCATTCAAATTCCTCCAGGTTCCACCTCTGGAACCATGCCCCTGTGTCATTTCTCCCTCTGCAAACGCCTCCCGACCACCCCGAAACCCATGAAATTGAAATAAACCCTCCTGCAGGTTTTAAAGACTAATGATTTGTGTTTGTGCAGGTTTTAATGGCAAAGAATTCCAAAATACCATCCCACAGTCCGAGAACGATGAATGAAACCCCTGGGTGATGATCCAGGGGTTTTAAATCCAAAATTTTGGAGATCAGAGGCCCTCTCAGGGTTTGATCGATGATGAAATCATGCTCATCAATGGATATTAAAGAACCCTCTAGCCACGAAGAAGGTTTCCCCTGCACACAGAAGACAAACACAGTCAAGAAGTAGCAAAGGAAGAAACCAGATTAGTTAAGGGGCTAATCCTAATTAGCAGACAAAACAAAGGGGTTAGCCACTTAAAACAGAAGAATAAGGATGAAATTCAGAAGGTCAAAGGTTTAAAACGAAGGATAAATGAACAAAGCAGTTATAAGTCAGAGTGAAGACTATAAGGAAGATTATAAAGGCTAAATCAAAGTTCAAAAGCCTAAAACAAAGTTTAATGTTAAAAACAGAGACAAATTAACCCAAAGATAGCTTCAAATGATTCAACAAGGAAGCATTTACTTCTTCAAAGACCAAAATGCCACCTACAACATGTTTTCTTTCAAAAATGCATCAGGAAGTTATTACACAATCAGAGATATTTTGGAGGCAGCTCAATAGTTATTACAAAGTTATTACAGAGCCTTTAAAAGTCAAATATTTCAACTAATTAACTCAGAAGTTAGGACAAAGTTATTATTTCATAGTAACTCTTTCAGATATTTTTTCCTTGGGCCTTACATGGTCTCAAAGGTCAAAAATCATTAACTCTGTAATAAATAACACCTAAACCCTAGTTTCAATTCCACCTCATCATTTTCATATAAATATTTCATGAGAGCTTCATTATTAATGTTGGTTACTAAGCTAAATTTGAGGATTGAAGAGCTACTGAGTTAGTGGAGGAATACTAGGCTGGATGGAGAAAGCTTTGAGTTGTAGAGACCTATTGTACTAGAGTATGTAACTGGTTTGAACATCAATAAAACAAGCATGTTTACAGGATCCTTGATCTATGTTAATGGTGATGTTTTTCTTCTTTTCTATTGTTTTTTCTTATGGTTTACATTATTTCTATATTCTCTGATAAAGAACAGAAAATTTAGAGTAGGATTTGCTGTTATAGCACCCTATTTATGTATGCAATCTTTATATTTATGTTTTCTTTTGCAAATGTCTGATTGGAGGTGTTGTTCATGCCAACTCTTCATTCAAATTTCTTGGCCGTCGATTCCGTTCAAGTCTGTTGAAATCCTATTGGTGACCTAAAATCCCTATATTCCACCTATCATTACCCTTTCTGCTCAGAAAATGCATTTTACAAAGGTTAAAATCTGAAGTTAAAATTATATCAGGCTTGGCCCCATTAGTTTCAGCCCCTTCACTTTATCCCCCACGCGACCCAAGGCCCAGGACCGCATGCTATCCTCCTAAGCGCCTAGCGTACGCAGCCATCGGGTGCATTGTGCGTCGTCCGATCATGCCTCCGATCAACGATCCTCTACCTATCCCCATCCGGTGGTCCCTAATGCGCCTTACCCCTGAAACTGGCAGTTTCATTCTGCACCACTTCCGTTGGGCAAGCGGTATTCTCCATGGAGCCAGCGATTCCACACATCGTTGGACAAGTGTCCAAGTGTACGATGATTGAAACCGCCTATTTCGCGCGTTAAAGATCAGATCAAATATGGGTAGCGGAATTCATCAGCGCCATTGGATCTGTCAGCCTTCATCCAACGGTGGTCGTCCTCCAAAGTTGCACGAGATTTAACACAAGTTTCATAACGTTCGGGTCCACCATTCTGTTGCTGTACAATGCCTTTTCAACCGTTGATTTCATTCTTGATCGCATGGCCCGGAATTATTGACACATCCCTTTGACCAACCAAGGCTGTCTCCATGTCACCCCTCCCGCTTCACCTTTCGTACGCCCACGTGGTACTGCCATTACCCTCCACCATTCATTTACTCCATTTAGGTGTCATATTTCAGTGTTTAAGTTACGGTTTTTCTCCACGTTCATTCATCGTGTTCCTCTGCATCCTCCTTCGCCACCCTGCATCATCTCACCATTTTTTTTAGTCTGTGTCACCGTTGCCATGGCTGCCACCACATTCACCGCCCCTGTGTCTAGTCTTTTAATATGTTTGTGTGTTTTTGCAGGTTGCAACAACAGGAATCCTCCATTAATCTCCCCCTTCACCACAGAGGTCGAGGACGCATCCAAAATCGGCTTGCAAAGGAAAAGTTCATGAAGTAAATCTTGGGGCAGTGGTTGTGATATGACCTCATTAATGGAAATGGAAATAAAATCTATCGCACCTCTCAGAGCAGTACAAAAGGTAGGTTCTGGTAGCTTAAGACATTAATTTTGCAGCATAAAAACATCAGTGAAAGGCAAAAAGATACAGCTTCCTGCATTTAAGGTCTTAGATTTAAATCCAAATATCGGAAGGTACAATGCTCAGAAAGAAATGTTCTCAAGGTGATATTTCAGTCGAGTCCCCTTCAGGGACGTACAGAATGTTCATGAAGAATTACCCTCATGCCATGTTCCTGAAGAGATTTTCTTCCAGTTCATTTATTTCTAGAGGTAGATTGCAAAGTACAAATAATTATATTCAATCATTCACAGTATGGGCGCGAATGTTTTCTGCCATTGTGTTTCAAATCAGACTATTAAATGTGTATCACCTACCTTGCTATCTAGAGCTTTCTGTCTCATCTATAAAAACTAGAAAGATAGACATGGTAAGGGTTCCAGATTTCTACCAGCAAACGGTGCAGTGAGAAGTTCTTGTATACATCTTGTAAAGCTTTTGCGTAAAGGCTCAGAGCCCGTAGGGTCTCAGTGAGGAGGAGTTATATCTGTAATGAGGATTCTGGTCTTTGGTATCTCACAGTATGTAATTTTCTCTTATGTGTTAATATAACATTTCATTTCATTTCATTCATCTTCTTGTACCATGTTACTAGAATGCGAGTGGCTCACTAGTTTGGTAAGGATTCATCCTAGTTGATGCCCTTATTTAAAACAGTCAAGCGCTTTAAATAGGCCCAGGCATGATATATTGTTCCATGTTCATTTCATCCATATTTTCTGCTATATTAGTTACTTGAGGAAGGTGCTTTTAAAATGCCATTGTCATGTATGGATTCTTAGATTGATAAGCCCATATGTGGTTCTGTTGTGTATCTGGGTATCAGCCTCATGTTAACTAGTATCTACTTGATACTTTCTTCACTGCATCCACATTCTGATATTTGATTTCTGTGGCATATTATTTGAATCGGCCCTATTTGTAGTAAATTGTCTCTTAACTGTCTGATGCTTTAATATTGAAGCTTTGCATGTTGTTCCTACGATTTACTTATCTCTACATTGGCTTCTGAGAGAGTCTGGTCCAATTCAAGATCACTTTCCTTGTTTTACAAGAGATAGCAGGAGAGCATTTGGATTGACACTCCAGATTTATTATATGCCTTCTTGCTATAACAAGATGTCCTAGGCACTGGTCTATGGCAACTCTAGACTGTCTCTATGAGTGACAAGAATTGTCTACAACATCTTTCTAGCGCCATTGCCGGGGAACGAATTTAAGAATATCAATTTCCCTGGGCCTCAACAAATCATATTCACTCTCTAATTAGGTGAGCATAGAGAGTTGAAGAGTTGCATATCTCTCACCTTGGCGACTCCACTGTTATTTATTTGATAAATCTATCGGTAATCCTGGCTCCTCGTAAGCCACATTTGAGGTCAGCTACATCTCAGTCAAAGACATCTTACGTGTCTGACCCAGAGAAGATCATGCATAAAAGAGTTTGGAAAGAGAGGAAATCAGTTCACGCTGAAATCCCTGAATATTATGTAGAAGATTATCCGCCCTCTTCTTCTCAAGAAATCAGAACAGAACATCCCGATTCCACCGAGGAAAATCCCAGATATCACTCAGAAAGTCCACCTAGGGGAAGTACCAGAATTAAAGAGAAATTTTATCCTACTCCTGAGGCTGAGGAAATTAAAGAAGTTACAGAAGTAGTCCCTGTTAATCGTGAATTGTTTCCATCCACACCCCAGACCTCTGTACGGCACATTCCGATTATTGCACATACTCCCCTTCCTCTGCTTCCCCTTCCTTCATTTGTACCTCCGACTGTTGCACAACCCCCACCTCCTCCAATGGCTAATGTACCAGCTTTTCTATTGAACAAATATGCTCCACTGGCCTTACCCCAAGTGCTAAACGATATGCCACAGGATTATTTGAAGATTCTGCCTAGATTTAACGGAGAAAATGAGATTAATGCTCAGAAACATCTTGAGACTTTCTGCTCTTTTGCAGAAAACTTAAATGTAGAACATTTAGATGTGGTCTTAAGATTATTTGTGCAATCCTTAGATGGTGAAGCCAGAAAATGGTTCAATACCTTGGGAAACCGTTCAATGACCACCTGGGATGACATGGAGAATACTTTTCTCAGGAAATGGGGAGAAAAGAAAGATCATGGACAGTGTCTTACTGAATTCAATACTCTTAAGAAGAAACATAATGAAGGGGTGTCAGAGTTTATTAAAAGATTTAACAAGTTATATTTGAGCCTGCCTCTTGAAATGAAGCCTCACCAGACTACTGCTAAAGTGGTTTTCATAGCAGCCTTTGACTCAGATTTTGGCTTCTCCTTGAGGGAAAGAAAACATGTCACTTTAGATGATGCTCAGTCAGATGCTCTAGAGTTGGAAGCAAACTTTGCCTCCACTATGAAATCAAAGGGGAAAGTTGAATAGGATACTAGGAGGAGAGGTAAAGAAGAATTATCCACTTCCAACCATGATAAGGATTCAGATAAAATGGAGGAAATAAGAAAAATGATAAAGAAGATGGTCAAGCTTGAATTAGAAGCAAAGAACCCAGCTCCTAAGAATTTTTATAATGCTCCAAACAGAGGTTACAATCCCCAGTATAGAAAGCCACCCCTGCAAATATTGCCAAGAGAAGCAAAAGAGAAACCAGATCAGGTACCACACCCATTGTACCTGGAAGGTCCAGCAGATGACTCCACTGAAGATGCTGCTTATGAACTAGAAGATTCAAATCTTGCTCTTTCAAACAATGATGATATAGAATGCCCATTGCATGAGGAAGAAGAAGAAGCAAATATTGATCATTATTGTAAACAATTTGCTGATTTCATGCAAGCACAATTCAATGTAAAATATGATCTCAGATCTTCAAAGAAGAGGACCCGGACTCAAGACCAAGAAGAAACTCCACCTCAGAGGGATGCACTCGCTCAGAAAGAACCAACAGTACAAAAAGTTGCAGAAAAAGGTAAGAGTCCTCTAAATACTCCTCTACAGTCTAATAATCAAGGTCCTTCTTCTTCCTGTACAGTTAGTCCTCCTAATGTCCAGTCTGTGTTAAGAGAAGTTAAACTTCTAGCTGAAAATAAAGAATTTAAAGAAGTTGTAACAGAAAAGCCTTCCTCTGCTTTTAGTTTACAAAAAGAGCTTGAGAAAATTAAGATTCCAGTCCCCCTGACTGAGCTGTTAAAACAGCCTGCATATCAGTCTCAAGTTACTTCCTTCATACTCCCTCTTGAAGCTCCAATAACTCCTGATAGTCTTAACCTCCAAGAAGAAAGACCCCTGGTAGTCTTTGGCCCACATGTAGAGGAAATAGACCCTTATACTCCTCCTTTTTACGTGTCTTTAGTTATTCATGACCTGCTGTTACAAAATTGCATGCTAGATTATGGGGCTTCCCATAATCTTATGCCTCTTTCTGTCATGGAACAACTAGGACTACAAATTACAAGACCATATAAAGACCTATACTCATTTGATTCCAAAAGAGTTAAATGCTTGGGGATGATTAAAGATTTAGTGATCAATCTGGCACAAATCCCAGCAAAAAGTGTAGTTATGGACATTGTGGTTGCTGATATCCCAGCCCGCTTTGGCATGTTGTTGTCAAGGTCCTGGGGTACAAAAATTGGCGGGTCGCTCAAAATGGACTTAACATATGCTATCGTCCCAGTCTTTGGAGGCCAAGAGAGGAGGTTATACATGGAGACTATATTTGTTAAAATGGTGACTAAGGCCGACTGCTCAGAGAATTCCCCAGTTTACAACAAGGAAGGAGACTTCTCATGTTTGATGTTAGAAGAAAACCAAAATTATGCTCATGAGCCCCCCTTCTGTCAAATCCAAATTGAGCAGCCTTCAGAAGACCAGGAATCAGAAATTTGGACATTGCATTTTGATGGAGCAAATTCAAGAGAAGGAAATGGAGTTGGAGTGTTATTAATTTCTCATAAGGGCAAATGGGTCCCACTATCCTTCAAATTGGAGTATGAGGTGACTAATAATGTAGCTGAATATGAAGCACTTTTGTTGGGATTACAGACATCTAGAAACATGGGAATCCAAAGTTTAAAAGTCATGGGAGACTCTGAGCTGGTGGTAAGGCAGGTCTAAAATCAATGCCAGACCAAACATCCTCGGCTGAGGGCATATAGAAATGAAGTTTGGGAAATGGTGGAGAATTTCTTCTCAGCTTTTAACATACAATTCATGCCCCGGGAGCAGAATCGAATGGCAAATTCTCTTGCTGTGGCTGCTAGTACATTCCGTCCTCCTCAGAACCCACTTTTGAGGTATGAAGTTGAGGTACGTTATAGACCATCCATCCCAGATAATATTAAGCACTGGCAGGTATTTGAAGATGATGAACAAATGAAGAGATTCCTGGAAACAATGGGAGAGTTCTCTAATATGGAGATTGATGATAATGAAGAAGAAGCTGAAAATGTTGCAGAAAGTAAATGGGAAGATGAAATGGCAGGAAGTAAAGTGCTGCAGCTGAAAGGAAATATAATACCTAGAGGTCTGGTGCCTCTAGAAAGATTATTTAACAAAGATGACATTCCATTGCAGCCAAACAAAGTGGTAGAAGAAGATCAAATGGAAGATTTAAATCTGGGTACTTATGCTGATCCCAAAATTGTAAAATTATCCAAGAAGGTCCCAGAAGAATATAAAGAGAAATATCTGAAGTTGTTTCAATCTTACAAATATGTATTTGCATGGTCCTACCAGGACCTAAAAACTTTTGACATTAATATAATCCAGCATAAAATTCCTTTGAGGGAAGATACAAAACCATATAAGCAGAAGCTCAGGCAGATAAATCCTCTGTTGCTTTCCTCTATTGAAAAAGAAATCAAGAAGTTGCTTCAAGCTAAAATAATTGTACCACTGAGGTACTCTCAATGGGTGGAAAACCTTGCCCCCGTTCGAAAGAAAAATGGAGAAATAAGATTATGTGTGGATTTCAGGAATTTAAATAGAGCATCCTTAAAAGATAATTATCCACTACCAAAGATGGACCACATCCTGCAGAAAGTGGTGGGAGCGTCTAGAATGTCAATGATGGATGGTTTTTCTGGTTATAATCAGGTGGTTGTATTCCCAGAAGATCAAAAGAAGACTGCTTTCACCACACCCTGGGGTACATTCATGTATGCCAGGATGCCCTTTGGATTAATCAATGCAGGAGCCACCTTCCAGAGGGCTATGGATATTGCTTTTTTTGGTGAACAGGATAAATTTCTGGTGGTATACCTTGATGATATAACAGTGTTTTCAAAGAATGATTCTGAGCACATTGAGCATTTACGAAGAAATTTTGAAAAATGCAGAAGGTATGGTCTTTCTCTTAATCCCCAAAAGTCTTTATTTGCATTAGAGGAAGGCAAGCTTTTAGGGCACATTGTGACTAAAGATGGTGTGAAAATAGACCCCAAAAGAGTTGAAGTCATAAATGGTATTCCTCTCCCCAGAAATAAGAAAGAAGTGCAGGTGTTCCTAGGACGAATTAATTTCCTGAGAAGATTTATTCCTAACTATGCTGAGATAGTTAGGCATATAACTGATATGCTCAAAAAGAACAATGAGGTGGAATGGTCTCAAGAATCTAGAGACGCATTCACAAGGATAAAACAGGCATTTGCTGAAGCTCCTGTGCTAGATGGGCCTGATTATAAAAAGCCATTTATGATCTTTTCATTTGCTTCACCTCATACAGTAGTCGGGGTCCTGTTGCAGAAAAATGAAGATGGATATCAGCAGCCAATAGCCTTTTTCAGTCAAGTATTGCATGATGCAGAATTGAAATATAACATACTTGAGAAGCAGGCATATGCCCTGGTGAAGTCCCTCAAAGCCTTTAGAACATATGTTTTGCAGTCCCACATTACTGCATATGTTCCTACAGCAGTGGTCAAAGACATCCTTGTTCAAGGAGATAGTGAAGGCAAAAGAGGAAGATGGATTGCAAAAATACAGGAGTATGATCTGGACATAAGACCCACTAAGCTGGTTAAAGGACAAGGGCTAGCCAAAATTTTGTCTGAATCAAATCATCAGGCTCTAGGCATAAATTTATCCATGATAGAGAATGAAGAGTCTGAGAAAGGAGAAGAGCAGCATGGACTAGAGCTGGCCACTCAAAAGATACACATAAAATATCTCACTAGTCCTTGGTACAAAGAAATAGTTGAATATCTCTTAACGCTCAACTGTCCTCCAAGTTGTGATAAGGTAAAATACAAAGCTGTAAGAATGAAATCACAGAAATACATAGTTGCTAATGGGCAGCTATATTGGAGAGATCCTTCAGGTATATTGCTATTATGCCTCACAGAAAATGAAGTGGAGAATATAATGACAGAATTTCATGAAGGAATCTGTGGAGGACATTACAGCTGGAGGGCTACAGCTCATAAGATCCTGAAGGCTAGTTTCTACTGGCCAAAATTATTTACATATGTTTTTGTTTGGGTCAGAGCATGTGATAAGTGCCAAAGATTTGCATAAAGACAGAAATTAGCAGCCCTGCCCTTGATTCCTGTTCATGTAAAAGAACCATTTCAAAAATGGGGATTAGATTTTATAGGGGAGATACATCCCCCATCAAGTGGCCAACATAAATTGATACTAACAGCCACAGATTATTTTACAAAATGGGTGGAAGCCATACCTGCAAGAAATGCTACAGATACTGTGATAATCAAATTTGTGGAAGAAAATATCATATCCAGGTTTGGCTGTCCTGCTAGAATTGTAACTGATAATGCACAGGCCTTCAAGTCAGCAAGATTCGTAAATTTCTGCCAGCAGTATAACATTATATTGAACCACTCCACAGCTTACTATCCACATGGGAATGGCTTGGCATAGTCCTCTAATAAAACCCTGGTGAGGGCCTTGAAGAAAACTATAAATGAGAATCAAAAGAATTGGGATTCCCAATTAAAGTTTGCTCTATGGGCGAATAGAATAACCAGCAAGAGAGCAACATGGAAATATCCTTATGAATTAGTATATGGACGAGCAGCAGTGTTTCCCGTGTAGTTGGCTTTGCCAGTGGCACGTTTCATGCAGGAAAATCAGGATGAGCCAGATAATATGGTCAAAAGGATAAATCAATTGGTAGAATTAGAGGAAACACGAGACCAGGTGAATCGGAGATTATCTGAATACCAGAAAAAATGAAAAATATCTTTGATCGGCATGCAAAGGATCGAAATTTGCAAAATGGTGACCTGGTTCTCAGATGGGATGTCCGGAGAGCTAAAAAAGGAAAGCACGGAAAATTTGACCCCCTCTGGTTTGGCCCATTTAAAATTGTGGGACAGGGAGGTAATAACACGTTTACATTGGAGAATTTGCAGGGTGACTTGTTGGACGCCCCTGTGAACGGCCAATTCCTAAAACCCTACTTCCAGTTTTAATTCAGGTAGAGAGAGCCTGATGTATTATATTGTATATAGGTTTTATTCAGTCTTTAGTTTAAATAAGGTGGGTAAGCCAATGAGTTTTGAAGAAGATATAAAGGGATTAAAGAACAGAGTTCATATACAGGATGATCAGAGGTCTGCAGGTTCTCGACATGTCCAGGGATGAACATGTCGTCCCCAGCTGGAGCCAATGTTGTTCATGCCAACTCTTCATTCAAATTTCTTGGCCGTCGATTCCGTTCAAGTCTGTTGAAATCCTATTGGTGACCTAAAATCCCTATATTCCACCTATCGTTACCCTTTCTGCTCAGAAAATGCATTTTACAAAGGTTAAAATCTGAAGTTAAAATTATATCAGGCTTGGCCCCATTATTTTCAACCCCTTCACTTTATCCCCCACGCGACCCAAGGCCCAGGACCACATGCTATCCTCCTAAGCGCCTAGCGTATGCAGCCATCGGGTGCATTTTGCGCCGTCCGATCATGCCTCAGATCGACGATCCTCTACCTATCCCCATCCGGTGGTCCCCGCTGTGCCTTACCCCTGAAACCGGCAGTTTCATTCCGCACCACTTCCGTTGGGCAAGCGGTATTCTCCATGGAGCCAGCGATTCCACACATCGCTGGACAAGTGTCCAAGTGTATGATGATTGAAACCACCCATTTCGTGCGTTAAAGATCAGATCAAAGACGGGTAGCAGAATTCATCAACGCCATTGGATCTGTCAGCCTTCATCCAACGGTGGTCGTCCTCCAAAGTTGCACGAGATTTAACACAAGTTGCATAACGTTCGGGTCCACCATTCCATTGCTGTACAATGCCTTTTCAACCGTTGATTTCATTCTTGATCGCATGGCCCGGAATTATTGACACATCCCTTTGACCAACCAAGGCTGTCTCCACGTCCCCCCTCCCGCTTGACCTTTCGTACGCCCACGTGGCACTGCCATTACCCTCCACCATTCATTTACTCCATTTAGGTGTCATATTTCAGTGTTTAAGTTACAGGTTTTCTCCACGTTCATTCATCGTGTTCCTCTGCATCCTCCCTCGCCACCCTGCATCATCTCACCATTTTGTTCAGTCTGTGTCACCGTTGCCATGGCTTCCACCACATTCACCGCCCATGTGTCCAGTATTTTAATATGTTTGTGCGTTTTTGCAGGTTGCAGCAACAGGAATCCTCCATTAATCTCCCCCTTCACCACAAAGGTCGAGGACGCATCCAAAATCGGCCTGCAAAGGAAAAGTTCATGAAGGAAAGCTTGGGGCAGTGGTTGTGATATGACCTCATTAATGGAAATGGAAAGAAAATCTATTGCACCTCTCAAAGCAGTACAAAAGGTAGGTTTTGGTAGCTGAAGACATTAATTTTGAAGCATAAAAACATCAGTGAAAGGCAAAAAGATACAGCTTCCTGCATTTAAGGTCTTAGATTTAAATCCAAATATCGGAAGGTACAGTGCTCAGAAAGATATGTTCTCAAGGTGATATTTCAGTCGAGTCCCCTTCAGGGACGTACAGAATGTTCATGAAGAATTACCCTCATGCCCTGTTCCTGAAGAGATTTTCTTCCAGTTCATTTATTTCTAGAGGTAGATTGCAAAGTACAAATAATTATATTCAGTCATTCACAGTATGGGTGCGAATGTTTTCCGCCACTGTGTTTCAAATCAGACTATTAAATGTGTATCACCTACCTCGCTATCTAGAGCTTTTTGTCTCATCTATAAAAACTAGAAAGATAGACATGGTAAGGGTTCCAGATTTCTACCAGCAAACGGTGCAGTGAGAAGTTCTTGTATACATCTTGTAAAGCTTTTGTGTAAAGGCTCAGAGCCCGTAGGGTCTCAGTGAGGAGGAGTTATATCTGTAATGAGGATTCTGGTCTTTGGTATCTCACAGTATGTAATTTTCTCTTATGTGTTAATATAACATTTCATTTCATTTCATTCATCTTCTTGTACCATGTTACTAGAATGCGAGTGGCTCACTGGTTTGCTAAGGATTCATCCTAGTTGATGCCCTTATTTAAAACAGTCAAGCGCTTTAAATAGGCCCAGGCATGATATATTGTTCCATGTTCATTTCATCCATATTTTCTGCTATATTAGTTACTTGAGGAAGGTGCTTTTAAAACGCCATTGTCATGTATGGATTCTTAGATTGATAAGCCCATATGTGGTTCTGTTGTGTATCTGGGTATCAGCCTCATGTTAACTAGTATCTACTTGATACTTTCTTCACTGCATCCACCTTCTGATATTTGATTTCTGTGGCATATTATTTGAATTGGCCCTCTTTGCAGTAAATTGTCTCTTAACTGTCTAATTCTTTAATATTGAAGCTTTGCATGCTGCTCCTACGATTTACTTATCTCTACATTGGCTTCTGAGAGAGTTTGGTCCCATTCAAGATCACTTTCCTTGTTTTAAAACAGATAGTAGGAGAGCATTTGGATTGACACTCCAGATTTATTATATGCCTTCTTTCTATAACAATATGTCCTAGGCACTGGTCTATGGCAACTCTAGATTGTCTCTAGGAGTGACAAGAATTGTCTACAACAGGAGGATTCTTAATTGCCCCTCAATTTTATCTAGCTTGTTGTTTTAAGAATGATTCAATAGAGTATAACCAGGGAATTCTTGGTAAGTCCATGTTCATTGGTACGGCTTGAGATTTTGTTTTAAGGAATGATTTCAATAGAGTGCAACCAGGGAAATTAGTGGTGATTCCATGCTCCTTGAGTACAACTTGAGATATTGTTTTTAATATCTTCTTAAAGTATTCTTAGTAGAGTCTAAACCAGGCAAGTCTATGGTGTTACCTATCCTCTGGTCTGTCTTTAAAAGTTTCTTTGAAAGATCCCTAGAGAGTTGTTCAAAAGCAAATTAGATTATTTATGTTTGATCTTAGACTGCTTTCACTGTTATCTTACATGTTTTCTTTATCTTAAAGTAGTCTTATGATTACTAGATTGTTGTATTAGAGGTTTGCTTATTAAAATTTTGTCCAAAGAAGTCTATGGTTTTCCCTATCCTTTGGCTTGTTTCAAACATTACCTTAAAAGGATTTTCTTGTCTAAGTAGAGCTAGAATATTCTTAATTGACTCTAGCTTTGCTGCATTCACAACTTATTATTGTTTCATATCACAACCTAATCTAAGAGATCCATCTAATATGGTTAGCTTGCCCTATGAAAACCCTTGTAGATTTTTTGAACAAATAAATCCTTTTATGACTCCATAGCCCAATGGATTAATGTTGTCTCATAGTCTATCCTTCCAGATGAAACATTCTCTAAACAAACCCTAATCTTTGATCTAGCAAATGACCTTTCAATCAACCAAACCAACAAGTTCTCAGAGCTTCATAGCTAGCCTAATATCATAAATAAGGCATAAAGACATATCATTTTAAGACACTCATATAGAGAGATCCCTCTCTGAATCTAGGAAGGCTAGATCCTAGGATTCCAAAGTGGTTCTGATGTGGCCCCTTGCAGCATTTGTTCTTGCCAATCTTGCAAATCACAAGGAGAAAACACATTCAAAGAAGGATAAATCAAACCATTCACTTGCAACAAACAAGAGAAGATGTTTACATTAAGTCTCAAGTTATCCAGGATAAGATAAAGATATTTTTTTATAAAAAGAGTAAAGAAGATGATTTCTACATTGGAGACAAAGTGTTAAAGTGGGATTCAAGAAGAGAAGACAAGGGTAAACATGGAAAATTTGATTTTATATGGAAAGGACCTTATCTTATTTATGGTTACAAAGGTAACAATGCTTTCTATCTGAAAGAAATGGATGTATCAAATATGTTAGATGGACTAGTAAATGGCAGAATGATGAAGCACTACTACTCCTCAGAGGTAACAGATAGTTAGTTTCATTTACTTTGATCATTGTACATATACATTAAAGATTTTAGATTGGATTGGATGTTTTCCTAACAAATTTGAAGCCTGGAGAGAAGGCCCTAAGCTTTGACAGGTAAAATATCATAAATATGAATAATTGCAGAGATCATAAGACACTTACAGGGTCATCACAATCAAAATTCAAAGGCTACTATTCATAAAGTTCTTGACATTTTACCAGGAAATGCCATCACCATGTGGAGCCACTGTTAGGGTCCTATAATAATAGGATTCATAATTTTTGAATTGACTTTGATAGTCTTGTAAATATGTACATACCTTCTTTTCTGCAAGTTGTTTTCCCATATTTGAAAAAAAAAATTAAAAATGATATAAAGAGGGTAAAATTCCTAAAAGAAAGATCAAAAGAGTTAGAAAAAAATAGACCCCAAAAGAAAAAGAGATAAAATAAGACCCGAAAGTGATAAATTCAAAATGACACTACTATTTACTTTTACTCCAAGAATAATGACTATGTGCATATTGTCAATAAATGCCATAATCCATGATCAATTAAAAAATTTAATCTTAACTTTTCATGTTTTGAATTTTATGTTTTAGGTAGAGAATAAAGATATGTCAAACAGTTTAAACTTGAAAAATAAATAGATAGTTAGAGAATAAATGAGGAGCTCAACAATTTAATCTAGGCCCTCGGATGAAATAAGGTTAGACTTAGATAGTTTTATGCTTTGAAAGAAAAATGGATTGAGGGTTGCAAGCTTAAATGCACCCATGAAAATGAAGTAAAAAATGTCAGAATAATGATGGGTAGGTAGAAATCAGTTGTGCAAGACATGTAATAAAGCATCATCAGGAAAAAAATTACTAATTTACCCTCCCCCACAATGATCCGGTATTCTAAACCTTTAGTTAAAGAGGCTCAGGGCATTTCTCTGACTTCTGTTGAGACCGAACCCAAGGCTTAGTAACTGAGTGGTTAAAAATATTGGATTCCCTACATAAATCCCATCTCATCAGCATATTCACCCTTTTCAAAGATTATGATCCATTTTCCTAAGTAAAACACCTTTTTTCTTAGTAAAAGTAAAAACCCTAATTAAATAATTTCATTCTCATTCAAAAAACACTCAAAAAACTTATAAAATACATTTTATTCTAAGTTCATGTGTAAATAATCAATATGGGACAAACTATGCTTTATTGCCTATTTTTACACTTTACTTACTTTTAAACTATGTATTTGTAATTCATTTCATACATTACACCACCATTTTGTATTAACTACTAACCTAAAGTATTAAATCCCTATATTATATCCCTCCCATATATATTATTAAATCCATTATATATAAATAACCCCCAAAACCCATTTACTTAAAGTTTAAACCTATGTTAAATTATTCCATGTGATGAAAATAAACCCGCCCTTTTTCCCATAGGTTTAAACATATCAATATAAAAATATCTCACCCTATGGTATTAAAACACTTGTTAAAAGGTTTATTTACCATATAATAACATATCTGCGCCATTAGTTGAAACATGTGTTAATGTTTTAATTGAAAACATATAACATTACCCCCCCTGCCAATCAAATACAAAGTTTCAACATTATAAATATAATATATTTAAAAAGTTCAAACTTATCCCATCGTATTACTAAATCCTGGACCCCACTCTGAATGTCGAGCAGCTCTACATCAAATTGCAGCCATTCGCAGTCATGCTCCTAAATCTGATGATTCAAAGGCAATATCAAAAATAAAGTCACGCGATGATAACTCTTTCCTTTCCATGCGAAATGAGTTGTTTCACCCTTTCCTCTCTCCTCCACATGGCCCAGTTATATTGGATCGCATCTGATTTAACTAAAACCGCTTACCACTTTAATCCAACGCAATAACCACTTACTGTTTTTCGCCTTTGAAGCTCAAAAACAACCCATCGCCGGACATGACTTCCATTAATTACAGGTACTTTTAACCTAAAATGTCAAATAAAATCCGAAAAGCACCATTGATTCATTTTTTTGCATTTTCTGAATATATTGGTCCTCCTGACTCAGAAAATGGAGCCTGTGCTTTGTTTTTAAGCATAGAACCTAAAAAAGCCCAAATTTTCTGTTGAAGATTGTTGGAAGATGAAAATTACTACCAGAGACCAGAAAAGATACCAAGGATCCATCAAACAACTCGGAACCTGTTTCCAAAGACCCATACCTACATAAATAGGTATTTTCAGATAAAATCGAGCCTTTGTCATTCTGAGAAGAAATTACTAAAGAAATTGAAACCAGTATAAGCCTAATTTCTCTAATAAAGCCTTTAGATTGTACAAAAAGAGTCAAAACCCTGTCAAAATTTTGATAAAACCATGTTTTACACTGCATTCATTTTTAAAGCAAAATATTGAGTTTATTCTAGTTTTTGCAAACTATATAAAACTCCAATCAAACCCAAAAATCCTCTACAGGTAACCAAATCCTCGACGCCTGATTTAAAACAATTTTCAACCCAATTATCCATTAAAAAGGCCTAAGAAACCCATGTTTCTTATTTCATAACCAGTGAGAGTCTGAAATACATTTTGAAGATTGAAATTAAAGTTAAAATCCAAGAAAAATAACAAGTTATACCCATTTTTATTCAAGAACCTCTGTCTAAGTCAAGAATACTTTATTAAACCATTTAGTCTTACAGAAGAAACCAGAAAGTATAAAAAACAGAGTTTCAGTAATCTTAAAAGCCTAAAAATGCCAAAATCCACTCCAGTTATGTCCTCCAAGACTGCCATCATTGTGAATCCTCTACAACCTCCTATTGTATACATTAAGCACATCCCTTTAGTAGATGTAGACTACAAAATAGCAGATCCAATAGTTGAATTTAATGTGTTAGATCTCCACTGCTGGAGCTATGAAAAGTCCTTAGATCAGGTTGAAGAAGTCCAAATTTGGGAATCAAACTTGCCCAAATATGTTGTTCCAGACACTCATCAATGCCCAGAGGTTATTAGGTTGTGTCAGAGTTATTATTCACCTGAAAATAGAGAAATGATGAATGCAAACAAAGAGGTATTTTTTACAATTGTTGTTGAGTCCATAAACCGGATGTTACAACTCAGACAGGATCCTACAGCAGTTCCTTTGTCAATAGAGGCACTTACAAAGTTGTACATTGGTCTTGATTTTCCCAAAAGGTTTCATATTTTTCAAGTGTTCATGCCTTTACATGTTGAAATTCCACAAATCAACCCTCCATATTCTACTTCAAAATTTCCAGAAGGGTCTAGGCATGTCGTTTCCATGATGGCATTAATCCTAGGATACTTTACAGATGAGCATACTGATGAGTCCATCCTAGGGTTTCTGTCTACTTTTGCACCAGGACAGCCTTCTTCTGTAATTTTTAATTATGTTGAGTAAATTTCTGACAATATCCATGATCAACTGGTTAAATTTCCAACTGAAGGAGTGTTTAGATACACATCTTTTCTCTTCCATATTTTTTTTTTATTTTCAAGCAGACAAGTTTCCAGTAACTCTCCAGAAGCTTGATATAGAAGAAAATCCACTTTCAGTCATCTTTTTGACTTCATTGATCATAAAAGAGTCCTCAGAACTCACTTTTTCAGAGTTTTCAGACTTCTTTATCCATCCATTGATAAATATGTTAACAAATACTGAACAGCCAAGGATTAATGATGAAATGAAGAAAATTCTACAGCTATCTGAACAAACTAGAACTGGATATTGGTATTTGTATGAAAAAAACACAGAAATCATAGTTCTTGGGTCTAATATATTACCCTACAAACTACCCAAATATGTACCAATGAGGGTTTTTTCCTTGGAATACATCAGAAAAATATTAAATTCTGATTCTATCAACTTCCTAGCAGCCAAAAAAAAAGGCACAATTTAATTTAAAGAATCAAGTGGGACCCTTTATTTGTAATCACAGAGATGCAAAGATAGAAGCATCCAAACAGTTACTAGAGTACATATTTGAAGATATTTTCTCTTGGAACTATGATTCACAAGGAATAATGAGTAAAATGAGGGTTAAGTGCAAACTAACACCCTACATTCATGAGAAAAAACCAGAGATTGAGAATTATGTCAATCAGACTGAGTGGATAGAAAACACTTTGATAGATGCAGTAAAGCAGGGTGATACTAGTCACACCTTATAAACTACAAATCAAGCAGAGAAAGCCACCAAAAGAGTCAGAGAAGAAGGTAATTACATTGCAAAGACCACCACTAAGACTAGGTTCAAGTTAATATATAAAAAAAAGCCTAAAATAAATCCAGTGGGTAAAGAGAAAGTGGCTATTGAGGTTGAAGACACAGATGTCCCAGTAACAAATACAGATGTTGCTACAGTCATCACAAATGAGCCAATTACAGAGAATCTGAATGAAGAACAGACTGATAATTCAAATACACAGATAATAGAGAAACAACAGAATATAGAAGCATCTTCCTCAAAGACAGCAGAGGAAAAAGATCTTGATATCAAGGAAAAGTATAAACAGATTAAAACAAAGAATGAAGAAATCAAAAATGATATTTACTCTCAATATTTGTAGCAAACACCAAGTGTTCAAAACAGACTTTTATCATATTTTGACTATTCAAATAAAAATTTGATTTTGTCAGTGTTACAACCAACAGTCAAGATTCCTAAGACAATTGCAGACTACAAGAAAATTGATCTAGAAGTGCCAACAGAAAGCATTCATGCACTAGATAAGATTGAGTTTCATAGGAAAAGTTCAAAGATGTTATATTCTACTATAACCACCAAGGCTATGATTATCAATAACTTCAGAATACAATCATAAACATGAGGGATCAAATGAAGGTTGACAAGGCCTCATCATATGCCAAAGATCTTTAAATTAAATCTCTAGAAGAGTTGGTTCTCCAAATAGGATATGATCCTGCAAATGTTAAAGTAGCATAATAGTTAGTGAAGAAGAAGAATGAGGACATTGCAACATTGAGGAAACAGCTTAAGTTTCCACCAAATGAACATCCACAGGCCAGAGAAATAGTACAAGAACAGACTCAGAAGGATGACATGATGAACTTAATTTTTCAATTAACAGGACAGATCAATAAATGGAGACTCAAATGTACAAGCTTGTCCATGAAAGAGAAACTACTAAAACTCAAGAAACTCCTACAGTAATTCCCATGGTTACTATTGTTGTGCCTTCAACTCTGGCAGAATATTTGGCACCAAAAGAACCATTGGCTACTGCAGTGCCAGTGACATCATCCACAACTTCAGCCACAGAATCTTCTTCATCAACAGTGCAACCAACAGATGAGGCTAGTAAACTAGTAAAAGCCATGGAAGAAATGTCACTTCAAACAAATGAGATTAACAGATTGAAGAAGATGATTGATAATCTTGAGGATACAAATAAGTTAGCTCAAATAAATGCTAAAACTCATGAGAAAAGAGATAATAGGTTAAATGAAGAACTGAAAAATCTAGAAAAAGATTTAACCTTGAAGGAGCCAATATCATATGTGAAAAACCAGTTATGGAACAAAATCATTGAAGCCATCAATGATGTGTGGCCCTCAATCCAAGTAATATATGAACAGAGGGATTTACTGAAGGGAGCACTAGCATAAATTCAGAAAACAAAATATGAGCTAGGTGACAAACCTGAGCAAGCCATAGAATTGATAAAATTTCTCAACAGTAAAAATATGTAGGAGTTGGAAGAAATACAAATAACTGATTGGACAGAGACAATCCTTGAAATAATAAAAGTCATTTCAAATAATAATCTAATGAAACAACTTGAAGAGAAATGTTAAAACATGAACATAGCCATAACCAAGTTTATGGTTAAATTTGAAAACTTGAGGCAAAGAAGTTTACCTAACATTTTGGTCATTAATGAAAAACTTATGCCACGGGAATATTACAATAAGAAAATCAGAGAGTATTCAAAAGAGCAAGTGGAAAAGACAAGTGGACAAGGCATTCCAACAGGGAAGGTCTTACTCAAAAGTTTTGAAGACTTATTTTATCTGCAGCATGAGGTGAGACATTTATTTTTCATAAAACCAACATTTGCCAGATATACTGAGGCAGATGAAAATTTCAGGAGGCTTAAAAAGATACAAATTCATAATGATGAAGCTTGGAAGTCACTCACTGACTTACTATAAAATTCAAAGAGCAGAGAGAAAGAAAAAAAAATAGTTTGTTGATTTTTCAGTCAAAACAGAATTTATTACAGCAGAAAGGCAGTTTTTACAGTGTTTAAAGAGTATCTGAATTAAAGAGTATCAGAGGATAAAGATAAATCAGAGTTAAAGAGTATAATATAAAGAGATAATATTTCAAAACAGATTTGAAATATCTATGCCAGCATAGAAGACACCAAGGCAGCCAACTGCACCTAATCCACAAACAGTTTTCTATTGTATTTGGATAAATAGGACAGCTTGTTGATTTGTTAAGAAGATGTCTCTATTTTGTTGTAAAGATATTTTAATTTTCCTTAGATAATTCCTAGAAGCATTCTAGGATATTTTGTAAAAAAAATTGTATAAATACTTCACACTTTGAAGTAATATTGTGGAATAAATTGTTGAAGATTTCTATAGTCATTTTTTGTTGGACTTGGAAGCTTTTTGTTGCAAACTTCGAGTAGCAGACTGGATTAGATCAACTAGCATCATATTTCAGGATTCATGTGATGAGCCATTGAAGTGAAGTATTTTCTATTTGTCATTGTTTATCTTCTTTGTTTCATGCATCCATATATGTGTTCCAAATTTGAATAAATAAACAGGAGTATTATTTCAAGATTTGTTAAAAGAACCATGTCTTTACTGTTTGTCATTTCTATGTTTTCTGCTGATTTCCAGAGTAGGGAACCCTTAATTTCTCTCTCTTTCATTTGACCTCTATCTACTCCTTCCTTTTTCCGGATCAAATAACCCTTCATTGCTCTTTATCCCGATCAAACAACTTCACCAAAACAACATTCCAATATCTTCAAAGACTTATCTATCTTGCTTGGAAAACATTTGACTTTTTGACCTTAATCCTAGTTCTATCTACTTGAATTTTGACTCCTTAGCCCAATGGAAAAATGGATTTCCCACTATCCATCTCATTAAGTGATGTTTCCCACCAAACCAAACCAAATCAAAACCAAATTGCACAATCATAACTAGCCTAATATCTTATAATCAAAACAAAGTTAAATTTTACAGAGAGAGCCCTCTCTAAACTCTAGGAAGGCTAGATCCTAGAATTTAAAATTAGGTTTTTGGTTACCTCTAGTGATCTTAGACTTTAAACCAAAATCTCACAACTTTAGAATTACTAGAGTGATAACATATTGGCGAAAATATTGGGGAACTAACCAACCCTCAGTCTTAAAATAGGTCTTAAGGAAATTTTTTTCATTATCTTTTTGCCTTTAAGACTATTTTAAGAGTTGTGAGTATCATTTTATAAAAAACTGTAATTCTGGCTTCTAGAAAAATTTACTATACCAGGTCTAACCCAGATCCTAAACCTCGTTGTTATAGTATACAATCTGGACAGAATTAGGAAAAAGAATAAACAGATAGAAGATTTAGATGCTAAAATTTCATTAATTAGAGCCAATTCATTACCACAAGAGTTAGTAAGTTTACAAGATATACAGTTTGATTTGAAATTTGCACATTCTTTATTTAGGATAAAATATGAAAGTAATTTAAGTACTGCTATTATAAACCATGTTTTCATTTCATTTCTTGAGGAAAAACAGGAAAATATTGCAGTAGATTCTGAATTAAAGAAAGTTAAAAATCAGGATAAATTTGAAGAGATAAATGCTACTATTCTCAAAGAAATAGATGAAGCTATTGAATTAGCCCAATTTTTAGCTTACACATATAAACCTTATATTTCTCATTTAGACACTACTACATCATCTATAGTTTCGGCTACCACTCAATCTACAGATCCATTTATCCCTAGACAGCCCTTACAACCTAGAATATTGTTTCCATCATCCACTAGTTTACCTTCTACTATTTCAAATACATCATTCTCATTTCCTACAAGTTCCTTATATATTCCAGTTTCATTTCCTAGTACCTCCACTTCATCCTTAATTCATCTACCACTTTTTCCAGTTCACCATCCTATATTCCAGTTTCATCAGTTACTTATGTTACTACATCAACTACTGCTTCCAATTTTTCCCCAAGCACTTCCAATCTACCCCCAAGCCAAGCTAGAATTCAAGCTATGGCTGCTAGGTATGATCCCCTTATTCTTCCAGCACAACTACATGACATGCCTCAGGATTACCAAAGTAAGATACCACAATTTGATGCTACTACACAGTACACTGCCCAGCAGCACATAAATAAAATGACATATTACTTTGAACTCCATAAAATAGATGAATTTGATGTACAAATGAAACTATTTGCACAAACATTAACAGGGGAAGTCAAAAAATGGTTTAAAGGTCTTACTACTGGTAGTATAGCTGACTTAGCAATTTTTCATAGAATATTTTTAAATAAATGGGAAAAGAAGAAAAATCCACTCCAAATACTTTCTGAATTTGATGCAATGAAAAGATCTCCTAATGAATCACTCCAAGACTACTGCACGAGATATAACAATGTTTAAAACTCAATCCCAGCCAACCTTAAACCCACTCCTAACTCTGTCCTACTCAAATTCCCTGATGGATTTGACACAGACATGGCTTATCAGTTGAGGGAAAGAAATGTTGAAACCTTAGAAAGAATGCAGACAGACGTTGTAGGTGTAGAAGTAAACATTTTAGCTAGAAAAGCTAGATTGAGGAATGAGAGGAGAGTAACCATGAAAGAAGAAGCCTCTAGTCCAGATGGAAAAATAGATCAGTTAGCTAAAAATTTAGAGATAATGATGGATAGATTAAACAACATAGAAAGAAGAGCTCAATGAGATAATCAACAGCAAATTAGAAATCCCAATTTTAGGAAAAATACAAATTCAGGAGAACTATGTTGAAAGTTATCAAAACAATGTATTTGATGAGGATACCATAAATCTAATGGATATGAATGAAGATAACATTATCTTTCTCACTCAGTAAGACCAAGAGTTATTTTAAATGCAACAACTTCAACTAGATTCAGGTGAATCATTTGACTACAAACAAGGTTATGATTTTTCCATAAACGAAGTACACAAGAAATATAACCTTAGAAGTAAGAAAAACACTGAACCTTCTACTAATAAATCTGCTCAAACTGAAAATAAGAAAACAGTGGAAGCCCCAACAACAAAAGTTCTGCAAATTCTCCCTAGGGAAAATAGGCAAAACTCTAGTTCTTCCCACAAAGTTTCCAGCCCCAAAATTTCACCAAGTCCTCAGATAGTTGACATAACAGATAAAGTTGATCAAACAACAAAAGATTCACAAAAAATTTCTGCTATTAAAACAACCAACTCTGCTAAAACAGCAAACTTAGATTCCAAAACATCCACTGCTAACCCAAAATCAGCAGATCCAAAAGCTGCCACTAAAAAAATAGCTTCTAACAACTCAAAATCTGAAAAAACATCTAATACTTCTCAAACCACTCCTGAAAATAAAACTAGGAGCAGTAAGACACAAGAAACTCAAACAGAAAATGAAAACATAAATATAGAAAAACAAGATAAACCCACTCAAACTAGACTTACTAAGGAAGAGTTAATTCAAATAAGTAAATCACAACCTTTATTCAATATACAAACTGAAATTGCAAAGTCAAAAATACCAATTCCTCTAACAGAATTGGTAAAACATGATTGTATAAAACAACAATCATTGAAACATGAAACATGAATGATGGAGAAGACTCTATAAACTTGAATGATGATCAACCAGAGTTGATTTTTGGCTCTGATGTGAATTGAAAGCATCAAGATGGAGCAGTTCCTCCATTTTACAACATTTTAATTGTACATGACCAAATTTTACACAATGCAATGTTAGATTTAGGAGCTTCACACAATCTAATGCCCAAAGCAATAATGGGAACTCTGAATTTAGACATTACATGGCTTTACAAATATTTATTTTCATTTGATTCAAGCAAAATTAAATGCTTAGGTTTAATTAAATATTTGTGTGTTACATTAGTTCAATATCCAAGTAAGAGTATACTAATGGATATTGTAGTAGCTGATATCCCACCCAAATATGGAATGTTACTATCTCGCTCATGGGGAGAAAAATTACAGGGATCTCTACAATTGGACATGTCATATGTTACTATATCAGTATTTTGTCAACCAAAGAAGTTATATAGGGAAACATTGATGAAATATATGGTAAGTAGTGCAGCAAGGTCAATAAATTACCCAATTTATGCTACACCTACTGATCTAGATTCTTTCATCTTATGTAACTTTGAAACTAATAATGAAATCAAAACTGAACTAAAATACCAAAAGAAAACACAAAACAATGACAATATCTTTCATGAATATTTATGGCATTTAAATTTGTTGGCTCGGTAAACAAACTAGGAGCAGGAGCAAGAGTTTCGATAATTAACATTGAAAAGAAGCATGCAGAAGGCCATGCTTTCAGACTGAATTTTAAATGCACCAACAATATGGCTGAGTATGAAGCCCTCATTTTAGGACTCCAGATAATCAAGACCTTAGGAGGAAAAATAATAGAAATAATTGGAGACTCAGAGTTGATTGTAAAACAAATTAATGGTGAATATTCTATTTACAATCCTAGACTAGGCCGATATAGAGAGACTGTATTAGATTTGATTGATGATTTGTTGGAATGTAATTTCTCTGCAATACCTAGAAAGCAAAATTTACAAGTACATTCCTTAGCAACTTTTTCTATTACTTGTAATTTACCTTTTTAGCCCAATCATAAATATACTGCAGAAGTAAAACACGGACCAATAATTCCAAATAACCTCAAATATTGGCAGATTTTTTCACAAGACCAACAAATTTACCATTTTGTGAATAATGAAGGTGAATTTCAGAACTGTAAAATAGACACTGATTGTACATTAGATCAGTATTTAGATAGTGAAATATATTTGAATAATATAGATGTTGTTGAAGAGGTAAATCCCCTCTGCGGACAGAGGCGATCCCTACTAGCCCAGATCGAGTCTAGTAACAATCAAGTCACGCAATGACGTTGGTTCCTAGTTATAAAAAGACAAAGATGCGACAAGTAGCTTACCTCAAATCCCACGCAGTTTTCATTGAATAAAAGATGACGTTTCCCATCCCTCACTTGACAGATCATGATCCTTCCATTCGACACGTCCAAACACCTATACACGTGCAAGGAAACAACAACATACAATGTAAAATCTAAAGCATGTAACCATATATCAGCCAGAGAGGATATAATTCATTACGTTACATAAAGAAATGAACACATGAATGGAACCATAATCAGAGTCACTTATAGTATAAGTAACAAAAGGGAGATTACAACCATATGCTCTGACGCTATGATCTTCATTCGGCAGAGCTGACAATGGAGTGTGTATCAACAAAGCCCGTCAGGAATTTGGATGAAGCTCTCTCTCTTCGGCTTGGCTCTCAAAGGTTACCCGGCTATAGTTTCCTTCCTACAAGTTCAGTTAGCTTGATAATGGAGAAGGCAAGCTTTTATAGATGGAGGAAAGGAGGTTGGGATCCCTATAATCATGGGATAGGCCCTATCTCTAAGGAAGCTTCCATGATAGGTGGAAAACCACTTCCTATACATGGAGATCTGGAGCCAAACCACTCAACTCCCTTTGATGATTCATTCAGGATTTTGTTGAAATCAAACTTCCACCATTTAATTTTTAAAAACATCCCTCATTAAGCTTAGCGCGAGTGAAACACAGAGACAGGGCGCCAGTTGGCGTGCCCTCTAGTATGGATTTCCCCCATTGGCACGGAGGCTGAACTGGCTAGTCGCGCCAAGGCTAAAACATCTGTTTTTAGGGTTTTTCAGAGGAAATTTTCTTCAGGGGATGTTTGTCCTTATGCAAGGGGATGTCATGAAGGTGGTTTCAGGTCATTTCACTGCTCACAGGTCACAAGAATAGCCTTCCAATGTGCAGGACGAGGGATTTCAAGGATGGTGAAAAAATTTTGTGTAATAGATGCCCCCTAAAGCATGAGGTCTGAGAGAGAGGGAGGGGTGAAATTCTTTATGAGAATGCGCCCAATTGAAAACACTGCCATTGGAAAACCTACGAAGACAAATACAACTGATATCTCAAATACATGATATGTGGTATGGGGGTAGCCATCAATAATAGAGTGTACAATAACCAGGATCCAAGGTATGGACACATCCATCCAGTAAAGAAGGATCAACAAGTAGACTCAGGTATGGTCACAGCCATCCAATCAAATGAGTCAAGCAACCAATCATGATAATCCACAAAGAATCCGCAGCCTGGATTTCATCAAACAAAATCCAGGGTCTTGCACTCCATCTCGACCCGAACAGAGTACAAGTCCGAGCATGTGAATAAGTGAGTTGAAGTAGAACATGCAAGAACATCGTCTGATTACTAGACAATAATGAAAGCCATTAACAGACACGAGAAAAACCACCAATAATGAGGATGGCCCTCAAGGTACTATAGGTACAATCCACGAAATGTGAACAGTGAGCTAGCGTCTAACACCCGCAGAATCATCGGATCGAAGGCCAATAATGAAAACCTTGCGTCAAATGCAAAGAACCTGCCATTGAGGCATGCAGGCTCCAAGGTACCTGAAGGGAGTCTCTAGATCAGCTTCTTGGATAATGAGCTAAAGTCGACAGGAAGTGACCTTGATAAAAGGTGGGCCATAGCATTTCCCACATCATCGACATGAGACAGAGGAATATGATGTTTGTGAATCAAGATCAGTAGAGAATCAGAGGGAGGTTGAAAACTGCAGAGGCCAAATTCTCTTGAACATATCGGCGGCACGACACTAGATTTGGCAATATTTGACATCAAATAATCTGAGGTCATGATGACGTGGCAGAGAGCAGATGAGCAGTCAAAAAGGATTATCCAAACCCATTGAGTCAAGTAGAAAATGAGATGAGATGTCCCCAACCCGACACGAATCCATAAAAGTGCCATGTTCAAGAGCGACATACTGCCGACACGACGGTGATACTGGTTCCATTTTCCCCCACCATTTCTAGCGAGTACCCCAATTATTTTTGGAAACAAGCTTGAAGGGGATAGCATATGCTTGTGATATAAGTTTGTCCTTCGGAAAAATCCAACCTAGTACAGTTAACGAGCCCTAGGAAGGAGTAACTCGAGTAACGTCATTACGATGGAGTCCAATGTCATCAGGTTTTAACGAGTCTGAAAAAGGAAGAACTCGGCATCTTTTCATGTTTAGAGAGTTTGAAAAGACAACAGAAAAGAAAACTCCAACAGTCCCTTTTCGTAGATAGTCTCACAGATCCGAAAAGGTAGAAAACTATATCTGAGAGAACCTCCTAGTCGCGATAGGCTAGGGTATTCCTTTTTCGTAAATAATCTATCCCAGCCTGAAAAATGGGTAAACGTATACTAGGTAGATGTCGTTTCGCAGCCAATTTAACGAGCTAAAAACGAAAAGGGACTCGGCAATCTTTTCATTTTTAGAGAGTCAGAAAAGAGCTGAAATATGACTCCAGTAGTGACTTTTTCATGTTTTTACCAAGTCCAAAAAAGTATAAAATACAACTCGTATCATCGTCCTAGTCGCGTGAAAACCTGTCGCTGCACAAAAAGCAAGCATAAAACCCATTTTTCGACAAAATATGATAAAATATCAAAAAAATATTCTCCAAAACCTAATTTTAATTTCTAAAAGTTATAAATATGACCAAATAGTAAAAACATATTTACTTTTTACTTTTTACCTCTTGTGCAGAGCGATAGTGAGTTTTTCCTTGCGATCTTGCGGTGACAATTGTGGACGATCCAGTGCATCATTTCAGATCCCATATTTTCCAGGTAAGAGTCGCTTCCATTAGCTATGTTTTAATCCATATTTCATACTTTTCCATCATGATTTGGCATACCTGAGGGGAGGATTTGCAAATTTAAGGCTTTCATGGTTGGCACGGGTATGAGGCATAAACCCGCGCCAACTGGGCTCTTTTTGCAAAGGGGTCGTGCCAACCAGGAAACCTCATTTTCCACTCAAATTTTTCAAAAAATGAACCAATAAATTAGATTTTTGAATGCCCAAGGGATCTTATGATGTGCTTATGACCAATTTGATGCAGGTATAAAGCCACAATGGTGATTGAATGGAAAGAAAGGGAGCATAGTGAAGAGGATGAAATGGAAATTTGGAATGAACAATGCATGAATTCTCTCTGGGATTGCGAATTAAAGAAATTCTTCTTGACACCATGTCTCAGGGCACAACCTGAATTGTTACAATACTTGATAAGTATCTAGGATGAGAATGAAGATAAGTTTAGGCTTCGAGATCAACTGCTTGAACTCAAAGTGTCCGATGTCTACTTCATCATTGGATTGTCTCGTAGAGGTCCAGTTTCGATTATGACAGGTACCAGGCCTTCTGGCGAAAAGATGTTGATGGTTATGGAGAGAGTGTGCCCAGGGGCACAAACAGGATCAGGTAGTGGCAAAGTTGAAATTCACAATGTTCCCGATCTAGCACTCAGAGTGGTGCTACATACTATTACGCGAGCTTTGGGGTCACAGTTGCCACATGAGGCTACCAAAACATAGCTCCTCCTAGCATTAGAATGTATGAACCTGACATTATTTTATTGGGCTACAGCCATAACCATGAATATCAAACGGTAATTGACTAAGTGTAAAAAGGCCAAACTGAACCAGTTTGGGTATGGGTCAATGTTGGTATCGTTCATCCTAGAACAGTTACCTATCTTCCAGGGCCAAGGGGTTAGAGTCAGATCCACCTTTGAGAGAGCCATGGATGGCTCGATAGGCAGCACTGATGCCCAGAGTAGGAGGGGGCCAGCAAATCTCATGGCGACCCGAGTTCTTCGAATGGCTCTGGTGACAATTGATCGTCATAGAGGACTGGCCCTATGTTGGTACTGATTTCACAGGAGACCCAGACCTTCCACTCCCGGAAGGAGAGGATTGGGATGAGGAGCTGGGTAAGAATATTTTTTATTTTATGAAATTTATGATTTTTTTTTTGGGTATACATGCACGTTCTAACAATTGATCCTATATGTATGCAGATGTTGGCCTAGAGAGGCCCGCCTGGATGTCGCCGATCGCGCGGAGAACCCCTTTCGCCCATGACCCTCAAGGTGAGGGGGGCGAGGGGAACGAGCTGGTTCAGAACTTAGAGGGAATCGCCCGAGGGATTCCTGATTATGCTCGCCTAGCAGATGTCCCTATGGTTTATCAGAGGCACACCGTAGGGGTGCCTAGTCACCTTCATCGATTACTGAGGTGATTGGTGCGGGCAGTAACATGCTACCATGAGCACCATGCTGATTAGTCGCCTAGGCTTTTCATATGCATATTTTTGAGAGACATGTTGTCTCTGGATGTAACTAAAACAAACATGTATATTTTTGGATTCTATATGATGCACACACTGCAAACATTCGACATATATATATATGGATTTTTTTCACATATGATGATGTTTTTAATATGTTACGCAAATGTCTAACACAATGTTATCTAATGCATTAGTTACATAATCTGCATAACAAACGACCCAATGGAAAAGTTAAAAGTTCACAAAATGCATCACACCACACATTTTATTTTTATGCAAGCTTAAAAGCACACATGAAAACTATGCTTGGAAATGTCAAGGAAAACGGGCATGCCCCCAGCATGGTGTCTCAATTCGAGGTAAATGCCCCCCAAGCTTCAGTCCATAGGAAATTGAGTGAAGGTTCAAAACACAAGAGATTTGATAGAAACATAACAAAACTCGAATTTAACGGGATCGTGTTTCATTATTTTAACGAGGTTGGCACACTGAAGAACCGTCCTCATAGCCGCTTGTTTCATTGTTTTAGGAGCTTGACACAAGAAGAGGAACCATGCTCCGACGAGCTCAAAGGAGGAGGCTCAGGAGGGGGATAACCAGATACAAGATGCTCGAGACAATTAGACATTTCCCCCAGGCCGGGCATGAATGAGGAATGATGAATACCATCGCTCTACGACAGATCTTAGAGAGACATAGTCTCCACGATAGCTTCGTCGGACGGGAAGAATTCTCTCAAAGGATCGGGCGAATCTACAGCGCCAAGCCAAGGGGATTGAGAATAAACATCAAGATCCATGCTCAAAGGAGCATTTTCAGCAGGAGGAGGATCTGATGCAGCAACGATCTCGCAATAATTGATTTCAACTGGAGTTAGAGGCATCGATTCTCCAAAAGAGGTAACCTGTTTAGGAGAAGGGATGATCCACGGGTCATCTGACCTGGAGATCATGTTGAATTGAATGGTATTTGGTGGTGGCATGGGAAAAATACCCATGAGAATGGGATCCTTGAAAAGATTAGGTCCTACACTGTCAGGGGGATTGGGAATTTGATCCACGTATGGCACGTTATTCTCGGAGGAGGAGGTAAATAAAGACAACTGATCAACAATAATAATCTTGCCCTCATGTGGAAACTTCAAAAGTCGAAAGAGGGTGGACAGAACGCATAGCATGGCATGGGTCCAACTGCGACCAAGTAGAAGATTGTATATGAGTTTGGCATCAACAACTTCCACTTCAACATTGACTGTTTTACCTTGAAATGTGATCGGTAGACTCACGAGAACACCCAAGGGTTTTGATTCCCTTCCATCGAATGCCTCGAGGGAATTAGGTGACGAAGTGAGGGGTGGAGAGCCGATGGCTTTCCAGCAAGTAGATGACATAATGCAAGTATAGGCACCTTCATCCACAACGGCTCTGTGAATATTGAGGTCGTTGATGCCGACTTGTATAACAAGGGCAATCTGGTGCGGAAGTCGAGGGACGAAATTCTCTAAATCGAAGGTGAGAAGACTATAATCAGTAGGATAAATTCCGCCGATGGCAGATAACAGAGCTTTCTGCTAAGATGGGAAATTTTGAAGCACTTCCAACGCAGACATTGCGTAGGGCGCTTATGCTAAATCCTCAACAATGTTGTAGTGCTAAGCAGCACGAGTGTTTGGATTATAGAAAGACTTTCGAAGAACATCTTTAGAAGGTGGCCGTATAACGGGTTCAGCGTTGGGCTTCTCAATTTCTAAAGGACCAGAGGCAGGCGGGGGAGGTAGGCCATCAAAAACTTCCTTCCCAACTGCCTGGCGTGATTCGTCATAATCCTTCGATCGAGTGGCAATAGATACATGTGCAACACCATTCATCATGAAAACTTGAGACCCAAATAGTGCAGATGGTGAAGGTTGCTCGACCATCTGGATCTGTTGTGATGGAAAAGGTTCCTTAAGAACTACCGGAGTTCCCTTAGAGCCTTTAAGGAGTTGACTAACCTTGGATCGTCGGGGACAATCTTTGGTGTAGTGGTCTTCATCACAGATCAGGCAAGGGTACTTCGGTTTTCCTTGCGAACCATCATCAGCACGTGGTTTGGAGGATTCTAGTTTCGGGGCATCGGATTTGGCTTTTCCTTTGCCCTTCTTCTTTCCTTTGGAAGCCTTATCCTAGGATTAGCTTGAATGGCATTAACCTTTGCGGTCTTACCAAAATCTGGAGTAGCGGGAGGAGCAGAATTGTTGGAAGAATTCAACTTCTGCTTCCCATTAGAAGACTTACGAAAATTCTGAGAGACAGAACCAATAACACCGTTAACCGATGGGGTAGGTGGTGCTTTAGAGGTCCCCGGTCGTGGGGCATCATTCAAGATATCATATAACGTGCTGGACTGAGAGTACACTAAATCGAGGTACTGGGCATGAGCGATGGCCTGTTCCTTGGTCACAGATACCCCCATAGCAATGTCCTGCGCAATATTGTTGACAAAGGAGGTAGTGAACCAGTGAGTTAGAAGCTGATCAGGAATGTCAAACTTGGTCAGATGACGACGACGTCTCCACTCATGAATATGATCAGAAATATGAGTGGCTTTGCCCTGCTTCAGAGATGTCAGGAGATGCGTCCTGGCTTCATAACGAACCGGTAACTGGAAATGTGTCAAGAACGCCATAGCTAGAGTATTAAAGTCTTAAAAAATACCACGGGGTAGTTCTATGTACCATTTAGTAGTAGCGTCGGTAAGAGTGCACTGGAAAATACGTAGACAGATCGAGTCATCCACCCAAGAGTTCAAAGAACACCACAAATGGTAGGTCATGACATGTGCTTGGGGTTCTTCTCCAGATTTGCCTTCAAACTTGGGACAGTCACCAGGTACCTTTGTCGGAACTGGAGGCCAATATGGATTATGAAGAATCGGATCATTGGTCAACTTAGATACATCTGGAAGTTCCAACATGGCGAGGAAAGGTAACTGAGGGTTAAAATGCATGCCAAGTCCCTGATAAGGACTTGTACCTGTACTCCAACCTAGTTGAGCGTAGCCTTGCCCCCATTGGTTCTGTCCTGGAGGATTCTGACCATAGGGGGTATAAGCCATATAATTGGGTTGATACGGTTGCTGAAAACCAGGACACGGGGGTTGATAACTAAGGTACTGATCCTGATTATACGTGGGCCCCGTTTGAGCAGTGTATGGATTTGACTGCGAAGTATAAGTATAGCATGGCTGTTGAAGGTAATAACCAGAACCTTGGGGCGGGTTGTAAACTGGTTGAGATTGACCTTGAAGGTAATAACCGCCTTGGGGTTGAACAGGCTGCTAGTAAGTGGGACCCTACTGAGCCTGATAAGTTGGGCACACAGGCGGGTTCGGTTGTGGCATAGAATAGATCGGTTGCTGAGCAGGGTTAATTGGTTGTGCAGGTTGTCCCGGTTGAACAGGTTGACCTGGCTACGTAGGCTGCCCTGGTTGAATAGGTTGGCCTGGTTAAACAGGTTGTCCTGGTTGAACAGGTTGACCCAATTGATGAAGGACACCAGGCTGCCCCGGCTGAGCAGGTTGGCCTGATGGTAGGAGAGGGCTAGGTTGTGCCTGCTAACCAGGTTGACCTGTGACAAGACCATAAGATGGCCCTAGTTGTGCAACATTTGGACCAATTGGAAACTGAGGTTGTTGAGGTTGCACCAACGGTTGAGAAGGATGATTTTTCCCCCCAGGACCATACAATGGTCCAGGTTGATACCCTGATTTCCCTGTAGGTCCTTGAGGTTGCCCTGGTTAGACCATAGGGTGAGGTTGCAAAGGTTGACCTTGAGGGTTGTAGGACTTCCCTTGCAGACCGTACAACAATCCCTACTGGCCCAAAGGTTGGCCCTGTAAGGGTTGTCCTTGCGGGTGATATAGATAACCAGGCTGGGCCGAAGGTTGCCCCTGGAAGGGTTTTCCTTATGGGTTAGAAGGTTTCCCAGCATGGGCAGATAGAAAACCGTTAATATACTGATAAGCCTCAGGAGCAAGAAAACGAAGAGGGTTTCCCTGCTCATGATATTGATATGTCAATACATAAATCATAGCGTCAGAGAATATGGTTGTAATCTCCCTTTTGTTACTTATAATATAAGCAACTCTGATTATGGTTCCATTCATGTGTTCATTTCTTTATGTAATGCAATGAATTATATCCTCTTTGACTGATATATGGTTACATGCTTTAGATTTTACGTTGTATGTTGTTGTTTCCTTGCACGTGTACAGGTGTTCGGACGTGTCGAACGGAAGGATCATGATCTGTCAAGTGAGGGACGGGAAACGTCATATTTTCTTCAATGACAACTGCGTGGGATTTGAGGTAGGCTACTTGTCGCATCTTTGTCTTTTTTTAACTAGGAACCAACTTCACTACGTGACTTGATTGTTGCTAGACCTGATCTGGGCTAGTAGGGATCGCCTCTGTCTGCAGAAAGGATTTTCCTCTTCAAAAAAATTGCGACTCCACTGGGCAAAGTCAGTTGGAGTTAGTCTTTCTTCTTTTGGTTGTTTTTGGCTTTTGATTCATTTATTTTCTCTTCTAGTTCACCTCCTTTGGTGTCAAACCCCTATTCAACCCCCAGAAGACCTGATCCAGTCTCTGTTTGCCCTTTTTCATCTTCTTTCCATAGTAAACTCGATTAGCGTGGTTTAGCGCTTGACTGTCGCGCCAGCTGGTGCTTGTTGCCAGTTAGGCCCTCGTGCCAACACTTTTTTGGCACAGATTACAGCCAAACAGGCGCGCCAACTCTGTTTGGTGTTAGGGTTTGCTTGCTTTTGGGCTCTCTGAGCTTGATTTCTGGTCCTGGTGTCTTTTTTCTGAGTGATTGAGTGCCTTGAAGTCTTTATTGACTGTGTTTGGCCCTTGTCCTCCATTTTTTTACCCTTTACTATCAATTTTGCATTTTAGCCCTAAGTTTTCTAGGTGCTACAGTGTGCTGAGCCTCCCATGGGAGTTTTTGGTTCCTTCCTTTCCGGTCAACTTCATTTTCGCTTATTTGCATTCGTTTTGATTAATCCCATTGTATCATTGCATCAGTTGAGTGATTGTTCTCTCTTTCATTCAAGTTTCGCTTTGTCTCATTCCAAGGCTAGATTACACGGTTTGTGTGAGTCTTTTTGAGATTATTCTTTGATTTGAGGGATTTATCCATTAGTTGGGTCTTGATTGTGTGTGTTTGTATTGAGTGAAATTGTTGTTTCAGCTCTCTCACTGTCATTTCTCGAATTGGTTTCTTCATTAGTTTTTTCATTTGTTTGGTGCATTTGCTCTAAAACATTGAAAAATACAAAAACAAATTTCCTTTGCATTTTGATTAGTCTAGTGAAAATTGAAAGCTCTTTCGTGTTAATTAGTGTTATATAACTCTAAGAGAGAAGTTTTATAGTTTCATTAGCTTTCATTAGAGACAGTAGTGGATGTTTTTGTGCTCATTTTTTTGTTATTTAAAAAGCTCTCATCCCTCCCGTAGATAGCTCTTCATCGAAAAAAGTGATATTTTGTGGCATGTAGTGTGCATTTAGAGGATTTTTGAGATACAACATTCGATAGGGCCTGAAATTGAAACATAAATTGAAGATCAACTATAAAATTTATTCAATTAAACTAAGGCAACATTGAAACATTAACAGAATATCTAGAGGTCTAGGCTAGTGACGTGTTCCGACGTCGTTAAACCTAGTAGATGTCGTTCGCCATCTGGCTTTAGACAGTGCTAGTACGGACTTGTGCTCCCCGTACCATCGTTTATATAAAGGGAGACCCCACTAGGTTGCAATCCTTTATTCGTAGGAAGCCGAGTCTGCCTCCTTCTACCCGTGATACACCAGACACGTCATTTGGGGAGATTACCTGCACGTACATCAAGTCCTTGGTTGATTTCTCCTTCATTTTTTAACCAAGGTGTATATGGCAGTTCACGGATATCTGGTACACCCATCTGCCTAGATTACCAGAGCAGTCATTTCGATCTTTAATAACTCATTAAAGTTGAAAATATCATCAAGCGCTAATCCTTTCACACTTGTTTCCAAATTGAAAGAGATAGAGTCATCTTTTACTCGTTTCTAGACTCTTAAAACATGAAACGGTAAAAATTTACAGTTTCAATGTGGTAAAATTAATCACCTGCGATCACATGCCCATTTAGAGATTGATTTTTCGGCCTGTTGTTGTTTGCCTTGGTTTTTCCCATGTGTCTTTGTTTTGATCTCTTCCTCTTTTCGTTACTGTCACAGTGGCGGAACCCTCAGTTTCGTCTACTTGTATTCCTTACACAGACGATTCATCAAAGGTCTCTTAGTCCTCTGCTGAGCATCAACAGCCTATTGTATACGAGTTTCCTAACGAGGGACTGGTTATATCTGAGCTTCCCTTTGGTGGACCAGTTGACTTCAATTGGCCCTTGTCCAACGCTTGGTTTGGATTTGGAGTATGGGAACACTTCCCTCCTCTTACATCGGGATCACCTTTCTTGGCTGCTATTATACCTCCTAGTCCTCGTCGTCTTTTAGAAGATCTTGCGACAGGGTTAGATATGGACTCACCCAGTCCTTCTCCTAGTGAGGAAATTCCTACATCTGGTGAATATTACCATCTTTTTCCCGAAAAAATCCCTGAATCTTCTGTCATGTCTTCACCTGGTCCTTCGCTTCTAGCTGGATATAGTTCTTTAAGTCGGGTCATGGCCGTTGTTGCCTCTATGGGAATCTGGACTCCATCCACGAAGTCGGTTATTCGCTCGTTAGGAATTTCACCATCGACACCTCTCACAGCATCTCCTTTCATTACATCAGTACCTATTATACCTACTGTTTGTGTGGCTGCATCTATGCTTGCTGTTACTACTCAGTCAGCTAGGACCTCGTCATTTCCTAAAGACATTTATATAGCTTCTGTTATTCCTAAGAATATTTCTCCTAAGGAGTATCGGTTGTCTTTACAGCCGTCAAACTCCGAGGTTGGTCAGTCCTCTCACGATCTCAATCACCTTACTTTTCCCATTATGGACCGGATGGTACCCCGATTTATGTATTTCCATATCAATATCATGAGCAGGGCAACCCTCTTCGTTTTCCTGCTTCTGAGGCTTATCATTATATTAACGGTTTTCCATCTGCCCAGGCTGGGCAACCTTCTAACCCACAGGGACAACCCTTCTAGGGGCAACCTTCGGCCCAACCTGGTTATCTATATGACCCGCAAGGACAACCCTTACAGGGCCAACCTTCGGGCCAATAGCGATTGTTGTATGGTCCGCAAGGGCAATCCTAAAACCCTCAAGGTCAACCTCTACAGCCTCACCCTATGGTCCAACCAGGGCAACCTCAAGGACCTACATGGAAATCGGGGTATCAACCCAGACTTTTGTATGGTCCTTGGGGGAAAACTCATCCTTCTCAACCGTTGGCGCAACCTCAGCAACCTCAATTTCCAATTGGTCCAAATGTTGCACAACCAGGGCCATCTTATGGTCCTGTCACAGGTCAACCTAGTTATCAGGCACAATCTAGCCCTCTCCTGCCATCAGGCCAACTTGCTCAGCTAGGGCAACCTGGTGTCCTTCATCAACTGGGTCAACCTATTCAACCAGGAAAACCTGTTTAGCCAGGCCAACCTATTCAACCAGGGCAGCCTACGTAGCCAGGACAACCTGTTCAACGAGGACAACCTACACAACCAATTAACCCTGCTCAGCAACCGATCTATTCTATGCCACAGCCGAACCCGACTATGCGCCCAACTTATCAGGCTCAGTAGGGTCCCACTTACTAGCAGCCCGTTCAACCCCAAGGCGGTTATTACCTTCAAGGTCAGTCTCAACCGATTTACAACCCGCCCCAATTCTTGTGGTAATGAATTGGCTCTAATTAATGAAATTTTAGCATCTAAATCTTGTATCTGTTTATTATTTTTCCTAATTCTGTCCAGATTGTATAATATAACAATGAGGTTTAGGATCCGGGTTAGACTTGGTATAGTAATTTTTTCTAGAATTCAAAATTACAGTTTTTTATAAAATGATACTCACAACTCTTAAAATAGTCTTAAAGGCAAAAAGATAATGAAAAAAAAAATATTAAGACCTATTTTAAGACTGAGGGTTGGTTAGTTCCCTAGTATGGTCACCAGTATGTTATCACTCTAGTAATTCTAAAGTTGTGAGATTTTGGTTTAAAGTATAAGAACACTAGAGGTAACCAAAAACCTAATTTTAAATTCTAGGATATAGCCTTCCTAGGGTTTAGAGAGGGCTCTCTGTGTAAAATTTAACTTTGTTTTGATTATAAGATATTAGGCTAGTTATGATTGTGCAATTTGGTTTTGATTTGGTTTGGTTTGGTGGGAAACATCACTTAATGAGATGGATAGTGGGAAATCCATTTTTCCATTGGGCTAAGGAGTCAAAATTCAAGTAGACAAAACTAGGATCAAGGTCAAAAAGTCAAATGTTTGTCGGGCAAGATAGATAAGTCTTTGAAGATCTTGGAATGTTGTTTTGGTGAAGTGGTTTGATCGGGATAAAGAGCAATGAAGGGTTCTTTGATCTGGAAAAAGCAAGGAGTAGATAGAGGTCAAATGAAAGAGGGATCAATTAAGGGTTCCCTACTCTGGAAATCAGCAGAAAACATAGAAATGACAAACAGTAAAGACATGGTTCTTTTAACAAATCCTGAAATAATACTCTTGTTTATTTATTCAAATTTGGAACACATATATGGATGCATGAAACAAAGAAGATAAACAATGACAAATAGAAAATACTTCACTTCAATGGCTCATCACATGAATCCTGAAATATGATGCTAGTTGATCTGATCCAGTCTGCTACTCGAAGTTTGCAAAAAAAAGCTTCCAAGTACAACAAAAATGGCTATAGAAATCTTCAACAATTTATTCCACAATATTACTTCAAAGTGTGAAGTATTTATACAATTTTTTTTACAAAATATCCCAGAATGCTTCTAGGAATTATTTAAAGAAAAATAAAATATCTTTACAACAAAATAGAGATAGCTTCTTAACAAATCAACAAGTTGTCCTAAATTGTGTCTTCAACCTCAATAGCCACTTTCTCTTTACCCACTGGATTTATTTTAGGATTTTTTTTATATATATTAACTTGAACCTAGTCTTAAGGGTGGTCTCTGCAATGTAATTACCTTCTTCTCTGACTCTTTTGGTGGCTTTCTCTGCTTGATTTGCAGTTTTTAAGGTGTGACTAGTATCACCCTACTTTACTGCATCTATCAAAGTGTTTTCTATCCACTCGGTCTAATTGACATAATTCTCAATATCTGGTTTTTTCTCATGAATGTAGGGTGCTAGTTTGCACTTAACCCTCATTTTACTCGTTATTCTTTGTGAATCATAGTTCTGAGAGAAAATCTCTTCAAATATGTACTCTAGTAACTGTTTGGATGCTTCTATCTTTGCATCTCTGTGATTACAAATAAAGGGTCCCACCTGATTCTTTAACTTAAATTGTGTCTTTTTCTTGGCTGCTAGGAAGTTGATAGAATTAGAATTTAATATTTTTCTGATGTATTCCAAGGCAAAAACCCTCATTGGTACATATTTGGGTAGTTTGTAGGGTAATAGATTAGACCCAAAAACTATGATTTCTGTGTTTTTTTCATACAAATACCAATATCCAGTTCTAGTTTGTTCAGATAGCTGTAGAATTTTCTTCATTTCATCATTGATCCTTGGTTTTTCAGTATTTGTTAACATATTTATAAATGGATGGATAAATAAGTCTGAAAACTCTGAAAAGGTGAATTTTGAGGACTCTTTTCTGATCAATGAAGTCCAAAAGATGACTGAAAGTGGATTTTCTTCTATATCAAGCTTCTAGAGGGTTACTGGAAACTTGTCTTCTTGAAAATAAAAATAAAAAACATATGGAAGAGAAAATATGTGTATCTAAACACTCCTTCAGTTGGAAATTTAACCAGCTAATCATGGATATTGTCAGCAATGTACTCAACATAATTAAAAATTACAGAAGGAGGTTGTCCTGGTGCAAAAGTAGACAGAAACCCTAGGATGGACTCATCAGTATGCTCATCTGTAAAGTATCCTAAGATTAATGACATCATGGAAACGACATGCCTAGACCCTTCTGGAAATTTTGAAGTAGAATATGGAGGGTTGATTTGTGGAATTTCAACATGTAAAGGCATGAACACTTGAAAAATCTGAAACCTTTTGGGAAAATCAAGACCAATGTACAACTTTGTAAGTGCCTCTATTGACAAAGGAACTGTTGTAGGATCCTGTCTGAGTTGTAACATCCAGTTTATGGACTCAACAACAATTGTAAAAAATACCTCTTTGTTTGCATTCATCATTGCTCTATTTTCAGGTGAATAATAAATCTGACACAACCTAATAACCTCTGGGCATTGATGAGTGTCTGGAACAACATATTTGGGCAAGTTTGATTCCCAAATTTGGACTTCTTCAACCTGATCTAAGGACTTTTCATAGCTCCAGCAGTGGATATCTAACAAATTAAATTCAACTATTGGATCTGCTATTTTGTAGTCTACATCTGCTAAAGGGATGTGCTCAATGTATACAACAGGAGGTTGTAGAGGATTCACAATGATGGCAGTCTTGGAGGACATAACTGGAGTGGATTTTGGCATTTTTAGGCTTTTAAGATTACTGAAACTTTGTTTTTTATACTTTCTGGTTTCTTCTATAAGACTAAATGGTTTAATAAAGTATTCTTGACTTAGACAGAGGTTCTTGGATAAAAATGGGTATAACTTGTTCTTTTTCTTGGATTTTAACTTTAATTTCAATCTTCAAAATGTATTTCAGACTCTCACTGGTTATGAAATAAGAAACATGGATTTCTTAGGCCTTTTTAATGGATAATTAGGCTGAAAATTGTTTGAAATCGGGCATCGAGGATTTGGTTACCTGCAGAGGATTTTTGGGCTTGATTGGAGTTTTATATAGTTTGAAAAAACTAGAATAAACTCAATATTTTGCTTTAAAAATGAACGCAGTATAAAACATGGTTTTATCAAAATTTTGACAAGCTTTTGACTCTTTTTGGGAAATCTAAAGGCTTTCTTGGAGAAATTAGGCTTATATTGGTTTCAATTTCTTTAGTAATTTCTTTTCAGAATGACAAAGGCTCAATTTTCTCTGAAAATACATGTTTATGTAGGTATGGGTCTTTGGAAACAGGTTCTGAGTTGTTTGACGGATCCTTGGTATCTTTTCTAGTCTCTGGAAGTAATTTTCGTCTTCCAACAATATTCAACAGAAAATTTGGGCTTTTTTAGGTTCTAGGCTTAAAAACAAATCACAAGCTCCGTTTTCTGAGTCAGGAGGACCAATATAGTCAGAAAATGCAAAAAAAGGAATCAGTGGTGTTTTTCAGAGTTTATTTGACATTTTAGGTTTAAAGTACCTGCAATTAATGGCAGTCATGTCCGGCAATGGGCGGTTTTCGGGCTTCAAAGGCGAAAAACAGTAAGTGGTTATTGCGTTGGATTAAAGTGGTAAGTGGTTTTAGTTGGATCGGATGCGATCTAATATAACTGGGCCACGTGGAGGAGAGAGGAAAGGGTGAAACAACCCATTCTGCATGGAAAGGAAAGAGTTGTCATCGCGCAACTTTATTTGTGATATTGCCTTTGAATCGTTGGATTTAGGAGAATGACTGCGAACAGCTGCGATTTGATGTAGAGCTACTCGGCATTCAGAGTGGGGTCCAGGATTTAGTAATACGGCGAGATAAGTTTGAACTTTTTAAATATATTATATTTATAATGTTGAAACTTTGTATTTGATTGGCAGGGGGGGTAATGTTATATGTTTTCAATTAAAACATTAACACATGTTTCAACTAATGGCGTAGATATGTTATTATATGGTAAATAAACCTTTTAACAAGTGTTTTAATACCATAGGGTGGGATATTTTTATATTGATATGTTTAAACCTATGGGAAAAAGGGCGGGTTTATTTTCGTCACATGGAATAATTTAACATAGGTTTAAACTTCAAGTAAATGGGTTTTGGGGGTTATTTATATATAATGGATTTAATAATATATACGGGAGGGATATAATATAGAGATTTAATACTTTAGGTTAGTAGTTAATACGAAATGAAGGTGTAATATATGAAATGAATTACAAATACATAGTTTAAAAGTAAGTAAAGTGTAAAAATAGGCAATAAAGCGTAGTTTGTCCCATATTGATTATTTACACATGAACTTAGAAAAAATGTATTTTATAAGTTTTTTGAGTATTTTTTGAATGAAAATGAAATTATTTAAGTAGGGTTTTTACTTTTACTAAGAAAAAAGGTGTTTTACTTAGGAAATGGATCATAATCTTGGAAAAGGGTGAATATGTTGATGAGATGGGATTTATGTAGGGAATCCAATATTTTTAACCACTCAGTTATTAAGCCTTGGGTCTGGTCCCAACAGAAGTCAAATAAATGCCCTGAGCCTCTTTAACTAAAGGTTTAGAATACTGGATCATTGTGGGGGAGGGTAAATTAGTAATTTTTTTCTCGATGATGCTTTATTACATGTCTTGCACAACTGCTTTCTACCTACCCATCATTATTCTGACATTTTTTAATTCATTTTCATGGGTGCATTTAAGCTTGCAACCGTGAATCCATTTTTCTTTCAAAGCATAAAACTATCTAAGTCTAACCTTATTTCATCTAAGGGCCCAGATTAAACTGTTGAGCTCCTCATTTATTCTCTAACTATCTACTGATTTTTCAAGTTTAAACTGTTTGACATATCTTTATTCTCTATCTAAAACATAAAATTCAAAACTTGAAAAGTTAAGATTAAATTGTTTAATTGATCATGGATTATGGCATTTATTGACAATATGCACATAATCATTATTCTTGCAGTAAAAGTAAATAGTAGTGGCATTTTGAATTTATCACTTTCGGGTCTTATTTTATCTCTTTTTCTTTTGGGGTCTATTTTTTTCTAACTCCTTTGATCTTTCTTTTAGGAATTTTACCCTCTTTTTATCATTTTTAAATATTTTTTCAAATATGGGAAAACAACTTGCATAAAAGAAGGTATGTACATATTTACAAGACTATAAAAGTCAATTCAAAAATTATGAATCCTATTATTATAGGACCCTAACAGTGGCTCCACATGGTGATGGCATTTCCTGGTGAAATGTCAAGAACTTTATGACTAGTAGCCTTTGAATTTTGACTGTGATGACCCTGTAAGTGTCTTCCGATCTCTGAAATTATTCATGTTTATGATATTTTACCTCTCAAAGCTTAGGGCCTTCTCTCCAGGCTTCAACTTTGTTAGGAAAAAATCCAATCCAATCTAAAATATTTAATGTATATGTACAATGATTAAAGTAAATGAAACTAACTATCTGTTATCTCTAAGGAGTAGTAGTGCTTCAGCATTCTGCCATTTAGTAGTCCATCTAACATATTTGATCCATCCATTTCTTTCAGATAGAAATAATTTTTACCTCTGTAACCATAAATAAGATAAGGTCCTTTCCATATAAAATCAAATTTTCCATGTTTACCCTTGTCTTCTCTTCTTGAATCCCACTTTAACACTTTGTCTCCAATGCAGAAATCATCTTCTTTACTCTTTTTATCAAAAAATTTCTTTATCTTATCCTGGATAACTTGAGACTTAATGTAAACCTTTTCTCTTGTTTGCTGCAAGTGAATGGTTTGATTTATCCTTCTTTGAATGTGTTTTCTCCCTGTGATTTGCAATATTGGCAAGAACAAATGTTGCAAGGGGCCACATCAGAACCACTTTGGAATCCTAGGATCTAGCCTTCCTAGATTCAGAGAGGGATCTCTCTATATGAGTGTCTTAAAATGATATGTCTTTATGCCTTGTTTATGATATTAGGCTAGCTATGAAGCTCTGAGAACTTGTTGGTTTGGTTGATTGAAAGGTCATTTGCTAGATCAAATATTGGGGTTTGTTTAGAGAATGTTTCAACTAGAAGGATAGACTATGAGATAGCATTAATCCATTGGGATATGGAGTCATAAAAGTATCTAGTTCTTCAACAACTCTACAAGAGTTTTCATAGGGAAAGCTAACTATATTATATGGATCTCTTAGATTAGGTTGTGATATGAAACAATAATAAGTTTTGAATGCAACAAAGCTATATTCAATTAAGAATATTCTAGCTCTACTTAGACAATAAAATCCTTTTAAGGTAACTGTTTGAAGCAAGCCAAAGGACAGGGAAAATCATAGACTTCTTTGGACAAACTTTTAAGAAGAAAACCTCTAATACAACAATCCAGTAATCATAAGACTACTTTCAGATAAATAAAACATGTAAGATAATAGTGAAATCAGTCTAAGATCAAACAGAAATAATCTAATTTTCTTTTGACCAACTCTCTAGGGATCTTTCAAAGAAACTTTTAAAGACAGACCAGAGGATAGGTAACACCATAGACTTCCCTGTTTTAGACTCTACTAAGAACACTTTAATAAGATCTTAAAAACAATATCTCAAGTTGTACTCAAGGAGCATGGAATCACCACTAATTTCCCTAGTTGCACTCTATTGAAATCATTCCTTAAAACAACATCTCAAGCCGTACCAATGAACATGGACTTACCAAAAATTCCATGGTTATACTCTATTGAATCATTCTTAAAACAACAAGCTATATAAAATTCAGGGGCAATTAAGAATCCTCCAATCAGACCTTTGCAGAAGAAAACATAAAGATAAAGATTGCAGACATAAATAGGGTGCTATAACAGCAAATCCTACTATAAATTTTTTGTTCTTTATCAGATAATATATACATAATGTAAAACATAAGAAAAAACAATAGCAAAGAAGAAAAACATCACCATTAACATAGATCAAGGATCCTATAAACATTATTGTTTTATTGATGTTCAAACCAGTTACATACTCCAGTACAATAGGTCTCTACAACTCAAAGCTTTCTCCATCCAGCCTAGTATTCCTCCACTAACTCGGCAGCTCTTCAATCGTCAAATTTAGCTTAGTAACCAACATTAACAATGAAGCTCTCATGCAATATTTATATGCAAATGAGGAGGTGGAATTGAAACTAGGGTTTAGGTGTTATTTATTACAGAGTTAATGATTTTTGACCTTTGAGACCATGTAAAGCCCAAGGAAAAAATATCTGAAAGAGTTACTCTGAAATAATAACTTTGTCCTAAATTTTGAGTTAATTAGTTGAAATATTTGACTTTTAAAGGCTCTGTAATAACTTTGTAATAACTATTGAGCTGCTTCCAAAATATCTCTAACTATGTAATAACTTCCTGATGCATTTTTGAAAGAGAACATGTTGTAGGTGGGAGTTTGGTCTTTGAAGAAGTAAATGCTTCCTTGTTGAATCATTTGAAGCTATCTTTGGGTTAATTTGTCTCTGTTTTTAACATTAAACTTTGTTTTAGGCTTTTGAACTTTGATTTAGCCTTTATAATCTTCCTTACAGTCTTCACTCTGCCTTATAACTGCTTTGTTCATTTATCCTTCGTTTTAAACCTTTGACCTTCTGAATTTCATCCTTAATATTCCGTTTTAAGTGGCTAACCCCTTTGTTTTGTCTACTAATTAGGATTAGCCCCTTAAATGATCTGCTTTCTTCCTTTGCTACTTCTTGACTGTGTTTGTCTTATGTGTGCAAGGGAAACCTTCTTTGTGGCTGGAGGGTTCTTTAATATCCATTGATGAGCATGATTTCATCATCAATCAAACCCTGAGAGGGTCTCTAATCTCCAAAATTTTAGATTTAAGACCCCTGGATCGTCACCCAGGGGTTTCATTCATCGTTCTCGGACTATGGGATGGTATTTTGGAATTATTTGCCATTAAAACTTGCACAAACACAAACCATTAGTCTTTAAAACCTGTAGGAGGGTTTACTGCAATTTGATGGGTTTTAGGGTGGTTGGGAGGCGTTTGCAGAGGGAGAAATGGCATAGGGGCATGGTTTCGGAGGTGGAACCTAGTGGAATTTGAATGGAGGCGAAAGATTTGAAATTTTGCGTGGGGAGGGAAAAGCGGTTTCGAAAAACAAGGGTGGTTTATTGCGCGCGTTGAGGGTGGTTTGTGGTTTTGGATCAATCGGACGCGATACCACATGTTGATCGACGTGTGGCAAGGCTAATACCGCCCATTTCATGTTGGTTAAGAATTTTAAAACCCAGAGCTATTTTTCATGCGATATGGGTTTGGGGTCATCGGATCTCAGGGAGTGAGATCGACGGTGCAGAATGAGTTGGGGGGAGCGGCTTGTAGATTTGGAGGGTGGAGCCCGAGGATACGTGTCGGGCTGCAGTTGGGTAGCAGGGCTAAGTGGAAGGCGGGGCCCATGTTTTAATTTTCAAAGGTTAAGGGGGTTTTTATAAGGTTGGAGGGGTTTATATGATGAACGGGTGGAGGTATATTTGAATAGTGGGAAGGGGCTAAGAATAGGCGGAGGGAACGGTTCTGTGGGGGTAAAAGGGGACCGAGGCCGAAACGGGAAGGGGTTTTAAGAAATAGCAGAAGGTTAGGGTTAGGGTCATGTGAGTGCAAGGGAGTTGAGGCTTTAATCCATGAGGGGCTTAAAAGCTTATTTCATAAAGAGGGCGGGTTTATTATAAAAACAGGGTTTTATAATGTTTTTAAGGGCCCGATAGGTTTTTAAGTTATATTAAAATAATGTAGCTCGATAGGTTTTGAAGTTAGATTAAAATAATGTAAAAAGGTATTTTTACATTATTTTAAGGTTTTTAGAGAAAAATGATAAATGGGGGTTTTATGAGGGGAAAAATGGATTTTTGAAGGGAAAATGAAAGGGTGAATGAGGAGGGATTAGGGAGGGAAAAGTGAGGTTAGTAAGCCCAAAAAATGAGTTTTCTTGGAGAAATCTTGTGAAGGCATATATGAAGAAATACAGTGAACAAGTTAGGCCTAGGATGATGAAGGCAGTGAGATTTCCAAAACTCACAATATTTAAAAAAAAAAAAATTTTGGAAATCTGAGATCATTACTTAGTCATCTTCTGATATCAGCAAAAACTACTAATGACTAACAATGGCTCCACTTGGGGAGGGCAACTCCTTTAGGAGGTGTCAAGAACCTCAAAGATCAAATCTTTGGAAGAAGTAGACCAATGCCTTGATTCTTCATTTTTGACAGACCTCCATTATAACTTGATGATTTGCTGCTTGCTAATGGAGAAGGCAAGCTTTTATAGATGGATGAAAGGAGGTTTGGATCCCTATAATCATGGGATAGGCCCTATCTCTAAGGAAACTTCCATGATAGGTGGAAAACCACTTCCTACACATGGAGAGCCAGAGCCAAACCACTCAACTCCCTTTGATGATTCATTCAGGATTTTTTTGAAATCAAACTTCCGCCATTTATTTTTTAAAAACATCCCTTATTAAGCTTGGCATGAGTGAAACACAGATACAGGGCACCAGTTGGTGCACCCTCTAGTGTGGATTTCTACCATTGGCGCGGGGGTTGAACTGGCT